>WBMY01015413.1:324024-388970 GCA_013397315.1 Donacobius atricapilla | reverse complement strand
AAGGTCACTTTGTGCCGGCGCCATTGGCAGCAGCGGGGGGCGCGCGGCGTGCGGGGGCGGTGCCGGTGCCGCCGTCAGGGTGTCACCGAGAGGGTGTCACCGTCAGGGTGTCGCCGCGAGGGTGTCGCTGTGAGGGTGTCCCCGTGAGGGTGTCACCTTCAGGGTGCCGCCGTGAGGGTGGCGCTGCCGAGCGCGGGGTCCGTGTCGCTGTCGCAGTGTCGGTATCGCGCCCCCTCTCCGGGGCTCGCGTCACGGCAGGCAAGCGGGGCGCGTTCGAGGACCCCTGCTGGGTGCAAAAAAGCCCCTCCTGTTCCATTAGTCCCTTCTGCGGGCTGAGCAGATTCACACCCAAGTAACGAAAGAATCCTTTTTAATCAAGATTAACCGAAATAGGATTATCTTCACTGAGCTGAGCATGTGTTCCCGAGATTCCCGTTTTAATCGCTTGCATGTGCTTTGATGTTTTTCATTTGATAACGGGATCGTTATTTTAATGGTCATTTGCTATTGTAAGCGGTATTAGTGCCAACTAGTAAAGATGCTGAAAAATCGACATTGTGAGTGAAACACTGGGAAACATTTATTTACGTTGTGGGATTTTCATTTGATACAATCTCTGCCATAAAAACAAATTCTAAGATCGTGTGCTGCAAACGGTCTCCAATGGACCAAGTAAGGGGCTGTGTGTGCTGTATTGAGGGACGGGAACAGTCTCAGGATGGGCTGGGCTCCTGCAGACTCACAGGACGATTGATGGTGCTGTCACTGGTGAAACCACAGGTGCCACGAAGCTGAGACATGCTCCATATCAGCAACTTGAACCCCCCCAACAAACATGATCAATAGGTGCTTTCTACAGCTGCATCCCAATGTTTACCATAATGTTGCTTTTATAACCTACAATGCAGTCAGTGTCTTCTGATCCTTAGGTACAGGGAGGGGAGGTGTACTCAGTTAGGGTCTGAAGGTGAGAGACAATAGTACAATTTGAATTTGCCAGCCTTCTGCTCCCTACCTCAATCCAGCAGCAAGCTTGGTTTGGTTCCAGTGTGCATCCAGAGTCTTAGTCACAGAGCAGTAAAAGGTTAGTCTGTAAAGGCCAGCAAAAGAGGTTATAAGCACTGGTTTTGGTTTTTTGGTTTTTTTTTCTTTTCACACCTTACGCACAGTTTTTGGGAATTGATGTGCATGGGCAGATCTGTAGTGCCTGCCACGTGGTTCTTCTATAGACAAGGACTAAGGAATAAGTATCAATGGCAAAACCTTTTAAAGGTTAGGCAGAACTTTTCACTCAAATGAAAAAAAAAATCAATCCATATGCTATTGTGGGAATAAGTATTTCTATCACCATGAATAAAACCATAAAGCAAAGGTGATGCTGGAGTGTTGGAATGACTTCAGTGTGATGTGCTGCTGTACAGTGACCTTCAGAGTACCCCATTTCTAAAGCACCTTAGGAATAGTGCCCCATTTCTTCACCTTAGGAAGTGCAGCAGCCAGCAGGGTGTCTGCAACAAAGAAATTTGCTTCTTCATGGAAGGAAGTGCAGCAGTTAAGAGACGTGCTTTCTCCTTGGAAAACTGGAGATCTGGACCTCCAGGCATGAAACAAGTCTTCCCCCAGCTCTCATGAATGGAGAAGAAAGTGGAAATTACATTTCTGTGCACACACAGCTCAAAGTCACACAGATTCAAAACCACATTAAACAGAAACCCTCTTCTTTCACAATTCCCACCCCAGAATGTTTTGTAAAAAATGTATTCACAAGCCATTTGTTGTGGAAAGTGTCAAAACCACTATTAAAACACTGGTTTATTGTTGCTTTTAAGGCATAACATCTGATAATGTGTTTTGAATGCAGCTCAGCTGTTCCTTTCAGGAGGATTTTGAGGAACTATTACTGATCTCTGAAGCCAGACTGAGTTTAATTCAAGCAGATCTTCATAAAGTAGCACTTGTTACTCTCACACTGTTTCCTACCCTATGGCTGACCTGCTGGTATGTCCCCAAGGAAGGGCATCAGTGCACTAAAGACAGCGTAATTTCTAGTTGCTCACCACGTTTCTGAAAGTCTTTTAGAGCAGGTTCCAAGTTTTCCAATTGTCTCTCTGTGTCAGGAGCAGTTATGCATGTGGGCAGTAGCCAAGGATGCCAGAGGAGGTGTTCTCCCCATTTTGCCTCTGGCAAGTGTCAGGATTAATACCCCAACATCCCCCCTAAATAGGGGTGTTCTGTCTCTCAGACTCCCGTATCACGGTTGAAAGATGAGACAGATCCTGCAGCTCAGTCTTCCAAGATGTTTATTCTATTTCTTATCTCAAGGTCTTACAAGAGTGTCAGTGTGCTAAGGGAAGACACTGCTACAGGAACATGGAGTCGGGCGTCAGGGTAGTTTTGAAGATTTCTAATCCAATTAACTCTAAAAATGTACTATATTTATGGTTTTGTGCTAATTACTATCACCTATTCTAAACACATAATTTCTACCTCGATTTCATTCTACCAATGTCTTTGTGCCACCGTCACAGCAGGAGATGGAGTAGACAAAGAAGAAGAAGAAAAACATGAGACAGTGCCCCAAATTCTCCATCTTGCTCCAATCTACTTCCATACTAAAAACCCAAAACTACAATTTTTCACCCTGTGACAAACTAAACTAACTCTATTTTAAATCTTTGTTATTTCTTAACTCATCTATAAGTGTTGGAAGTTTTCCCCATGGACTAAGGTCAAAGACTGTGCTTTCCTGGGGTCTCTGCCAGGGTTTCAGACCCCCCCAGGGCAGTTTGAGGTGTTTTCCACCTGCCCTGGACTCCAACAGCAAGGAAGATAGAGCACAGATGTTTGCAGTACCTGGTGCCTGAAGAGCCAGTCCAGTCCTCTTCCACAGCTCCTGTGGCCTTACAAGTCCCTGCAGCTGAGCCAGGTTTGTGTCAGGGCAGTAAGGACAGAAAGTGACCACTAGCTGTGGTTCCACCAGTATGGCCTTCTCCTTTCCCAGAAAGGAAAGAGAAAAGGTCATCCCAATTTTTCCAAGCTTTCTAAAAACTTCTCCTGGAACCATAAGGCTTTTCCCAGTCGTTTTGTCTTTATTTTTAGAAAAGCAACATCTGTTTCACCCTCATACCAAGGTGCTCATTTCCTAGGTTCACCATGCAGTAGATCAGTTCTACAGTGACGTGAACTTTCACTTTATAACCTTGAAATGAATGAAAATATCTACACATATCAGGCTCTGAATGTTACCACACACAATTACCAGCAGAATGGATGTTGCATACAAATGGCATTTTTCTGATGACTTCTTAGAGTGCTATCAAGCCTTGTATCTGTCCAGAAAGCAGGTAATAAGGCAACTGGGCACAATACCCATAAACTGGTTTTCCTCCAGGTACAAATGATGGTAGTTGCATCCTGGTGTCATGGTAGGACACAAAATAGATTGACTCCATATAGTTGTCAGAAGAGAAAGAAGGCTTTACTTACAATTCCAACAGTTTCTTTTACAACATGCTGCACTAAAAAGGTCGATTATTGGTCCATGAGACTGACACTTCTCTCCATTGGTTAAGTAACAGGAAACAACACCTGGGGACAGCTGTTATGGGAAAGGGAACACTGTTTACTTAACCTGTTTTGAGAAATGGAGAGAGATGTTTTGAAAAGAGAAAACTGTTGCCAGCTTTCCCTTGGGAAAGGAGCTAGCAATAGTTAGCAAGCTAAAATTCAGGCTCAGAAATATCGAGCCCACATCCTGGTTCTGATGAACAAGTACAATCCTGTGCAATGCTAAATAAATGAGCATGTCCTGAGTGCTTTGCACTGGAGGGTCTCCCAGAATTCAACATTTATTATTAATAACTTATAAAAGATATATGTCTATATCTGAATGTTCTATATTTGCTGAAGGAGAAATCTTGGCTAGTTAAGAGAAATCCCATTGTCCAAAGCCTAAATAAAATGTTCTGCTGCTAGATAGAAATCTATTCCTTCAGGTTAAATTTTATCTCCCAGCAGAGGATTATTAACTCAAAACATGTCACACACTCACGCTTGTCTTTTTTTTAAAATCTGTTTTGAAGAGGAGATGTGTCTGGAAAACCAATATATTCCAATAACTCTTAATTGTTGGAAGACCCCCAAAGGATGAAATTGGATCAAAGGCCTCCTGAGAGTATCCTAATGTTTGCAAAATATTTTAAAACTTAAGGTGTATTACCTCAGGGTTAGCTCTCTTGAACATCCAGATTTATGATGTACTTTGCAGGGCATTGATTGATATTGATTTACAAAGTCAGAGGTTTTCAGTGTTTTTCACAGCCTGGGCCACGTGTCAGTTCTACCTCTTCCATTCACAGCTGTGTGGTTGAATCTTCCTATTCAGGACTGAATTTTCCCATTCAGGACTCATAGAACTGGAGCAATGGCCTGTGGAAAGAAGATATATAGAGAGCAGAACTAACACACTCCAGAGTATTGAAACCGTTTTTGCTCTGGGAAGAAGGAGCAAAGCCATTATTAGATGGCTCTGCTTTAAGTAGAAATTCTCTTGGTAGCACTCTCTTAGCACCTGTTTACCTCACTGACTATTAGTAGTTGGCTGTTTTTGACATAAGTAATGTTGTTTTAAATGCAGAGTTGGCTGGATCATGAGAGGTGCTCCGTAGGAATACAGATAATCAAGTTTTTTCTCTAAAATTTAAACTTCTTCTTTACAAGAGAAAGGGAGAAACTCTCTTCAGTGATCTTTGTCCCCGAGAGTACTTACCCAAGCAATTTTTTTTTCTAAATTTGTTTTTTTAATTGTCTCAATGGCTTCTTTCAATGGAGAGCAGGAGGCAATTAACAAAGTAGAGCTAATTTAGGCTGTAGAGCATTCTGCTCAACAGGCTATTAATTATTTTAACATGTGAGTCCTAGAAATGGATTAACATTAGCCACAAACATCATACCAGGTTCATACTAGGCAAGATTTGGAATATGCGCTAATATTGTTGAGAACATTAATGCCATTTGAATGGGAAATCACAAAAATACTTATCATATAATTTTTGGATCTTTAAGATCTGCTTTTAATATCACAATGATTATTTAAATAGCGTCTGCTACACCATAGCCTATATATGTCAAAAGGGGATGTTGTCAAGAGGAAAAGAGGATGTTGTCAAGAGGAAAAACATTCTGCTTCAGCAGAAATTCAGCATGGAAAAGAGTCATCTTCATCCTAGCTATTGGATTCTGGTAGCAAGTGACATCAAGGCTCTGAGGAACCTTGCCAGAAAAGACTGGTAGAGCTGCTTTCCCTCTGGATAACAATCCCTATTGTCTAGCATTCAGGTTCTACTGGTTACTTTTACGATGCTGTACAACAGTATAAACATTAAAATACACCCAGCCTTTTGTAAAACCCAGAATGTCACAAGGTGGAAGACAATCCTGTACTTTTAAAATTAATTTTATATGTCAGAAAAAAATCAAATTTGTCTATAAAATTATGATTCCCTATTTTAATGTAACTTTTATTTGTATTTCATACAATCATAGAATTTTTAAAGTTGGAAAAGACCTCAGAAATTATTGAGGCCAATCATTAACCTTTGCAATGTAACAAAGTGGAAGGAAATGTCAGGTTCATGAATAGTTTCACTTTACACTTCACATCCATTACACTGTGTGTGTCAATATTGCCACATTCAGGATGAACTCTCATGTGTTTAAATATTATTATTGTCTACCTGCCCAATATTTTTTTGGAAATTGATTTTTGAGGGAAAGCTGTAATAAAACAATCCACTGATGTTTATCAAAGTAATTTTTATAAATGCACAGAAGATTCAGAACATTTAGAATGAATATACCTCTTCATGTATTACTTTAGAACATAAACTCCTTTAACTAAATTTTCTTACTCAGATGACTCATGATACTCCTCAAGGCTGCGTGGCAAAAAACAGCCCATACCTGAAATGGTCAGTCAGTTTAAATGGTCACATGAGATAACATGCACATGGATTTCTAGGTTACAAAATATCACTGGATTAAATTAAAAAAAATTCAGCAATGTTTTTTATGCTACTAAGAGTACTAAACACCTTTTGAACAGAAAATAAGGTTCAACTGTAAGCTGACACTATTGGCTGCACTGGTTAGAACACATCAGCAATCCAATTTAACACCTTTCTTATAATACACAGCACAGACAGCCAAGACTTTGCCTAAATTAAAACCATTTTTTTTCAGAAGTTTTTTCCATAAATTTTCATAGCTGAAGTTGAAGAAATCCAAGATGGAGAAGTGTTTTCTTAGTGGGCTCTTCTGGAAGCACGGGCTTTTTGTGCAGGGAAAATTGCAACAACAGATTCTTAGTTTTTAAACATAAATAAGCATTTTTTTCCTTAGATTTGTTAGTTTTCCCATTTCCCAGAATTATATAAATGATCCTAGACAAGTCTTTTGGGTAATATATTTTGGCCGTTCATAATCTGAAAAGAGAAATAGGAAATGTAGCTGTTCAGTGCTCAAGAAAACCCCACAGGAATTAGTAAATCTTGTTTGGAGACTAAATTAGTGTTTTGGATAACTGATCTGTTATGGCTATTTGTGCGATGTAAAGAGCAAAAGCAGGGTACACAGGACTGTGGCAGAAGGACTTTGCCTTCCTCTATCTTCTTCACAGAGGCTGTACTTCCAGCTGATGATCCCTGGTTGGAGGGGAGATGGGACTACAGCCCATTAATACAAGATTCGCCTGCTTAATTGTAAATGACACTCCTCCCAGCTGAGTTTAGATTCTCATACCCCTGCAAATTTCTTTGGGCTCACAGCATGAAAGGCAGTGTACAAATGAACAATATTCATTATCATCTGAAAGCTTTTCAGTCTGAATCACTTAGCAGAAAACCTGTGGAATCCTTTTGACACCAGTGCACAGGTTCTGCCCACTAGGACCTGGTGCCAGTCTGAATCCAAAGAAAAAGTTGCTCCAATTCAGCTGCCTACTGTCATGCTTTGTATGGCTCAGATGAGCTTTTTTAAAATGACCGTAATTGATTTTGCTCACAGTTACAAAAGAGATCATATATTCTCACGTTTTGTAGCTAAAGTAGAGAAACCCTGGACAGCCTGCCATTTCTAAATTCTTGGAAAGGACTCTGTCCCTAATACTCAGACTCAGTGAACATCCTGGTTCTCTGGCATGTCTGTATTCATTCCCATCTGTTGTGCTGGCATTTTTCCCACTCAGAATTATCTATGCCAATTTCAACAGGGCATAGGTGCTAACCAAACATGGTTTTAGAGGGACAGCTTTCATAACACAGCAAGTGCCATCTCTCTTGCCAGGAGATCCTGCTGTTTGCAAATAATTCCAGCTTAAGGCCACATGCTTCATTACATGGGATCACATCTGCAGATGCTTATGGGTATTATTAAAAAAAATCAACAAATGTCTACTGTATTTCTCTTACAGTTTGGCTCAGTGCTTGGAATTTTGCATGTGGAGAATGAATGTTCTGCACCTTGTTCACAGGAGTGAGCCATAGGCTGTTATATACTCTGAGCAGTCTTAACAGCTTACTGCATCAAAGCTGGGACAACAAACTGCAGAAGTTTACCAGAGCTGTGCTGGTTTTTTCAGGTGCCTTTTCACTGCTTTGTGTCTGTAGTATATTCTGTGGAGAGAATGATAGAGCATTGCCTTTTGCACCACAGCTTTTTCCTTTCCAGGTTCTCAACAGATTTTTGTGTAAGGCATATTCCGTCTCCACCCATTTTTAAACATTCATACTGCTTATTAAAGTTACTAGTCTATATAATACTCTATATAAGATACATTATATTGTATTGATATATTATACATATCACATTAATATCATATTAGTATATATTGTATCTTGACTCCTGTTTTGCCCCCTGAACAGATTACTTGTGTTAGCAGAATTACACTGTACTGTATAAAGGTTAGAAATAGTTTAGGAAAGAGCAAAACCTCTTCAGAAGCCTCAACTAAACAGCCCACTATGCTCATATTTTAAAATATAATTTTGCAGTTAAGCAGAAGAGTATTTTGCCCAGCATATATCTCAGAAAATACTGTTTGGAACAAAATAAGATTCAGGGTACATAATTTCCAGCCATGTGTTTCCAGTCATAATTTCTGACTCTTAGATATTCCACTGTGCAGCCAGGTTCTGTGGATAATGAACAAAAAAAAGTAACTCCCTTGACACCCATAGTGTTTTGGCTGAATAGCGCTAGGAAGACCTCAGTTCACATGTTGAGCATAGGAATGTATTTTTGCAAATCTGGAAAGGTATTTTCAGTTGCTCTCTTTACTAGCAAAAACCACCTAAGGCTGTTTTTGGTTGTATTTTACCTTTTCCTAAAAATGTTGAATCAAAGAATTGCAGAATTTTAGAGTCTTAGCATTTCAAGGATGCAGAGTGACAAGTAGACACATGAGTATATTGAGAAATTCTGTTGGGAATCAAGGTTTAAAATCACCAAACATTTTTGCTGGCTGTACCTTTCAGAGTAGTAATGCGTGCATTTCTGATCACTTTGTTGTTTAAAATGTTTATGAAATTTGGTACAGATGACAAGAGTTCATAGGCTTTGAAGTATACTTAATGTGCTTTCCCTATGCTATTGATAACTTCAAAATACTGTGTTGAGCTCAAGAAACAAAAAATAAGCCTCATTTCACAGTACATTACTTACCAATCGTAACTAAGCTTTATGTCCTCTCACCTGTCTTCTGTTCTTAGTCTTTTTATCAGCTGACCTGACCTTGTGGGCCATCAACACTGATTTGTTCTCCATACCGCTTGGACTCAGGGATACTTTGTTTTTCTTATCTTCTCTAAGAATAAGGGAAGATAAGTCTCCTAAAAGTGCTCCCTCATAATAATTGTATACCTGAGAAAACACCCTCAGGTAGGGGCAGCAGAGTGGCAGGTGTATGTTATTAGTGCCCCGGAATGAAAAACTTTGAGGCATATGCTTGAGAGAACAGGGGTTTTGCAACCCAGTAGCTCATGAGGGGTGGAGTAGAACCTTCTCCAGCCCAGTCAGGCCAGGAGCTGCCTCATGGCAGGGCTGTTGCACTTCTGGGTGAGTTGTATTTTGATTGTTTCTTACCAGCCCTAACAGCAAAGTTATAAGGCTGCCTGGTCAGAGTCTCAGCTCTGAGATGTTGCAATGAACAGCCAGTCCATTATCTCTCTATACAAACCTCGAATCTTTCCCCTAAGATATGAAGTCAGACCTGGTACACTTGGGAGTACCTACCAGCGGCATTGCCAGGGCACACAGCTGAGCAGCTGTAAAAAATGACTGGTGCTTGTCTAGGCTGCATGGAAGCTTTGGCTCATGGAAACTGCTATCTCTTGAACAACAATAATCGAAGACGGCTGATTTAAAAACGTGTCTGCATTGCTCCAATTCATGGCTGGACTGTGTTTTTAATGCCTCTAAAAAATGACTAATAGTGTGTATAAATAGTGACATCCAGTGTTCAGTTAGATCAACCACAGGTGTGTGTTCTGTAAAGCCTTTCAATTAAAAGATTTATTACAGACCCGATTTAAAATGCCTATGTAAAGATAGTGGATAACCTGCCAACTCCAACACACCTCCACAATAAAAGTTTCCTTCCTGGCTTGTTGGGGAACAAGAATGGTGTGGCTCTTGTATAATCCTTTAACTTTCCTTTTTTATGACAGTAAGCGTCTGATTATTCCCAGGTGGTTTTGATTTCTTATTTCTCTGCTTCTGTTGCTGTGAATGTGGCCATTAGGGCAGCAGTCATAAAGGATGTGTTCACCACTTCCTTCTCTGTCTGTCTCTTAACAGAGCCACAAGTCCACCATCTTCTATCCACATTAATTCCCTGAGGTATCCACACAGTATTTGTGTTGACTGCCTTAATTTTGATCTTCTCTAATCATTCCCTGCCAGATGGCAGTTAAAGTTTAATGGTCCCTGTAAAAATAGTTCCCTTTCTTCTTTTAATCAGTCATGTGTGTTTGCTTAGCTAGCTGTTAGATGTTCGGAAAGCACGAAGGGACCACCAACACAATTACTCCAAAATACACATCCGTATTGTGATTTCAGTATTACGTAGAAGTGAAGGGTTATAGTGTAACCAAGATTCCTGGAAATTAGTATGGGCTACATGACCTTACATTTTCCTTGTTTCATTAGATTTATTAAAAAAGATTAAACTAATAATTTGTGACAGTTCATATAATCAAAGGTAGATTACTTTTAGTATTTTCTAGGCTCGAATTTGTTTACTGTGCTAGAAAGCACATCAGTATTACGCTTTTAGGGATGAATTGATCAATACACTTAAGGATACACTTAACTTTGGGTACATGTTTATGGCTACTGATAGATAATAGGACCCTGAGCAAGGTACTTTGAAGTATGCTTCATCTTAGGCCCCTAAGCAATTCCAATGAAATAATTTAGCTTCTTGAATTTTTAAGAGTATGTATATAATGACACAGAACCTGAAATTCTCCAGTATGTGTTTACTTGATTGAAGCTTATTAGAGGTTTTGGCTTTTGCTGAATTGAGAATTTAATTCAATTGCATATTCATGCTATACCTAAGTAGGAAATCACTTCAGAGACAAATGGTTTAAGCTATATCAGACACCTATGGAGTGAGCAGGTAAGATTATACCCCTGAGGAGTATGGACAGCTTGGGAAAGTGGTAAGCTAGAAGCCTAATCCAGCTCATAGCACTGCCAGAAAAAGAGGTGCTGTAGAATTAAATGGAGACTGGATCAGGCTCTGAATGCCTTGCCTAGAGCAATACAGGAAATATATGGCAGAGTCACTAACCGAACCCAGATCTGATTCAAATTAGACTTCTTTTGTATCTAACATCTGTGCATGCTGCAACTGGATGTGTCATCACAGCCTGCACAGGCCAGCTTCTAGATTAAAGCTCGCATGACAGCTCCTACGCACACTGCAGGAATCACACCCACTTACACATCCCAGTAAGATGAGACTTAACACAAGTGCAGACCCTCCTACGTTCTCCTCCCTACTGGAAGGCTGAGAAAATAGGGATCCCTGTACCTTCGTTGAAAGCATATTTAAACAACCATCTCCAGAAGAAGTTTTCAGATATAACATGTACTACAACAGTACTCTGAACCTTCTGATCACTTAGTTCTTTTTGATTTTGCCATCAATGCCAGGGAGCTGGGCAAAGGGAATTGCTACAGCTCCCATTTTACGCATTATGCCCTAATTAAGCAATTTGGTTCTAACATAATGGAAATTTTGACCCAAAGGAAAAATTCTCTGTCCTCCATCTAGGTATTTTTCCTCAGTTTCTTTCTATGTGCAGATTTTTTTTTGGAAAGATTTAGGCCTGAGGGCAGAGACATGGATGGGACAGTTTGCATTATGATGATAACCAGATGATCTCATTGAGATCAGAGCCTCAGGGTACTGGATTCTGGCAAAAACCTAGTAAAAGTCGATCCCTGCACAAAGAAAATGAAATCTAAATACTCAGGTTCTTCAGTAACTTTGGGATGGAGAGGTTGATTCGTCCAATGTCAGACTGTGGCCATTGCCAATGACTCACTCTTCATCTCTTGTGTCTTAGCCAATAGCCTTAAACCCAGCAGCATCCTGCTTCTCTGCTTATAATTAATTAAAAGCAGAGCCCAGCTTTGTTAATTTTGGTATGTCAGAGTTGTAAAATCTGTCAGCTGTGGAAGAGTGGACGTACCTTTATCTTTCTTTCCCCTTGTTTCCTCTCATGTTTCCACATCACAGAAACATACACTAGTTCCTTCCTTGGTTGGCTAAATGTTGCAAATATAAACAAGCCAAGCAGAGCTTGCTGAGCAGATGATGGCTACTAGCAGGTGTCAAAGTGAAGGTGTTCCCCTGTGGCCACAACCCATCATGGTTGGGCTAATGCCCAGTTCATAGGAGGGAACATGAATCTTCCAAATGGAAAGGGAGATAAATTGCATCTAAACACTCTAATGATGATAATGCAGAGAGACAGATGTGGTAACTGAGCGTTTGAATCCCTCCATACGCTCTTTACTTCTGTTATACTATCATATCATATACTACTGACTAATATAAGCCAGATGCACAACCAGAATGTTGTTTGAGTTTATATTCTTGACATCTCCAGATCTGTACATCTTATAGATAGAAACATTTTTCCCTGGCAAATTCACAGAAAGGTCATTTTTATGAGCTCATATAAAGAGTGAATTGGAAAGCACTCACTGGTGTTTGTTTCAGCTGCACCACTTCTGTTAAAGAATTCTTACTATAAAAGTCAAGGCAAGAAGTGCTCAGAAATCTGGATTCTCGTCAAGGAATTTTGTTTCCTTGTCCCTTGTGGGGTCACTCACACCTTTGCAAAGAGGGTGCCATTTAAAGGCTTGTAATTCAGAAGTGGTTCAGCTCAGCCTTATGTAAATGTAAACGATATAATGATTTCCCAAGGTGAGAGGCAGCAGAGGAAGAGACAGAGCTCTGCCAAGTAAGGTCAAGTGTGGAGAATATGCAACCATCACACAGAACATTTATACACCTGGTATAGTACATGCCAGTTGTTAAGGCAGAAAGCCAAATGTAATGAGCACTGTGAGAATTACCAAGAGCTCCTTTTTGGCCCAGGTTCTTGCTTGTAATTGAAGTGCTATCCTCTACTGATCCTTCAGGTAGCGTTAGAACGATTTTATCCAGGCTTCAAGGGAGAATCAATCCCTACAGAGTAAAAGAAACTTCCTTTACATTATGGCTCTGTGCTAAAAGCAAGCTATGGATGTCACTCATGAGTATTCTTAATAGTTTTCAAAGAAAGTGAAATTCCTAAGTGAGATTTTGATTTTAATTTTGAAAATGATTTTTATGTGTGCTCCAAGATGACTACAAAACTGTATGTATGTTTACATATGTATGTTATCAGAACATATAATAAAAGGTACATTTAAGTGTCTTTGTTGCATTTATTAGACTATATATTTAAAAATATTTCTGCACAGTATTAGGAAAAAATAAATTAAATAATAGCCATCCATGGGTATTCTCCCTTAGTCGGTACTCTTCATCAATTTTCACAATAGCCTATATACTTCCCTTTAACCAGATTCTAATGTATTCACACACAAGAAGTGGTTATAAGACACTGTAATCCTATTCCTGGATAGCAGATATTAACTTTTATATATCCTAGTGAGTTCCTTCTCTCCAATATTAAATTTCAAGGAATTGGTGGCTACTCTGTGACATTGAAAATTTCTTTCTGTCTTCAGTTGCCAGCCTTGAAATATTTTTTAAAGGATAATCTATACTTCAGAAAATAGACTGAAAAGTTAAAGACTGACTTGGAAATCTCATTGAAGTGCATGTAGTAGCCAGTTGGCTTTCCTAGCCTTCCACACTCTTCATATGTTTTTTACTTCAGTTACAATCTGTTTAGGACCAACATTTGCTTTTGCATTTGAAAGGAGATCCGGGACAATTGTGTGGTTCCTAAATAATCAAATTTATTTTTTATTCTATTCATTTTATGGTAGATGTCTGAGTTCAGCTATCCTTCAGAAATATCAATTTGGGAAAACCATTCAGAGGCTTTCAAAGATAGAGTAGTAAACCTGGGAAGCAATGCATGTTTAACTGAAAAGTCAGAAATATAAGCAAAATAATTATTGGAGCTGCAGAAAATCTGCAGGTTTACAGAAAACTATAATGCCAAAATTGTTTGCTGATAGTTCATAGTTCTTCTTCTGTTTTTTTCTTCCGCCTTTTTTTTTTTTTTTTTTTTTTTTTGCCTGGAAGTTCAGTGATGGACTATAATGAAAGACAGGAACTGTTAAATTAGTTTGAAACTGAAAATTAAAAAACAGTAGACTTTTCTGCAAACAGGAAGCAGTGGAAACCCCCTGTGATTCAATCATTGAAAACCAGACTGGGGAAAGCACTACACTTGTTGGCACAGCTGAAAGGATGAAGCAAACTGGCTTGCCTCACTGCTTGTTACTGCTGAATTTGGTCTGGGAAGGCACATACTTACTTACTAAGTAACATTAAATACATTAGTTCTATTACACTTTTCAAAATCAAATCATGGAAAAGATCTCCCCTTTGACTGTCTGTAACTGCTGAAGAACATCACAGTTAATTTACCTGTCAGCAAGGCATCCTTTGGACCACACAAAACAAGTTGACTGGTAGGATGAAAAACCAAAACACCACAAACAAGAAAAAGGAGATAATACTAAATTGCACTTTAGCTACTAGTGGAGGTAGACTGACAAGTCTAATATAAAAGAATCTTCCATTACCTACTATCTTTTTATCTTTTGACAAGAGATAGTTTAACAGGACATTTACATCTGATTTAATGCGGAAGGTTTTTTGAGAAACAGAAACCCAAATTATAGCTAAGAGAAGTTCGGCAAAGAGAAATTCATCTTTCTCAGAAGAAACAATGCGAAGAAAAATTAGTAGCTGTATAATGTATCACGGCTTCAGTGCTCCTAAGTGGAAGTTAGGCTGGTAGCTGGCGGTTTATCCTCTTGGAATATACTGTATCCACCTAACTTATGAGGAAAGCACAGGAACATTAAAGAACTGCTTTTGCACCTGTTATATTACGCTTTGCATTTTTAATGCTTAGCAGAAGCTGTTGGTGTTTAAAAATCTTCACCAAATGTATCCATGCAGCATGGAAAAAGCTGAAGTCGTTAAGCTGCGTATCATGTAACAGAATCATCTTACATTTAATGACTAGATTTCTAAAGCAATTACTAAATTTGGACCAAGTGCTGGCCTAGGGGGAAGCCAAGTTTTTTCTCCATTTTGAGAAAGTAGTCCCCGTGGTGTGCAGTAAGAGTGCTGCTGTTGACACAGGCAGCCCCCAGCACACAGGATGCCGCGCAGGATGCGTGAGCACAGCCAGGCATGGTGTGTGTAGGGAGGCTTGTCCTGATGCAGCAGGTACAGGTGGTGGCTTCCCCTGCCCAGCACGAGCCCAGCAGTTCTGCCAAGGCAAGCTAGCCTTTTTTCAGGGGGTAGCAAGAGCTAGCCTTCCCTTTTCGATTGAATGCAAGTATTTTTTCTTCACAGAGTGTGCATCCTTGAATTTTTCTCTCATTTTTCCTTTGTTTTCCAATGATAACTTGACACAGAGTAAACATAAAATTTGTTTTTAACTCCAGACAGGCACTTGGTAAATGTCAGAGATAATGAGACACTGGAAGTTCGGAAAAAAGTAAACAGCAGTCATAGCAGAACTGTGTTAAAGAAATTGGCTCATCTAATCTAAAATTGTAAAATGACCAAGTTCCAGGGCTGAATTATTCCGACAAGTAATACCATGACTTCACTCAGGAAGTATTACTCAGTAGGATTACAGCTGGAAAATTTTCAACCTTAAGGATTCATCTTCAGAAACATCATTCTTGGAGTGCAAAGTATCCTGTACTTCCCATTCCTAGAATAGGTTCTCTGTTAATAGCTCACATTCCTGCATATCATAAACCTCAATTTACTTGTGAGTCATTTTGCTGTTCAAGAGCTGTGTAAAATACTAATTTTATGTCAGTAAGTGTTAAGATGCCAAGGAGTTAAGCTTTCATTGAAATATGGAATTTACTTAGACACACTTGAAAATCCTGTCCACAGTATCAAAATATTTCACTTTTTTCTTTATGGAAGAAAATTCCATGCAGTTATTTATGGCCTCCCTGCAAGATGTGATAACCTACATCCAGAGATACAAGATAAGGTAGTCAGCTAACATGGACTGTTAAGTGTAGTGAGAAAAAGTTGTTTTTATTTACTTATTTACAAAAAATTAAAAGAAAAACACCCAGAAAATTAGCCCTAATTGAAGCATGCAAAGCTGCATGACATGAAGAGCTTTGGGGAGCTTTTTCTCTTTTAAACATGCGATGGAAATTTCCTGCCTGGTGAGATAAAATAATGAAATGAGAAAAATACAAACTCTGCCTAGCAGGAATTGCAGTAAAGGAGTGTCTTAGTCCAGAGTGTGCTAGAAAAAACATCATGTTCATAGTATCCTGACTTTCTTTCTATTTCACAAGAAATCAAACCGAGCAAGAGTATCCTTTGTTCCACTCACAAATACTTCATAGAAAACTGACAGTCCTTAAGCTTTTATTTTTCTTTAAAACTAATATGGAGGTGGTGGTCTTGAATAAATATTTTCATCTGGAAAAATATGTTGAGTAATGTTCATTATACTTAATTTTTAATCTCATTTAAACTTATTTTTTTTCCTTGAATATTTGTCATTCTTCTATGAGTGTGAAAATGTGGTGCTTCCATGCATGATACCTTGGATGCCCACATGGAAACATGCATTGGGATCAGGTTAAAGTAACTCATTCCTATAAGAGACTAAGTCAATAAACTGGAACCATCTATAGTTTTCATTTCATTCCTCTCAAAGATGCTGTTGCTGCCACTGGTGGTGGTTTTCTGTGCTGGACAGCCAAAGTAAGAATTATGAGTAGTTGGAAAGCTTTTCTGTATTTATCATAAAACTGTATTTTAATGTTAGTAGCTCAGATCACTAATCTAAGCCTGGCTCCTTGTGTACCTGCATCTAAATGTGTAGTCAGCACTCCTATTATTATGTCACTGCTTCCAAGTGCACCTTCACCGACAAAAATATCTCTTGAGGTGAAAGTAATTTAGTTATGTAGACCTCCCTATTATTTCAGTCAAAAAAGCTCAGCTTAAATAGAGACGATCAGCTGAGTTGAAATGTTTTTGCAATGTGCGCTGATGTGAGACCAACAAACCTATTTCACTAAGGTACCTTAAGTAGGCTTGGATATTTAGTTTTAGCTGTGCCATTACATTTCCTTTAAAGCTCTCCTATTCATAAAAGTAAAAAGTAAGAGGGGAGACACAGTTTCTTGTGACTTAAAGGCATTTGGTTGTTGGTGTTTATGTCCTTCAGTTTAGGGAATAATGAGTGGGAAATATAAATGCCTTGTGTCTAAATGATCAGCTCTTGCATTGCCATGTACTTTCCTGCCTGTGTGAAGGTACAAGCTGTGTGCTAAACACTAATGGCAGTCTCAGATTCTTCTTACATGCGCATGGGCAACTTCTGTAGCAATGAGTGAAAGTTGGGTACACAGATTAAATTCTAAAATAATTTGACATTGCATCCATTTGCCTTGCATGAGAATTTTAGTTTAAAGTATTATCAAATTAATGTAATTCAGTCCTTTAGCCCTTTGCCATGTTCACATTATGAAAATAAGAATATCTTTCATACACATAGTGTTAAACAAAGATTTATTAGGAGGTGTGGAGTGGCTTGGCTGGGAAATCATGTGAATACTATGCACTTACATCTCCTGAGTGAGCTGCTTAATGTTTCAGTTATTGTACTTCTGAGCAATTTCTTTTGGCAACAGGGTGTTGACCATACTTTCACAGAATTTTGGGTAGAATCCATTCTGGATGCTAGCTTGCATCCTGATTTTTATCTATTGACTGCTTCGAAATGAGGATTTTTTTACATGAGATAGTCCAACACTTCATAAAAAGAATCATGGTATAAAATACGTGAAATTGCAGTAGGTATGCCACACAGAACATGTCAGATACAAAAAAGCTCAGTTTGATGCAAAAATTGTGGATATTGGCTAATTTAGACATATAAACTGTGACTATTTTATTTTGTATTCTGTAACAGTTATAACTCCATGATGTTGATTGTAATTTCATCTTTCACCACCAGCAGAGGGAGCAGCAGTGACTGAGCTGCACAAACCGTGGGGATTTAATCCACTCCCTCAGCCAAATTCCCTCCGCAAACACTCTGAAAATTGCGCTATCAGCAGGAACCAAGGAAAAATGTCTGAGGGTAGGAGTAATCCTTGAATACGTTTAAATATTCTTATTTTCTTCAAAATAAACTCTTGTGTACCTCCCAGTTAAGAGAGTAGTGTCACATGTACAGTTTTGTGAAAAATACATGGCATATGAGTGCTATTTGGAATAAGATCAGAGACCTCAGTACACAGACCATGGCTGTCACATCTCATGAGCTAAAATCATGCTTCAAAAATCTTTAGCAAACTCTGTTTCTGATTTTGCAACTTAAACCTCAGTTCTGTGGGAGGATACATTTCAAATACGAAAACTATAGTTGCTCAAAACCTAGGATTTTGAAAGATGTTGGAATACATTTCAAAATTGTCAGTTGTTGCAGTTTGCTTTCAGTGTTTAAAAGTGTCAGAATCATTAAATTGGTCCTCAACAGACGTTTTAGCATTTTCATGCAACCAATCTAGCAAAAAAATGGAAATTCACAGCTCTTAAAAAAACATGTAAGAGAAGATTGGATTTAAAGCAGCATAGCCCATCTCCAAACTTCTAGGTTAGAATGCTTCTGCTGGGAGAAAGCAGTAGAGACACCCTCTATTATGCAACTAACACTCCAATGAATATTTTCGTTGGCTTTGACATTTTATTCATTTCAGTAATCATCTTTGCCAAATATGAACACCTATACCATTGTCACTTAAGCTTATTCTCCCACATTTTCTCAATACAGCAAAAGCATTTAATAGCAAGGAATTTAAGAGTTAAGCCAATGTATATTGTCCCACAAACATCATCCTAACCAAGACATAGACTAGATGACAACACTGTGCTCATGAACTCTTGTCTTCCTTCAACCTTATCAGCACCTCTAATGGAAGATACTTTGGCTACAAACCTGATGTGCTTATAACAGAGCCAAGACAAACCCAGCAGCTCAGTCCTTTCCCAGGATCATGTCAGTTCAGCTCATCCCAAAACCAGTTATATAAAACTGAAAGCCTAACTGTCATCATCAGCCTGACTTTTATGACATTATTTCTGATTAATATAAAGCAATGATAATATTGGGGGAAATGGTAGTTATGAAGACTTCATATTACAGGCAGAGAAAAAAGATCAAGAGTTTTGCTGGTGGTCTTGCAGGAAGAGAACTGAGAGATGTCAGAGTTGCTCTGGGTTCTCCATCGTAGGAGACAGTGCCTAAGGAAGCACCACTGCAGGTTGCTCTCAGCCTATCTGACCTGCTAAGGATCTGGTGAGAATGCCTGGCAGGTGGGAGGTGGACACATGCTATCTGAAATGTTCACAGTGTTGTGTGAGTAAATTATACTTAGTCAACAGAATTTCATTTATCCACTCTCAGTTTCCTGACATGTCACTGTCACTCTGGAGTCTCTTCTTAGATATTGGTGTCAAGAATGTGAAAAAATTAAATCTTACCTTGGGAGGCTTTACAATAATGACACACCGCTCTTCAGAATCCAGATCAGCATGGTCCTTCCAGTTACTTATTTGGTTGGAGGCTGGGCATTGATCATAGATTTTTTTTTTTTAATACCTGCTAAGAAAGAAATTTCATATCTTTCCTGACCAAAAGTATCTCTCATAAAGGTCAGTTTGTTACTGCGTCCAAACAGCTTATTTAATGGGCTATACTATTATATGGGCTAAACCAAAGTCACAAGGCTTTATTTGTTGCTAAACAAATATAATTTTAGGCACTTTGAAGAAAGGGTAGAGGATAGATTGCAAGCATAACTGTATCATTTCTTCTATTTATCATACAATGCAACAGTGCAGTTTGGTTTGCAGCATGTGATATTATTAATTTGTATGTGTTCATATTAATAACTAATATTAAAATCACTATAATTAATTTTTGGCATTGGATTCCGTGAAAGGGAATCCAATACATATACTATACAGTTAATACATATAAATATACAGTTTCACTGTATATTTAACACAATCTATTTTTAAAATTTGTTGTATGCAATTCCTCTTGAATTTTTAAACTAATTTTTATAATTTGTCGGAACTGTCTACCATGTAGGAAAAGAACCAACAATTTCAGAATTTAAAAGGATGAGGAACACTTTATTAACAGTGATACTAATATTAAGTCAGTAATTGAAGTTCTATGTATCTCTTTCATATAGCTCTAGTCAGTGGATGTTAGTAAATTACATGGTATTTACTAATGCAGGTAAAATGGGTCTAATTTGTCGGATCTATAAGCTATTTTTATCTGCATCTAATAAAGGTGTCTATTTATCTTTAAAAAATATTGCTTTACAATGTTGCTTTCTGATCACTGTGCATGTCACAACTTAAATCAGAAACATTTTTTGCCACTAGTACTGAATGGCTAAAGTTTCCACATACTCTAAGTGCATACATATTCAAGTAAACAACATGATTGTTTACTTTCCTACAGCTTAACTTGCCCAAGTATACAGAAATCTGCTGCAATGTTTTCACTGGAGATGACAAATATGCAATGATACCATAGGCTGTCTGGTTTAGGTTGTGATCCGTAAGTGTATGTGCCATTTAACAACCAATAAAATATGACAGGCATATACAATTCTGTCTGAGCAGGAAAGGAAATTTTATTGCTGAGGTTTTAGTCACACATGCCTTACATAAAGTTGTACAGTCAGATCAGTATTTTATTGTTACTTACCATATGTGTTACACTCCCTAGGCATGGAAGAGCAAGCTCAAAATCATTATCTGCAGAAGAAATTACTTCAAATAAGTTTATAGTCAATGCAGTCTTTCTCGAGGAACAAAAAAAACCTGGAAACAAATTTTCATATCTCAGAGACTTCAGCCACACAATATTACAGTCTTAGTTTTATCAGCTTCCTTCTTAAGCACCATATCTCCTCTTACACACCAAAATAATTCAGTAGGCACTACTATGGAACACTGACACCAAGAAGTGCTATCTGTCATCTCCCTGCCTGGTGTATCCCTCCAAAACTCCTGATATTGGGGGTCTTGGCCTCACACAGAGGAAACATTGCTAATCTTGTAACAAGGTTATGTGCATAAATCTATGCATAAATTTATCAGAATCATCAGGTATGTTGTTCAGGGGTAGATCCATGGTGAACAGAGAACTCAGCAGGACACATCTGCACTCTGTTCACATTTCTTGAGTTCCTTGCACAGCTCAGCAGGAGAGGACAAAGGAGAGGTGATGATTTTGAGGCACTTCTGCAGTTACAGAAGAATTCCAAAACAAATTCCACTGTCTTGTTATTTCAGAATATATAGATTGTGTTTTCTTTAATGCACATGTGAACCAGAATTTATTTTTACGATGCATTATTGGCGTTTATCTCCACCAGTTGAAGAAGCATGCTAACAGCCTGCAAAGCGTTACAAGGGCAGGATATGACCCTACACAGGATATGAATTTATAAATGCCAAAGGAGTGTAGTAGTAGCAACACATAAATCGAAGTTCAGAAAGTCAGAAAAACTTACTTTAAGATCAGCTGATGCAAGGTAGCAACATAGTTATTTTTTGGAAAAACAAGTATTTTTGTGGCACCAGACTGAGGAACTGAGTGATCAGGAGGCAATGACCTGACAATGATTCTCATGATAGAAGAAAGGGAGAGAAAATAAGTTGTACTTCAAATTCCAGCGTGCAACATACCAAAAAGACTGAGCAAGGTCTCTGAAAGCCAAGTAAGGAAGCTTGTCAGCTTTTCTGTTTCTTTTGGCACTTTATCAAGACAAACTGAAAAAAAGAAGAGCTATAATATCTTCATTTAAAATGTCCTAGGTACCTGTCTGAGATACATTTAAGCAACATTGGCAGAAATAAAGGGGGATCAAAGAAACAGCATCAAGAATACTTAAAACATTTATTCTAGATAAAGTTGCTAATCTCAAGCCTCAAATAAACTAATACGGTGCTCACCCAAGCAAAATTTCAGTGCAAGTTCTGTAGAGAGCAGAAAAAAAAGTGTGATTTTTCTCTGTGATCACATTCACAAGAAAAAGTGTCTTTTTATATGTAACTAATGCTTGACAACTTTATGGCTGACTATAGAAGTCCGAGGATTACAGAACCATTGCTTGAAGAGCAAATGCTTGAATTTAGTCTTATTAGTTGCTAATATTTTTTCTGATTCTATTTTTTTTTTTTTTTTAACAAAGTGATTTCAGGTTTGTGAGCAGCTACCTACAATAAAAAACAATCTGTTAGAAACACTGGAGAGTGTAAGTTGAAGGTGTTAATTATAGCTAAATGCCCAATTCCCCTCCCCCACTCTGGGCTAAACCCTACCGTTTTAGGCTGCTTTCATTTCAGTAACCATTTGATCTTTCCCAGGAGAGGATTTTGTACTATTTCTTTTAATCTTCTCTGCATGCAGCTCAAAACTGGCTTGTTGAACTCAATTTAAGTTAGCGTTTGCGTTTATGAGAAGAGGATCGCAGGGTCTAAAACAAACCAAATAAAAATAATGTTTATAAATGTCAGTTAAAGAAAATTGTGTGAAGCAAAGCTAGGTGCATATGAGTGCATCTGTACAAATATTAGAATGATGCTGTTACTCCCTCTGCTCAATATGATCTACAGGGAAAATATAATTTAGAAACCTTAGACCTTTGATAAGTACAATAAGCTTTTACTATATTGCCTTTTCAACTAGTAAACAATTAGGCAAGTAATTTAAAAAATATTTTGAGAATAAAACACATTGATGTTTCACTCTATACATGTAAGGACCTTCTGTGACTGTGAGTAATTAACCAGCCAGAACAAAGTTAAACAAACACATAAATCTTTGCAGGGTGGACATTCTGTGCAGTAAATAATGCAACACGTCCACTGTCATCAGATAACGTGCACTGTGCTAAATTCCACAGAGCCACATTTTGGCACTAGCATCAGTGCCAAACAGACTTACCTTGTAACTTTTATCTCTATGGATCAAGTCTCCAGAAATCAAAATGGCTCCATTGAATCAAACTAGACGGGGTTTATGTTAAAGCAAAAGCAGGTCATACAGTCAAATAAAAAATTGCAACATGTGTTTACCCACCTCAAAATATTGCTCCATATCTCATTATTTCGTAAGAATGTTTATAAAGACACAAGAATTATTTTCCACATCCATTTTTTTTATTAAAGTTCCAAAGAGACATTCATTTCCCAACTTCCTGCTAGCACTGCAATAGCTAGATATGCTGCTGTTGCTGGCCATACTCATGTCCACAGCTGGGTTCAGGCAAAGTGACAAATCAGCTGTAAGGTCCAAATGCACACAGAAGTTGCAGCAATATCCTAATTATGCTTACAACAGAAAAATATACTGCAGGAAGTACTGAATAAATACTTTGCAAACAGAGGAAAAATCAAGACACAAGGAAAATAAAAATCAGGAAAAAAAAAAAAGAAGAAATGAGAAATCTAGCAAAAACTGTCTGGACTCCAGAGAACAAGGATTTTGATGCATTAATATTACAAAAATATAGTTGATGGCTTCATTTGGATTGCCTCTACCAGTCCAAATAAAACCCAACAAAGCAAATTTACACTCAGGCCCCATTAAAACTGACTGATTTCAGAGTGGTTGAATTTAGGAGAATTGTATTGTATAACTGGAACCAGAAGTTAATGTAGAGAGTTGAGTTTTAGTAGGATGAAATATCAATTCATGTTTATTATGAATGTTGACTGTTTTAATACCCTGAATTTAGATACAGAAGATTATATGTAATGGGTTCTTTCCATATGTCCCAAGTAATACAGTTACTCTTTTAACTGTAATTTCTGCAAGATTGTTTTTCCAGCTAAAAATTCAAGCAAATTATTTAAAATTAAACCATTTTTCCAGCACATGTAAAAATGTGTAAATGATAGAACAGGCAGATGATGATTGCTTTACAGATAAGCATTTTCTTCATCATCTTCAAGGACATCCAGATTTATGATCTAATCACTCAGTCCCTTAACAGGATGCATTTGAGTTTGATTAAAAAAGAAAACAAACAGCAGAGCGGATTTATTAATGAAATCTGGGTGACCTTTTCACATATGGAAAGTGCTCAAAATAGCAACTTTAAAGCTGAGTATGGTCTCCTTAGCTACTTTAGCTTCTCCTGTCCTAGTGTACAGCATGTTTTTAGTGTGCTTCTTTTAAATTGGCAAGTGCAAATTTTGGGAAACCATTTCCCCCTCCCCCTCCTTGAACTTTAATTGCTTAACCTACATCCTAATTCAAGTTGCTCATAAACCTTAGCCTTTGTTGTAGGTCCGACAGCTGCGTTATGTCAGTAGCAAGTAAAACCTTCACAAAGTTCCGGAATGCTGCAAGACATTTTATAGGTGCGGCAATAAAAGGCAAATTGAATTTACAAAAATGCATTTGTCACTGATTAAAAACTTACAAAGTTAATTGGAAACACAGTGTAGGTGTTGCCACACAACTAGAGGTGTAATTGGTGGTTTTAATTCAGTTGGAGCACAGGGGAGAGTAGCTGTTCATGTAAGGCCAGCAATCTTTTTCATATTCCTTTTCCCTTGAAGAAACAGGGTATTTTTACTGGAAGACTTGCATGAATGGTCAATAGCATTAAGATGTCAGCTGAGGACTAGGGACCACTTCCATGCTCAGCTTTCAAGGCTGTATCAACGTGAAATTTGCAAGTACCAGCCAGTGCCCACTAGTAATTGCAGAGTCCATTGGGAAAGTTTTCCAGGTCTTTTCTTGTTCTAGGTTGGCAAAACTGACACTAAACTGTAACAATCACTGCTTCAGCAAGTAAGGAGAGAAGAGGGAGGTGACTAACAGCCCTAGCAATCAGCACCCTCCCCTTGGGGCTGAGTGAATTATCTCCACATAATCCACTTAACCTTTGCCATTGTGGGACCTGGGGAGCTGAAGGTATTTTTAAACTTGAGTCTTTTAATTGCCATTTTATAGTGTCACTAGTCCAGCTCAGCTGGAAGGAGGAGGATTGGAAAATAGTTCCATGAGGCAATAGCTTTTCACCTCGGCTAGGAGTCCTAGTTATTATTGGTTTTGTGGCTCACTGTCCCCTAAGACTGTGGGGACAGTGGTCTACAGTGAATCCACAGGTGATGGAGTTTCTTTAACGTATGACTATTTCTGGTTAACACGGCTAAAATACCAGAGATTGTAAAGTACTTACAATGTTCAACTTGGGTAACAAACATGCTATCATCAATTCTCAATACGCAGAAAAATCCAAGCTAACACAAAATGTTAAAACAAAATGTGAAAACAGCTCGGTAACAATAAGGTTGAGTAATATGAGAAAGCTCCTTTGTAATTTCTATTCCTGGCAATCTCCACTTGATATTTAATTTCTTATTTTATTATTTACTTGATATTAAATTTCTTAAAATCCCACATAATCCCCTTATCAGAAAAAAGTGCCTTGAACAAATGCTGAAGGATGCTTCTGGGTAGTTTTCCAAAGACAAGCTATGGAAAATTTAATTAGGAAGTGATTAGTTCAGTAGATTGCAATAGCCTGTGACAGCCCTCTGCTATATTTTTATTCAAGGCTACTTAAAATGTAAATAACACTTACTTATTTAATTGATGAATATTCCACTGTGCTGGACTGTGTGTATGTCCACATTTCAGGGGTCATCAAATCAGCTTAGGAACCATGCACGTGTTCTTCACAGAGACACCAAGAAGTGGACACTGCACCTTTTCTTAACCTTGACAGCACCTTTTCCTTGAATTTTCAAAAGAGCCACAAAGAGTTAGGTATTCAACTTCTCTGTACATCTAAATTTTAGAGCCACTGGATCATATAGGTCCCTTCAAGATCTCTGGGTAAAAATGTGATACTGATTCCTTTTATTAATACTCAGGGAAATCTCAGTCCTATAGTTTTTACTCCTTATTCTCTTCAAAATTTTAAGTTTCCCACACACTGGTAGAG
Organism: Donacobius atricapilla; assembly: GCA_013397315.1. Lineage (NCBI taxonomy): Eukaryota > Metazoa > Chordata > Aves > Passeriformes > Mimidae > Donacobius > Donacobius atricapilla. Next base: position 363,149 of record WBMY01015413.1, on the reverse strand, counting down.
GGAGCACATAGTCACCTTGCACACTGGGTGCATGCGTACTTCACTATGCAAGGATGTGGCAGAACTATAATGTTAGTTTGCAGCAATGCAAATAATCAGTGTCCATCATTCCTGTACTATATATACCACTCCAAAAAACCCCAATGGTGCACACTCCCAGAGCATCTCTGAAAGAGAATTACTAACTCAACCATCTCCCTTATTAACGTTCTTTGGCGTATACTCAACCAATAGAAAAACCTCCCTGTGTGAGACTTCAGCATCAGTATAGAAAGAGAATTATTCTGGGAAATTCATGTCAAAACAGGCTAGCTGTTTCTCACCACAGTCTGTGTCATCTCCTTGATCTTTTATTAATGATAAGGAAGTGAACAGCAGTAGTCAGGACTCAGAAGTAACAGCAGGGATGATCCAAATATTCCATTCCCATTCTTGCTTCTAAAATTCAGCAATATATATAAGAAGTCCCTATTACATATTTTCACTTGCAATCTTTGAAAAGAATCACAGAGTAGAGTAGGAAAAACAAACACATAAAAAAGGATTTCTAAATCTAGATGTATACTTTTATCCAGGCCTACTGAGCAAGAAAGATACCCACTTTGTTTGGTATCCCTTCTCACCTTCACAAGTTCATATCAGATACTCAGCTTTTCAAAGAACTTAGATAATTGAGAGGAAGAGAGAATGCCATGGAAAACTGTACTCGTGTCTGTAATTTATTCAGGTCCTTCACTGGTAGGGTTCTGGGCTAGAATTTCAGCAGATTTTTTTGTGAAAATTTATTTTTCTTGACCCATATACTAAGATGACCAAAACTATGTTGTAAGAAGGAAGAGAAAGTGTTTTGCTTACTTTTCTAATTTTTCTGTTTTTCCTGTAGTTAAGACTTTATTGGAATGATGAGCATTAATATAACATCTTGCAATGAAAGGATGAGCAGAAAGAGGGGACTGCTGTCTTTGATGCAAGAACAAAGGAGCAGCACATCAGCCATATCTTTCTTTCCACTGGACAGATTCCAGATACAAAACAGATTGAACAAAATCCTGTATTCATCTTGATATTGGGAGCACTCAAAACCAGTTTAAGTATCTGGTCTGGTTTGGATGTTAATTTAAGTTTTTTAGATGAGGATTTAGAAACAGAGAGGATTTGTGAACAAATGGTAAAGCTTCTCTTGTTTCCAACTCAACCTATTTTTTTTTTTAATTCCCCCTCCCCTTTTCTCTTTTGTATAAAAACCTTGGAGGCATTTCCAGATTATACATAAAGAGCTGAGATTTCTCGTCTGAGATGATGCCTTTGTGTCTGGCTATGGCATAGTGAAACTGGCCATTACACATAGATGCAAGTCTTAAGTACCTTCTCCCTATTAAAGCCATGGAAGAGCCACAGAGCCACTCTCTGGCCACCTTCTGTCCCAGCCCTCATGTCCCAGGCAGGCTGTCATGGCTCCAGCCATGACTGCTGGGGTGCCTGGGTGCCCACTGAACCACCCTGGCATTAATGAAGGCCTTTGTTCTGCTGCACAAATGAGAACTGGTAACTGATACTTGGGGGTACCAGTCTGTATTAAACCCCCCAAAATTTAGATTTCCTCCCAAGTGTTACGGTCTCTATTCTGACCCTCTGTACTATCCCTAAAGCCTCCAACACCCTCATGAATGGGAGATTTTTTTTTTAACAGGAGTGGTAGGTAAAATACAGTGCAATCTGCATGGTGAGGGTTTTGCCATGGCCTTCAGCTTCTCATCTTTCCTAAGCAGCTGTGAGCATGTAAAATAGCTTACATTCAGCTTTCCTCTGGTAGGAATAGTCACAAAGATGGTGAGAGAGAAAATGCTTTCAGAGCTTACCGGCAGCTGCTGAATACAGAAGCTGATATTATCTAAAGTGATATTTTATATAGCTGGAGAAGTTTCTTATATATATATATATATATATATATATAGGTTCTCCTTTAGCAGCTTAAGTTCACCTGCAGCTGATGAGATGGACCTTTCCCTGAGTCACAATAAGGTTCTTAAGATCTCAGTCATACTTTTCCCCACAGAGGAAAAATACCTCTCACTGTCAGCCAAAGGATTGTAACTCCAGATTAAAGTGAAAGAGCAGAAATGAAGCCTCTGTGAAGGGGCATGGTGCTTCCCTCCTTCCTGCAATCGGCTGCAGCTGAGTGAACAGCAGACAGACAGCTCCTAAAATTGTACGTGTGCATTGTACCATAAACTAAATTAGAAGTCACATACCCATATACCCACCACTTTCATGTCCACCATGTAGGTGCATATGTTGCTGCCTCTTTGAGTAAAAATTTTTGACCTTGATATGATTGAATATACCAGCATGGTGGGGCACACTGTTGAACAATTTACCCAATTTCAATGATTCATGTTCATGAATATGAGACATGATATTACTGCTATTAATTTAATAATATCATCCAAAGCTGGTAAAATCCTTATCACTGTTGTCTGATCTCAAATTAAGGAAAAGAATAATCACCCATTTCTTACAAGAACCTTACAGTAAAGACAGGTCAGGTTGCCCAAAGAGACCTACAAGACCCCATGGACAGGAGCGCAAAGAGTTTTGGTTAATGTACCTAAGTCATGAACTGCCATCTCCTTTCTATTCCCACCACCCCTATCATAAGCACAAATCATATGCTTCTTTTGTGTTTGAAAATATGTGCATGCTGTACTTGCTCATCTCCTTAGGATGAAATGTCAAAACAATTGAGGACAATTGTCAAAACAGAAAAGCTTCACAGTGTAATCAAGAAAAAAAGTATTTTTTCCATCCCATGATATGTTCCTTGTATCACACTCCCTTCTTAACTGGAAGATATTGTTGTAGTGGTGAAGAGAGAGAGGAATTGTGATTTCATTTCAACAGCTTGGGGCAGATGTCATATATTTACATATTGGTTTATTTTAATTTTCAGGAAGGGCTGTTTTTTTCATCTATTATTTTCTGGGTATAGGAGTAATAGAAAAGTGAAACAAAGAAAATAATGAGGAGCTGTGGGTGATGCACCAATTGTTAGAAGGACAGAAATCGATGCTTGGAAAGTAGGGGATGTGAAGATTTGGAAGTCCTTGCTGAAAAGCAGCTGGAAAAGATATTGCAGAGGGACAAAGAAAGACCTAATGTAGTTCTTCAAGATGTAGATGGAAATACAGGGAAAAACGTGGAGGTTGGTAATAAATGGTGATACGTGTGATATCAAATCTATTTCTGAGGCAGAGTGTTTGGTGTGGGATGTACCCACCCTTAGGAAGTATGTTGACATATCAGAAAAACTATGAAAAAAAACCCTGAAAAATGGGAACCTACCTTTCTGTAGAGATTTGGAATAAGCTCAGTCTATTTAGTTCAGTTAATTAAGAGATAATTTGATCATGGTCCATAATTATCTACAGATGAAGGCGTCTGATACCCATAAACAGACACAAGTATAGGAAGATCTAATGATTGGAGAAAAGACAGTGAAGCATAAAGCAAGATTAAAGTGCAAAGAGTACTTAAACACGGGAACTATTTCCACATGGCAGATTCATCTTCATCTGAAGATTTTATATCACGTTTAATGTCAGTCTGAAGAAGCAGGCTACCTGGCCAAGAACTCAGAAGCTTGATGCATGGGCCATGAGGTGAATTTCTGCTGCTTCCTTTATGCAGGAGGTCAGGTACTATCAGATGAATGCAGGGTTCATGAAGGATTCGTAAGAGCTTGTGATCATTACTGATAAATATCAGCAGCTCCTAGAGAATGAGTATGTCTGCCTATTCATATAAAGATTAAGTAAGAGATTTTGAAGATGTTTATTGGTTTGGCTGAATGAGCTGTTGTTCAGTTATATACCACAAAACTTTATTTTTAGTCACAAAACAAGGCATATGATAATTTGTTTGCAATATCAGTGAGAAAGTCTATTGACAGGAGCCAATTGTCCATAAAGTAGAGTGTATTTCCTAAACCACTAAAAAAATAATTACCTAATTATATACATACTTTAGAATTCTTACTTTGTAGCCGGTTTTCTGGTTTAGCCAGAGCTTCTTTAGAGTCTTCATCTGTGAAAGCTGCTTCAGTATGCAGAGTACCTAGTAAATGGAAACAAAATGAGAAACATTCATTCTGTAAGGAAAGCACGCATTATTAACGTATTTTTATGTTAATTAGAAATCAGTTCTGCTGTAACTTTTTATTATACTCTGACCAGAATAATAAGCTATATCCAAGACACAGACATCAGAAGTTTAATCAGTTCAGTATTTTCTGTGAAAGTTGTTTCCAAATTATTCTTGACAGAGTTTGTTTTAAGAAAACTAAGGAATACCAAGTTCATGGTTTTATGAAGCAACCCAATCCAAGATGTCTTCCTTGAGTGGCAGTAGTTTGCTTAGAGCTGATTTCTTCATATACTTCATACACTTTTCCACGTTATTTTGCCCTTATTGAATTTCAGCTACCATTTTATTGCTCAGACAGTTATTAGGACAGCTGCAGGCAATTTCTATTTCTGATTTTACATTTGACTATCCTCAATAATAGTATATCTTCAAACTCTGTCCTTGGGTAACATGCATGCTTTTCCCAGCTTAGTTGTTAATTGAAAAAAAGAGAGAAATAAAAGGAAATATCTTTTTATATATGCAAATATAGAAAAATGTACATTTGAACACCATTTTGTCTGCTACTTTTCTTCTTTTAATTTCCCTCAGACATTTTCAGGTTAGCATCATAAAAAATTTGTATCTCTGTGGAAAATTAGTGACAGATTATGAATATTTCTTTAATCACAGATTCTGAGTATTGGTAACATTATTTCTAAAGTATATGCTATCTGACTTACAAATCTTACATTTTATTGGCTGTCTCATTTTGCTGTCATTCATATTTCACATTTATGATATGTTCAGACATACCCCTGTTTTGTTAAGTAGGAGTCTGTGTGGTCTTTGATATAAGGCATAATTTATTTGACAAGGAAATACGAGATGGCGCGCTGAATCTGCATTTAGTTGATGGATTGAGAATTTTTAGCATTGCAACAAGACAGATTCTCATCCAATGTGTCATGGAAGGAGAGTTCTCTTAATCTGCTCTCCTGTGAATTAAAATACATGTATATGTATTTTGAGGAGCAATTTTTAAAGTTCTTTATTGAAAGTAGTTAGCAGGGTTTTCATACATATCTGACATTCAAATACTAAAAGTGATTGATGCTATTATCTGTTCATAAGGGTATTTTTATATCCATGAGAAGTGAGTGCTCCATTCTGACAAGTCTTCAGAAAATATCACTAACGTTGCAAATGAAGACTGGCCCTTGGTAACACATTGAGGCTGGATATAAATATAACCTTTCACCAGCAATGCAAACTTGATGAGAGTTTGTGCTTGTAGTTAAACTTTCTGCCATCTAAATATCAATCAGCCCCATTAAAAAAATTCTTAATTCATAATTGCATTATTCTTCTCCATGGTTTGACCTAGGGCTGTATAGCACACCAAGAGCTGTCAGAGACTTCAGTAAAGTGTGGTATGATCAAATTTGCCATCTAATACAGTCTTCTGCTCATTACTATTTCTGTTTATCATCTTCACAGCTCTTTCAGCTATCACTTAAGCTTATGGGATGCCTTCAATCTGAGACAACTGTCTTTTAACACTTACGTATTTATTAATGCCTTCCTGAGACATTTTCATATGGAATGTAAATACAGGTTTTTGGTCACCTTTTCTGAGAGAGTTCTGCTTCTTAACTATTACAAAGCTATTTTAGAGCCCTGGGGGTGCTGGCAACTAACCAAGCCTCTGAACATCCGGTTTTAGTATATATTTCCCTCTGTAAAGGGAAATCTTGAGCATGGCTACCTCCAGTAAACTCTACTGCCTTCCTTCCACTTCACCCAGCCATGATTAACCAGGAAAATACTCCTGGTCTATGCAAACTATTGGGTTTTTACTGGTTCAGTATTTTGGCTGCTTGGAGAGTTTTTGTGCTTGGTTCCACCCCTAACCCCAAGAACAATTGTAGTACTTTTTAAAAGACCAGGTTTTGTGTCCAGTGCTCTGATATAATTGCGCAGGCAAGCTAACAAACTCCCAAACAGCAGCGATGGCGTTCCTCAGACAGCGCCTCATAGAAATCACACATTATAGCAGAGAGCAGCTGTGGCCTCCTCAGTGGCACTGCAGCAGTGAAGAACCACAACTGGCAGTCAGCGACAGAAGGCACTCACTCACCAGCTAAACCTGAAAGTCAGAGGAAGAGGCAGATATAATTTATTTATCTACAGTACAAATGGCAACAAACTATTCTAAAATCCCTTAACAGAACAATGGCAATCTGTGTTACAATCAGTATCAAGACTGCCCTTGTAAAAACTTCCGGAAAGGCAAATTTTGTATTTTCATGACATCTTACAGAGTCTCAAGGGACTGGACTGGCAATCTAGAAAGCCTGTCATTTGTTGTCTGAATAAGGATTGCAAAAATCGTACAGCATATTACAAAATTAAAATGAAAATAAGGGTGAGGTATTATATAGCGATAGCCTCCTTCAATTGTAGCAACCTCTTCTGTTTTTTACCTTTCCTGCAGATTTGTGTGATAAAATAACTGACATTTTCCATCATTATGTCTTTATATCGTTCATGAGAGAACAACTTTCCTAGTTATCTTTATTCAGTGCTGTAAAAAAAAAAAAAGATAACGTCCCTTACTTCACAAAACAATGCCTTTTAAAAGCTTTCAGTTTAGAGCTAGTGTTAGGCCATGATGAATTGCTGTATGGTTGATTTCCTGACACTATTTCTTACTAACCTTTCATGAGGCTTCTGGATTACTCTACCTGGTAATTTGCACTATAATAATGGCTACAGTGAGATGTCTCCTAACTACTTCCTTTATTTTTAACAAGATTCTTAACACCCTCTGTAGGTGACAAAATGCAGTTACAGACATGAAGTGTCCCCTCGAGGAAGGTTGTTCACAGATGCCACCAGTACTTTAGTAGTGCAACTGCTAAATGAAACAAAAACAAAGAATCAGATTTTCTAAACATCCAGTTCAAATAAAAATTTAATTAAAAGTTATGAAGGCATTTTATTGATTAACAATCTTAGCAATTAAATACTGTCGTTGACATTTTTTGGTTGGATTTGTTCTTCCTTGGAGATCTCTAATTGTGGTATGGCTTTACATTTATTGATAACTCTTTTTGATGAATACAGATGCCACCTTTTATGGCAGTCGTTGACAGAGTAATCATATTGTGAGAAATACCAGGCTTCTGTAGTAACAGGTGTTGCAGTTATACATGCTGATATCCACTGGGAAAATGTGTTTGCTGCTATCATGGGTACACAATAAATGGAAGGTGTAATAAAGCATGAGCTAACATTTTGAAAATCCTTACAACTGTAGGAACTTTATTGCAGATTACAGGCACTTTGATCTCTGTCCAGTACTTAAGTCTTAATTATCAGACTAATTGCACAGACCATGTTCATTTTCAGTGGTAATTCTTTTGTGAAATGCTATGTGAAATGATGTGCTATGGAGGAAAAGGTTCTGCAGATTTGCCCAGGGCCACTGCAGTGCAACTGTTTGAGAGACTACAAAGCAAATCCACAGTCATCAATGCCCAAGTGTGTAGACTCTGCCAAAAAGCCAGATGCTGCTATGGGAAGCATTGTGTGTCTTTTCTAGTTTGGCACCTGGGTCCTGGTATGAGCAGCCATGTCTAATGTCTGTCTGTGACTTCAAATTGTACTGATGCCTTAATAACAGCCTTTTTTTTGGTAATGTGTACAGATAAAGATTCCCTTCTAATCCCTCTTCCCCACCATTAGTTATTCAGATTGATTCCAAAGCAAGACACCTGCTAAATTCTGAAATGTGCCCTCCTCACTCACTCATGTGGTGAATGACCACAGGTGAGTCACCTGTGCTCACTCCATGTACGTTTTTCTCCTTCTTCTGGTTATGGTAAAGGAACCTGATCAAACCAGACTTGTAGAAGAGAGTCTTCCTCACTGAAATTGTTTGGGCTTTATACGGTTAGTTTGGGGTTAAGACGTAACTTTTTGTTTCTTGCCACTTAGGAAGGCTAGTAGCTATTAACCAACTGCTCAAAAGACAAGTTGAAGAGAAAAATTTATCATATCCCATGTGTGTTGAAGGCAGCAACAACACTCCCATATTTTCATTGGAATTAATATCTCACTTTCCAAGAAAAAAGAAAAATCCTTCTTTTTGTGTGCCCCATTCTAGAAATTAAGATAAAGCAACACTGCCTCTATCTAAGAGTTCCTCCAATGTATTCCTTGTGTTACTCTTATGATGTGTATAGTGAGGGTGGCCCAACCACATTCCTCCTGAATAGAATGGAGATAAAAGCAGCATTGTATTTGAAATCAATAGAAGTGACTTGTGGCCTGTGATGGGAGTGTCTGGCTCCAGAATTATTATCTGGTGCTAAGTGCTGACAATGCAATAGGATCTTTACAAGAAATAAATACACTGAGGGATCTCCAAAAGTCTAATGCTATCCTGGGAAGCAAGGCTCTTGAGACTGCTTGTATGGAGTATGATGGGAAGATACTCACGCCCGTGCTTTTGTGAGACAAAGGAATACCCCAAATGGAAGTATCTCCTGTCATATATAGAATGAAAGGCTGAAAGGCTCTACATTAAACTTTACATATGTGCTACTCTAAGCACTTTAACCAACAGCATATTTGACTGAGTTCAGAAAGTTGTGAGTGGGCCATAGACTTGGACACGTTTTCTGAAAGTTACTGACTTTCATGTATTAGTGAATTTGAGGATTACTTTGCATTTAACTGTAGTTATTGATGATTTTTGGTAATTCCCTGTTTGAACTAAGACTGCTGATATTCATTGTTGTTCTCATAGTCATAGCTAGCTAATTTTTACCTGCCTGCTAAAAAAATTTTGAAAACTCAAGGGGAATTGTGATGCCTAGCATAGTCACTTAAGATTTTGGGATACAGGAACTGTTTTATAGAGAAGACCTTTTCCTTTTTACTGACTGCAGATGAAGATGAGCCTGCCTACATTAAAGCTGGTATCTCTCCCCAAACCCCTTGCTTTCTCCCTCCCTGTGTATACCAATTAATTTGAGTAGCTGCACAGAGCCACTTCCCAGGGAGGTGACAACCCAGACAGAGAGCCCATAGGTTTCTTTTGCTATTCACAGGGAGACCTAAATGCAGTAGGAAAACCATGACATGCCACAGTGGTATGAAGGTCATCACCCACTCTGTAGTTTAAGTGATGCTGGACATTAGTGAGCTCCAGTTATTCACTTAGGATAAAAGAATCATAGATAGAATTGAGCACATCCACTCCATTGAGAGACACAGAGACAATTACGAATATGAAATGCTGCCAAAGTTACCTGCTGCTGGAATTACCAAACCACAAGAGCAAAGAGATCTAATACAGCCTCCAGCTATGCACATACAGATAAAATAGCAGAATGCCTACAACCAGGGAAAGAGGTGCTATTCTGCCATCTTTTTCTGTTTACAAAGTTGTAGAGCACTGGGTTATCCAGTACAGCTCATTCAATCTCACTAACACCACAGGCAGGATTCATAGGAGCAGTGCAAACACAGGACAGAAGAATGCTACTGAAAATTATGACAAAGCAAAGGCAGAAGGTACTATACAATTATTCTCCTTAAAATCACTAAGACTATTTAAGAACATTCCTTATTACTTTCCTGTGACCTTCCTAGGAAAGTAGTTTTTTCCTTGTATATTTGACTGTGGTTTCACTTCCTCCCTTGGTCTGGGTCTTGAGGTAGTAAAAATTACTACACTCCTGAGCATAAAGGAAAAAGCCTTTTTTTACAGAAACATTTACCTGTTTGTGAGTGACAAAAAGTAAATATTCTCAGCAGGTGCTGAGGCCACCACAAAAAAACATTGCAATGCTATTAAGAAAACTGGAATCTCCTTTTATACGTGCAGTCATCACAACACTGTCAATACCGGCTGCACCCGAGTGGCCTCAGAATGACCTAGTGCAGTCTAATCCTCACCTTCTCTCTTCCATAGTGACCTGCAACTTCTGATAAGGCACAGAAAACAAATTTGTGAACAGAAAACAGTATCCAGTTTTGTTTTTCTTGTCTTCTGTTTGGTTTTTTTGGGGAAATGGTGATAGCAGGGACAGAAGCCAGAGGAGGTCTCTTAGAACAGCAGATCACCTAGGTAACACAACTCAAAAATATTCTTTTCATTCCCATTATAGCCAGAGTGTGATTACAAAAGTATTTGGCTCTATGTGATCCTCTTACCTAGCTGACATCTGTTTAACTATTTTATTCACTCTGCAGCACTATCCTAGTAAATCAACTGTCATGTTTCCAAGGCATTCAATATGGTATTAAGACCATTCCTAACTTTTACCATGAGTATGAATCTACTAACAAAGCTTTGCTACAAGCCTAATAATATCACTGTACTGAGTCAAGACTAACATCTCGGGAATATCAACGCATTTGAAATGACAGCACAAGAACCCTATATTCCTATGAGAACTTTAAAACCACTGAGAAATACTGTTAAAGCATATTAGTGCTTTCTCTAACTGTAAAACTGAATAAGGAATTAAAATGAGTGGGGAAGTTCTTATGAGGAAGTAATTATTGAAATCCTGCTCAGAAAATATGCTGAAGCTCCACATTTAGAATAGGAGATACTGATAAGCAAATGTGCTATTTAATTATTGAAGCTGAAAAATAGCTTAACTCCGTGTTGTAATAGATGATAATCAGACATTTTCGTCTGGATGCTCCCACACTGAAAGAAGCTCCTGGACAAACAGGAACTTTTGTCCTCAACTGAATCCCAACTGCCAGTTTTAGATGGTTGAGACGTGGCTTTCTCATCTGAACCAGAGCAGACGTAGCAGCCTATCATGTTCCTGTTGCTGCCAGCTCTTTGCTAATTTGTACAATGATAAGCACCTATTTCCATCGCTCCTGGTAATCTTGTCATTTCCATGATGTCATCAGCCACAAGTCAGAAGAGAAAAGGTCAGTGGTACAATGACGAACTGTATATAAAATGAGCCATTAAAAAAGAAAAATGGCTAGACATTTAAAGGCCCAAGCTTGCCAGAGCACAGTAATAGCTATCCTGATCATCTCAGAATGTATTTCTTATGTTATTCCCATCATAAGTAAAAAAATTCCCTCTGCATTGCGTTTTCCTAGTGTGGTGCTTTGTTTGCTGCATGAGGGAGTTATACCCAGGGAGACAATTGTCATTCTGGATGAATGTACTTTTAATAACAGCCCCTATGTGTATTTGCTGAATTTTTTGAGCATCACATTCTGCCTTTTATTTTCTCCAGTGTCTATACTACTTAACAGAAATAAGAAATACATACTTAAATATGGCATATAGATTTTTACTCCTTTTATGTAGAGAGCGTAACTGAAAGCAGTGTAACAAAACCTTTGTGCACCAGAAATGAAACAGGAAATAAAGTCAAAATTCAGACAAAAAAACAATGTTATAAAAAACTTTTGAAACCAAGTGACTGTGTTTATATGTAATGGGGGGAATAAGAGAGGGGAGGGAGAAAACAGAGAAAAGGAGTCACGCTGAGAGACCACTACCAGCTAACTAGTGCTGTGTTACTGCTCAGCCTGCAGCCAGACCCACGGCAGGCACTACTCGAGGAGCCCTCTGTTGCTCTTGTGTTATTGTTACCAGTGAAAGCAAAGCTGGAGAAAAAGTGATGCCATTTCAGGAGGTAACCAGCTGCAGGACTTTGGCTAAAAGTGGACAGCTGGGATTGAAGTAGGGGAGCTGAAATGTTACTCTGTCGTTGGCTGAAGGGACAAGATCCAGCAGATGAAAAACATGTGCAGAACAAGGGGAATGTCTCTTTGTCAGACCTTACACACTGTTTAGGAACAGAGAGCTCAAGAAATACTGGCTACTTTTCCTTGTCCTTCTCTCCAGCCTCTCTCTTTAGAATTATGAGTCATGTCCTTTCAGTTAACTTCAGAGCATATTACCCTGCTCCACTTGGCATGCAGCTCTTTCCAAACTGACATAATCAGCAGGATTTGGTATGCATACAGAAGCATATTATCTGCATTTTAACTTTGGGATAGTCACAGTACTTGGTGGATTTCCATCACAATTGCTTACAAAACTAGTGATAAGAAGATTATGGGATTTAATTGTTGTCAAGTAAATATTTCAGTCACTGATTCATTTCGTATGAGATGCTGCTGCTCAAGTCAGGAAGTGAAAGAGTGGAAAGCACAGCGCTGTTCTGTGCCAGAACCGAGGGTGATCAGCAATATGCTATGGATAAGAGCGAACAGACGCTTGCCCTCATGGCTAATGCTGGCACAGTAAGGCAGCAGATAGTACTGTTTGAATTACAAATTCTATTGCTTTCTTTATTTATCAGTGATCTTTGACCACAGGTGAACACTGAGGTGATAAAAGGCACAGATTACACAGATAAAATGCACTAAATCATTCAGATAGGTAAAGACTAGGGAAGGCTGTGAGCTTGCAAGGAACTTAACTAAGCCAAATACAAAATGTGCAACAGTGTTTGAAATCCACTGCCAACCAAGGGGAAGTAACACACGCAAGAAAGAACACCCCAGGCTTCTCATTTTTTAACTCCAATTGCTTTGGAGAAGGGCGTGGGTATTGTCTGGGTAAATGTACTACTGACAAGCTGACTCTGTGAGAAAAGCTAAGGGACTTCCTCCACATGGGCTTTTTAAACTGTGTTACTCTAAAACTCTAGATTTTGGTATCTCCTACAACCTGAGTATTGGCAAATGCAGCAACCAGTTCCTTCCAGGAGTACAGTCCCTATATTCTTCAAGTTAAATATAGCCAGTTTCATAACGCTGTTTGTATTGCCCTTCTGCAATTTATTGTTTTGTTTTTGAAATGTGGGAAAGTCATGTGATTTTTTTATGAAGGCTACACCACCAGTCTATTTGTATTGTATTTTTAGAGACATTGTATTGATTGAAAGAGAACAGGCTAACCTGAGATGTAAACAATAACTGGCATTTGCCTTAACCTATGTAGTTAATATCACTGATTTGTCATGCTGAGTGATGTGAGAAGAGGAGCGATTGGTTGCTGATTATTGAACAGCTCAACACAGGGCACATTTGACACCTCAGATGAGAGGCTATTCTAATGAGTTGCACTGCTGCCAATTACTTAGGGGCCCGTGCCTCCTCTACAAGAGATTTTGTACATCTTCAAGATGTTTGACTAAATTCTAGCTTGGTAACAGATTGCAAATAAGATGGTTAGATTTGAGGCTCCATGCATATATATTCCTTTAACATCATCTCACATGCACCTGTCTGCTAATGGAGCCCTTCTTTCTCTGGTGATGACTAATTAACATACCACACAGCAGTCAATTCAAGAAATGTTTAGTTCTTTGTATAGGTTGACAGGCTTGCATAATTGAAACATTCCCTTGTACTTTTTATTTACTTATTTAGTTCAGGAATGAAAGTTTTATCAGCCTTTAAACTGATAGAAGAAATAAGGCTTGAAAGAGACATCTCGGATCATGAATGGCTCATTATATTGACACTGTATACTTTCAGGTCAAAGCTGTAGGTATCAGAGAACCAGTAAAATATAAATATTATATCCCTGATTGTATCTCAGCACTGAGCATGGTGGTCATAAATATCTGTACTTCAGTATCAGACAAAATTCCCATCTTATATTTTTTCTGGTTGCAAAATAAAATTTTTCTTTTTCCAGTATCATAAACAAAATCCATGCTCAGACCTCAGACCATCTGTGAACATGTTGTAAACCAAGAAGATACTCTAGCCAGGCCCATCCAACTACTCAACTCATTCCCTCTGCACAGAGCATATATGTGGATGTGTGATTGTAGGATGCAAACACACAGTCCAAAATACAGGGATTAACACTGTTACCCTCAAATATTTTTAGTTGCTGCTGATCAGGAACTATTTTAACTGACAATTAACAACTAGCTAACACATTTCCGTTTCAAATATGATTAAGTGATTTAAAGCTGTACCCAAGTTGATACAGACTTTCTAGAGTACCAAGTCTGCTCATACGTGGGACCTTCAGTGGCAACAACCTCCACTGTGGGCACACGTAATGATAGGAGAATGTTTTCCATTTTCCCATGTGTTTTGTTGGGTCAAATCAGTTGCTTATTGTAGTTGCCATGGTACATGTTAGTAATGTTAAATAAGCAAAATCACATAATGGTGTATTTTGTATCACAGAAAATATGACTGAAATATATGTATGATTAATGTTATATTGATGTGGGGACACATATCTCTTCTAATAATGGGACCATGAATTTTGTTTAAAATGGATATTCAAAGTTGACTATTTATTTAAATCTGTGTTTAACAGAATCAGGCTACTTATCCAAGAAATCCCAGAAGTTCCTTTCTTAGTAGTTTTATTTGTGCTACCTAGAAAGTCACAACAACAACAAAAACATCTTCATTTACTTTGTGATTTAACTTGTGGCCTACATTACTTACACTTAAAAGATTCTTTATAGAATCTCCCTGTAAACTGGATATTGAAGAAATGTGAGCTTTTGTGAGCCTAATGTCTCTTGATAGATTTCTAGTTGTAACACATGTTTGCTTTCATTTTTGTGCAGGTTACCACATAGCATGCCCTTTAGGGCATGCCCACCTGCCCACAACAGAAATAACACTGAAGTTCATGGTCACAGAGCCTGAGTGAAATCTCATGCAAGGTAAATGCAAGGTATCTTTAGGTACACTATCACTATAATTTATGGGTATAAAAACAAATAATTAAAACAAATAATTTTCTTCTACTTTTCCTCTAGTTATGTAGGCTATGAAAGGCTTCTAGAAAAAAAACCAGGGTTGTAATAATAAGTTTGGGGTTCTGCGGTTGAAGCACCTTTATATTTTTTTTCCTGATGAATTATTTGCTGTTTTCAATCACCTGGGGGACATTATCTTGATGAAGCCACTGAAATATGCTCCATCAGTCTCAAAGGGTTTTTCTAGCCTACTTTTCACCCTCTTCTTGCCAATTAAGCTGCCACATTATGTATGATAGTGAGGGTCACTTGTTTTTTCCAAGTGTTATTCTGAACTGGTGAAGATGACAGCAGCATACCAGTCTAGTGAATAATTAGAGTGTCTTAAACTCCCAAATCCCCACCTTGCACTGCCACATACTATTTCTAACCTCAGCTCCTGTTCCAGGAGGCTACGTGCATTTTTGCCAGAAAAACTCACTGTGGTATTCTGTGCTGTGTGCCTATATTTTATGCTAAAGACCTACCAGATAAAATAACTATAGAGATGATGTTGACAAATAGGAAACATTTGAAGTAAAAAAATATGCAACACAGGGCTTGCCTCCACAGGATAAGATGCAACATTGCTCTAGGACCTCACAGCATTATTTACACTATATCTTGTAAATACCGATAGGCAATCCTTCAGGTTTTGAATTTGCATACATCAATTTAAATGTGGTAAAAGGCAATTCTTCTCAAAGCTTTAAAACCATTAAGTGCTGTTCTAATAATCCTAAAGCAGTGGTCTCCACTGCACTCAGAGTTCTATACCCAATGGCAATTATTTACTATTTTTCAAATAAATGTCCCAGAATTTCTGCAGAGCAGCTTTGCCACTGCACAACCTCAGAACAAACTGAACAAGCAGAAAACAGCTCAGGTCAGTATACTTCCTGCAGTGAAAGCCTTTTATGAGCCTAAACCAACCTTTCCAAATATTCTAAATGTTCAGGCTTAATCCACTGCCCAAGACATTTAACATTTAACACAAAGGCTTGAAGGAAGAATTACTGACACTGGGTGAAGTTTTTAGTGAAAGAGGAGAGATGCTTCAGCTTGCCTAGTTTCCCTCACATAGCTATTAACAATGATCACCAAAACAAATGAGAAAATGGTACAGTAACAAAGAGATGACTAGTGACCTTCCTCCCTCTTTTGCATCATTTTTCAAGCTGGAGCAATGATGCATCCTGTGACCTAACTCCTTAACTGATCTCTCATTCTGTACAGAGCGTGAGAACTAGATTTGCAAGGCAGATCAAACATTTAAAACCAAAATAAAAATTACTAGCCACCAGGAAGTACTCCAGTAGCTCCCAGTCATCTTTCTCTTATAAAATGTAGCCACAGAAGAATAACTTCCCCCAACCTCACCCTCTTCCTTGTTACATTCTCCTCCTGAATATAAATTCAAGGTAAGTTGTTTTGGAACTGTTAATTGTTCTTGGTTTACCCAGCTCTGGCATAATAACATCCCTTATACTGAGAGGATCACTGGACTCTTATCTCAAATATAAGTAAATATCTATAATTTAACTGAGTTATTCTTCTGAAGTAGGTGCAACCTGTGATTTGCTAACCAAGAGGCAGGCAACTTGTTTTAAGGCAGAGAACTACAGGTTCCACTTGTTTTATGCCTTGGGTCACCATAATCTTTCAGCTTCTCAACTCTACTGAAAACAAGGTTATTTGTTACTTGCAAAAGTTTCTGGAAATGGAAAACAGATGGCTGATTTCATAAATGGAGAGATTCTGGGCAGCTAACAGCAGAATTACAACTTAAACTATGGTCTATGCCTGTTTCATGCTATTGAGGGT
Organism: Donacobius atricapilla; assembly: GCA_013397315.1. Taxonomy (NCBI): domain Eukaryota; kingdom Metazoa; phylum Chordata; class Aves; order Passeriformes; family Mimidae; genus Donacobius; species Donacobius atricapilla. Next base: position 346,416 of record WBMY01015413.1, on the reverse strand, counting down.
TGCATGGACTCCCCCAGCCCCAAATGTGTAGGTGAAAAGATCCTCACTGCCTGTAGGATATAGCATACCTTATATTTTAGTGAGTTTTCCCTTTCCCCTATTGTATGAAAATTTTTCAACTCAGCATCCTTCCAATAAGAAAATTTCAGCACTGGTTTCTATATGTGAGTTTGCCTTCTCTAGATAGGATTTCAACTGGCAATTCTGTTTTTGTTTCTTTCCCTTTTGCTTAATAAAATTTGAAAAAATATATGGGGCAACAAAACTGAAACAGAGTGCAGGCAAAAAACCCCCAAACCCAACCAACCCATATCAATGTTCATATGCTGGGTCTTTAAGATATCCTGAAATGGCATAGCATGGGCAGTAGCAAGCAGGTAAGTTGGATATAATGTTGATTTTAGAGTTAGTGATAAATCACAGTGAGATAATAATGGGAGCATATGTCTCCAACAGCTTTTCAGAAAAGGTGTTCTATTCTAAATGTAAACTAGTGGACTAAAGAGATAGTGAAGATTTATTTCCTCCTTCTTGGCAGAAATAGATTTCTTTCCTTAGCATATTAATGATGATACATTAAAAATGTTTACAAAATACCATCACTTGAAATTATGAAATGAATGTAATTAGATTGCCTACAAGCCCTTAGGGCTGTGAACACCAGCTTAAGCATTAGTGAGACAGATTGCAAATCAGGATTCAAGTTGTTTCCCTCATGCTGGGGAGAAATGGAAACAGTAGTGCAACTGAGATTTGTACCACTACATGAAGTGTAAATCTGGAATACGGCGGGGAAGAAAATGTCCAGCAAAAGCTAGCACCAACCTGAAAACCCATCCACATGAAAACCCATGCCCTGGTAACTTGCACCACTGACCAAGGTTATCCTGGACAACATTCACTATCATCTATTTGCTAAACAAAGTTTGGCAACCATGCATATGTCAAATATATTAAACATACACACAGTTGCAGTAAAAAGATCTATAAAAAGAAGGGTAGGATGTGGCAAGAACAGGAAGCCCCAAATTTAAAAGTGAGTTTGGTTTGGGTTTGTTTTTTTTTTTTTGCTATGTACTCCTCTCAGTAAGCCCTTTTCTTTTCTTTTTATTCTTCATGTATAAGTTGATGAAAATAAAGCTTATGAACCTGTGCTTCAGAGTCATCATGCAGCTTAAACAACTGATGCTCAAGTAGTTCTTTAAACACAGTCTCAATCTTTCCAAAGACTTCCTAAAAGTGTTCTGCATTTTCATAGCAGAATATTTCAGAAGCATCCAAAATTAATTGAGAGTTAATCTCCCTTTTTCAGCTTACCTATCTGCCTATACAGTATAAAGGCAATTTCCAAACTGAATACGATGACAACACCAAGCTGTAATTCTGAAAAACACTTATGGCAATAATTACTTTACTAAGCACTTGTTCCAGGTCTTGGGAAACCTCCAGTGGGATTGGAGTTTCATGTAAAATTTAGGTAAGCGAATTTAAGGAAAGATTTTGTTACATACATATCCCAAAAGGGATTTGACTATGAATAAATTATCAGTAAGAAGTTATAACTCTGTAAAATCCCTATGGCAATGTTTCCTTACCTAGTTCAGAAGGTGAACACCAGGCAGACTGGTATGGACTCACATGATGAAGAGAATTAAAAGCCATGCTGAAAAGTTGTCTTGCTTCTTGGGAATCATGCACCCCATGAAATTTGGGGGGTGTGTGAAAGGTATGTAAGTAAATGTAATGAAATGTAGTATAATGGATGACTCTATTACATGTTATAGGCTGAACAAGGGTCATATTTACAGTGTAATGTGAATTTCCAATTTCATATAAGTCCAGACATACATGAGCAGCTGAGTGCTGCAGGCAAACTCTAAACAGGAGGAGCATACACTCCTACAGGAGTTATATTGTGTGCAATAGGCTTTTATGCCCAGTGCACATCAAGCAGGAAACACCTTCCTGTGCATTTTTTGTGAGGTTGCAAATACCCTTTCTCCCCTCAGGCTGCAGAGTTGTTCTCCTGGACAGCCTTCTCCCTGGGCAGGCATCACTCACAGACAGCAATAAAATGGGGTTTTAGCAAGTTTGTGATGACGGATGTGCTGATGCGGAAGACACATGACACATTCTACATCCTCTTGGTCAGCATAGTTCCCACCTGAAACTGTATTCATTTCTGCAAAGCAGAGCATCCAAACAGAAGCACCGATCTTCACATGAACATTGCACACTAAATCAGTTTCTGTATTAGATGTGCTACTGTGGACAGCCAGAAGACAAAAGCAGAATATTTCACCAGAGAGAGTTCACAAACGAATCAGTGGACCTGAAATGTTCTTCCACAACCTGCATCACCAGCATCTTACCTTATGCTGCTCCCCTTGGTTGCACAAGAAATCCTTTCAGCACGGATCAGAGGGTCATCTAACTCAGCAGCCAAGTCCACAAATTAGTTTCTTTGTGCTACTTATTGCCACCTTCCTGAAACATTTTTACACTTAGTTAAAGCCTGCCTCAAAACCTAGAGCTCTCCAAATGGAGAAAGACAGGTATACTGAGAGCAAGTTCCAAAGGGTTTTTTCCAATTGCCATGGACATTTGCCACAGAACACAGGGTATGGCTTTTGCTGAAGAATGAATTCATCACCCTAGAGTTAGTGAAAATAGAGGTAAATTAACACTAGTATTTAGAGGGTTTCTCATGTAAAAAACAAAACTACAGGATGAGGGAGTCACTTTGCTGCTTTGTTTATTCAGTGTTCCCCTTTAATCACTGTTTAAAATCCATCTTACTTTTCTGTACCTTTGTGGATTGCAGGAGCACTGCACACTTTAACCATGACACTGCATTTATTTTCTGTGTTACAGCAACAGTACCTTATTGTCTGATATTCTTGTAAAAGATAAATTTCTGTTATCTATATAACTAACCTCAGTGTGGCTAGAGAGAATTTAAAAGAACAGAAAAAGAAGTGTCAGATTACTAGAAGTTAAAAAGCAAACAAAAACCTTACCAGTTTTAGTCCCTTGCAACTAAAGCATTCTCAGACTCTACCAGACATGTTAGAAACACTTAACATTTCCCAGACACCCAAGAAGTGTAAATTTTCTCTCCGGCAAACTTAGCACTAAAGAAATGGAACAGAAAAGCTTGATATTGCACTTTCTAATGATTATTTTCTTACTTTAATCTGAGGAACACTTACCCCACTAAGTTCTTAAACATGAGCTTCTTGAATTACTATTTCCCATTGGAATTTATTTCAAGGACTTAATCCAAGGTGCTGAGTGTGATTTCAGGTGTCAGCTCTTAACCTGTAATTAAGAGGGTAGCATTGTACCTTAATTTCCATGGAACTTGCACAAAATCTCAATGCATCTGGTTTCAGAGAACAATCTCAAACAGTCACACTTGCCACTTCGCACAGGTCCTGATTCCCAATCACTCTAAAACCAGATAGATGTGCAAGCCCCAGCCTTCCTGCTTTGACTTGATAATGTTGTCCAGCTGACTGGGACAGGAGAACACCACACCGCTATGGCCTTTGAGATGGAGGCGTAGAAAGAGTTTGTATTAAACAAACTGGGAAAATGTACTTGTTTCCCTGCTCCGACACAGAAAGAGGTCCTCTTGCACCAACACAAATTTATCTAGTTTCAGATCAAGAAACTCTTCATTTCTTTATCAGGCTCTTTTGAGGGAAGTCAGGACACTTACTCAGGGTACCACCACTTGACCATGCGCTTTCCTCAGGTGTCTGTTTCCTGCAATTCATCTTTCCCTGGGCATAACAATTTCGTTTTGACAGCTATGGAGTTTCAGGGCTCATCCCTAGAACTGTATAAAGGATCTAGGGTAGCTCAGTCCAATATATGCTATCTCTTGTTGGAAGAGCCTCACTTTCCATCTTTGTACCTCAGGATGTGTTCAGCCATCTCTTGTACCCTCCAAGAAAGGCAAGACGGCCGGGCTGGTCCAGGGCTCTTGGCAGCTCAGCTGCTGTGAGTCCCTTCTGTTTTGCTTAGAAAGCAAAGCCTCTTTGTGCTTTGGAATACCCAAAATTAGAAAACCAAGTGAGATGTGGAACCACCAGACAATAGTTATCTCCTTCTGTGCATGGAAATGTGCTCTATGGAGTAGCAGCAGAAAATACTGAAAGCAGATCATCTAAGAATAACCTTACTGTTGTTGTTCGATGCTTTCCTGGGAAATATTTAATTCCTGCATTCCAACAAGGCAACCTAATTTAATCTCCAGTGAGAACTTCGTTTTTTGTTAATCCTATAAACCAGGAGATACAAAGGAGAGCTCCTCCTCCATTTTGTGATTTTAAAATGCAAACATGGCCAGTTAGAAGTATCAGAGCTCTTAAAAGCATCACAGAGTGTTTCAGTTTACCTGGAAAATCTATTTTAAGAAACAAAATAATTCACAAGAGCATAAAAAAATACCCTCCCCTGAAGGAGGGACGTGAATTACAGTTACAACATATTTATATACAAATTTGAAAGATCCATACAGAGGAGCTCTGTAAGCAAGCATCTGTATTTTCTGAGCCTTTGGATATATATTTTTGATCACAGTTGTTTCTTTTCTTGTTTTGTGTTCCAATGCTCCTCTGAGGCTACTCATGTACCAGACTGGCTTGAAGTGGTACATCTGTTCCTTCATTATGCTCTGCTCAGGTCTTTAAATACCTGGAGCAAACCCCAGACTCCAGATTTACCTGCTATTTTAATATAGCTGAACTATCTTTTCTCTACTTGGCAGTCACTGTTATTGCACAGGCTGTATAGTTGAAGATCATAAATTTTTCTTTGTGCCCAATAAATGTATTCTTTCAATAGGCTAATGCTTGTGTCCGGCAATTATTCCAAACAGGTGGGCACTCTGACACTTGCCATTAGCCAGCCCACAACACACAAATGTATTGATCAAGGCAAAGATGCACTTCTGACTTGTGCTAATCAATGTATCAGTTCTCCAAGGGTTTTTACAGTGTAATGAGCAGGAAATATATATACCACTGTTAAGTTTGTCTCTCTTCAGGGAGTAACTGAGTGCACTTATACAAGAGCTGATGTACTGATTCGCAGTAAAGTGAAATGATACCTCCAAATAAAATTTTAATCTTAAGTATGTATGTAAAGTTTTGAGGAAGACTGATGGGCAAACTTGCAAAGTTTGCAGAATTATAGGACTTAATATACAGCTATGGAGCTCCTATGCAATTGTACCTTTTACTCTGAGCTTTCCAAAGTTAACTAGAGTTCAACCTGCTTTTAGACCCCCACCCAAGGAAGCCAAATAATGCCACAGGAAGTGGGTTTTTAATGAGGAATTAGTAGTTTCTGTTCCCACCCAGCGTGTTCTTGAGGTTTTAGCTTTCAGAGGTGATATCCTCAAACTCTGTATTAGTGGCTGATCTGTAATTTACACACTTTGCCTTCAGCTTTTGTAGTGCAGTTCTGTGTTAACAGTGTCAAGCAACAGCCATACATTGTCTATTTACCAAAACGAGCAAGTCAGTTCTCTGCACACAGCCATGAAACCAAAGCTTGCTGAAGACTGGCATTGTAATCACACTGCATGCAAATTTACTGTTAAAATTGAAGACCTCTTATTCACATTAGATTTGCTAAGCCTCTCTCCACTGGTTCTTTCATTCAATGTTAAGAGAATCACACAACTTCTCTCCTGTCAGTGGCGTGATTTGTCACCTTCAGTAAAGTTTGATACGCTGTTCCTGGAAAAGCAGCAGATAAAGGGCTTTAATAAGCTGCACTCAGAATTCTGAGTCAGTGCAAACCAGTGCTGACTCTGGGGGAGGTCATGAAGAGTGTCTAAGGTTACCTAAGGTTTAAGTAGCACAGCAAAAAATAGCATAGAGGGAAAAAAATCACTAAGAACTTTTGTTTATAGTGAACCTGTTAACCTGAAATAGATGATAAAAAGTATACTGCGAGCAATCCCTGCAGTTTTTACTGTAGTCTCATATTCTGCTCATAATGACAGGATGGGAATTCAATAACTCTCTTTTTGTCTGGATCTCAAAGTCCGTATGCCAAATATACTTATTTGGTTCTTAAGTATATCTGAACCAATGGTAACCAAACCAGGCATTTTTATAAAGTCTTTTGATACCTGCATGCTTATACCAGTTTTATGTAAAAATATAACAACACTGTCACTAGCTGACCCATTTCTCATTGTCTCCTCTTTTTAGGGGGCAAAACTCCTTCTGAGAGACACAGAAGGAACCTAGGAATTCTTAATCTCAAAATTGAATGTGTAATCCACCAGCACAGCATGAGTCATATATTTTAATGCCCAGTGTACACAGACATAAGTGTACAACTGCAAGCAGCTAATGGGTTTACTCTTTTAATGGAGGAAGTCGGCAGCTAATCTGAGGGCCTGGGGTTCAAACACTACCCATGACCCAACTTAAATTATTGTTTTATTAAGCAAAGACTTAAACATGATTGATATAGTGTAAGCTATTTAATCTGCCATTATAGAATGATTAACATTCATCCATCTGTTCTATAATCAAAGATGTTAATAAAGTTATGAAGATAATAGTATAACAAGTGTTTTTGCTAATCCCAAATTGTTGGGATAGTTCTCATCTGGGAGCAGTGAGGGACACAGCAGGGGTAAGAGTCCATCTCTATTAGGAGTGATTAGTACAACTTTAAGCTATAATTGCTTGGATACATTCACACAGGAGACTGCTACCCAGCCATTAAATATCCTTAAGAGGATGATCTTTTGTACCAAAAGGTCCAGCAGTTTTTCTGACTTTCTGACAGTTGGGAAGTTTATCTCCACCGAGTGCCTAAAGGGTGACTCACACATACAAAATGCTTCAGAGGTGGCTAACAATTAAAAAAAGAAGAAGTTGATACATCATCTTTCCAAGCATATCTCTGTAAGGTGATGCCCAACAGTTATGTGGCATGAAGGTTTTACAGAGCTGAAGGCAGCATGTGCAGTCTACTGTCTCCATAGTCACCTGGAGAATCAAGAGCAGCCCTGGCTGTTTGGCATTGCCACTGGCAAATCAGCTAGAATGAAACCTGTGGAAAACATGTGACGTCTCAGGGGAATGTCTTCTTCCCTTGAGTCTGAAAACCATGGTGTACAGCCACAGCATGCCATTGTTGGGTGCCTGCCAGGAAGAGCTCCAGGCAGGAAATGTCTGGCAGCTCATGGGTATCTATTGAGAAAGCAGCAAAAAAGTCATCACCCCTTCCACAGTGCTTGTGCACTCTCTTCTTCAATCATGTCATGCTTGCAGTAAGTTTGTCTAAACATTCATGAAAAGCATGCTGAGGTCTAGAACTTAGGAAAAACCTCTTCTCTATTTGCACAGATACGCAAATAGAAGATTCAAAAGGTAAAACCGGTATTTCAAGATATCAAAAATGGCACTTGCAAGACTGTGAGTTAGCAGAAAGTTATCAACACAATGTGCAGACGAAAGAGTTTTGACAATCTTTTCTGGATACTGAGTTTAATGGCCAGTTTTGATTTCTGAGAAGAGCTGAAGGTGCTCCCAAAAGTGCTACTGCGATTAAACTAAACTTTCAAATGATGGAAACACCACTCAGAGGGCTTTGAAGCCATAAATAGTCACGTCTTTATAACTGATCCCCCTTTACAATCACATTCCACGCATCGATTTCTTTAAAACTCAGGTTTCTGGTGATCCGGATGGACCTTCCTTTCATTTTCCATTTAAAATTTACATGGTCCCAATATTGGTCTTTTTCTATTTGGCATAATTTTTAATGGAATCTTTTTTTTTTGCTATATGCAAAGCTGGAATCATATATCTTCCTCATCTTTATTATTAGTAGGTTATACGAACCTTGTACACCTGGAACACACATATGTTCTGAAATACAACAACATGCAGAAATATGGAGGGAGCCCTGAACATTTACATGTTCACTACATCTGTTGCATTGGTGGCTTGAACTTGTACATGCTGACTGATTAAAGGGTACTTTCACTTCATCTGATGTTTCTGATGGAATTCCAGATTACAGCTAGAGTTCTTTTTAATGTTGCATTTAGTTTTATTTCCCTAAGTTCTGACTATATAATAGTCCAGACATGTTCCAAACCATCAATGCCTTCAAAATTTGCATCAACTGCAGTGATACAAATTAGCACATCTGTTTTGTGTCAAGGTAGTCATAAAAACATTTTTTCAGCCCTTTATATTTGATCAGCCTTTGAACCAATACCTTCTTTCCAAGAACTTTCCCTTTCAGCTCAGCTAAATATCTACTCTTTAGCCAGTTTCTTGCTCATCTTATTCTTTTTCCAATGCTTTATTGACATTTCTGAGACACTTCACTAAAACCTTAGCTCAATGGCTGCTTTAATACCTTTTACTCACAGTACCCCATTCTACTTTTCAGCCTTTTTACCTTCAGGGTTCTCAACTTTTCATGAGACTGTATTCTGCTTCTTATGCATTAACAACCAGAACTGAAGGGGAGTGAAAGGGCAATAAAAGCACGTTCATATAGGAAAAAGAAAAAGGAGGAAAGATTTATCCTTTCTTCAAAATTCTGAAAGTTTTTAGAACTTAACTCCGATACAAATGCTCAAAGTAGAATGTAGAAATAAGGAATAATAATTATGATATGAAATTAAGACATGTAAAATAGAAATATTAAATCTACAGTCATCTAGAAACTTCTCCAGTGCCTTTTCAAGATTGCTGCCCTCTGTTCACGTCCTTATAGATTTTAATGAGTTTCAAACTTTTAATTCAATGTTCCTAAGGAAGAACTGAACAGAAGCTGAGCAAGACTACACTTAGTTTTTACATCTTATTTACTCAATAGTGAGATAATTTTCAAAGATAAAATATCTGTTTTAGTTTTCCTTCTGAATAAGTAAGCTTTGTAGGTTTTTTCCTACTTACCTCCTTTCCTGTTTGCAAGCTGAATCCATTACTGCCACAATGAAGGTTTATCTTGTGGGCAGAGAATCAACGTTCATGTGTTTACCTACAAAGGGAAATAAAGGGAAATTGGTTTTCTACCTTTTTCCACCGACTGTGGAATCAGCAAATAAGCCTTACTTTATTTTATCAAAAATTCAAATATATTTTGAATTCTATATTTACCTTAGTTTATATTTTAAGTCACTTACTCTAGTAACTATTTTGTTACATTTGGAAAGCATCTCTAAGCTGCAGGTTCTTGATACAACTGTAAAAATTAAGCCTTTCTATTTGTAAAGAAGTAAAAGTAGATAACTGCAATATCTGCCTCTTTCTCCTGCCCTACAAATAATAGCAAGTCCTCAGATCTGCATATGTGTCAGAGAAATAAACTTCTATGGATTGAAGTGAATGCAATAGAGGGGGGTAATACAACACCTAGTTCAGATTAAACAAAAATGCTTCTGTGGCACAGTGTTGTTTCTACTGCTTTGACTGGTATAGAAAAAACACTTTTTTAAGAGGAAAAGGTACTATATGCCATAAAACTCCAAAGCCTTCTTATCCTGCCTTTGCAAGCAGGTGGTTATGTCAATCACTACTAGGTCTGTACAGAAAATCTGCCATGAATTGTCTCTGCAGTTAGATGTTGTTGTTTCAGCAAAACAAAGATTTGTAACACACTACATCAGGTCCAACTGAAACCCCGTACCTCCTAGTAGAAATAGCCTGATACAGGAGTGTAGCTTGCATTCTGGATCACCATTGCTAAGGCTTTCCAAATGTCTTATCCATTTGCCTCATTGCAAAAATCATCAAATGTCAAGTGTTCTCTGTGTCTCTGTGCAGAGTTACAGTCTGGATTAGAGCCTGAATCCAGAAGATAATAAGCAGTCTCATTGCTGCTCTGTTTAGACAGTGTGAGATTGAGACCTTTTGTTTCAGCCCTTCCATAAAACACAGAAATAAATGGAGCAGTTTATTCTGCAAAGATCCTTGAATTCCCAGAGCTTTCTGCATCATCCCTGGGGTAAGTATCACACCTACTCCCGGCAGTAATGTTCCAGCCTTAAAGATTTGGGCTGAGCTGGAGCAGTTAAGACTCACAGTCCTTTTCAATGTTTGTGAGTCAGCCAAGGTGGCAACTTAATACCTTTTCTTAAAAGCCTACTGGCAAGGCATAATGACTATATACTGACAAACTGGAGTACTGTGGCCTCCTAAAGATGAAATTACACTCTTAAAGGTGATCAGGAGCATATGATTAATTGTAACTAGAGTTTTACAAAACAGTCAATGGCAGATATTGGTAGTATACAACCTGTTCCCATTTATTCATCTTTGGCAGAAAAGTTTCCCATTGCTGTGCATTACAATATGGGAAATAAATATTATCTATCAACACCGCTCTATAAACATATCAGAACCACTCTGAACAGGAAAAACTGCTAAGCAGCTCACATTATAAAAACTAAATATTGGACCAAAACACTGAATGCTTTGCAGAGTTTTTACTTAATTTTACAAAAGAGATTAACTGGATTCAAGGTGGGCTTGTAGACAGGCTATTGTAAATTGGACCAGAAATCATCAGCCACCTACAGTCTGAATTTGACCCCATTATATTAAACAAAGAGCCCTGAGAAATAATTGAGCTGGGAGCTGCACAACAGCCTAAACCCCTGCTGGCTGACAGTGTCCAGCAGAGAACAAATGAACCCACTACTAATGGTAGTCAACAGCTTCTTCAGAAGACTGAACTTATCAGCCTCTAAAGAAAAAACATTATTCTGCATAGCCCTAAAACAACCAACATGAGGAAGAAAGCTGGCAAAATTCTCAGCTCCTGTAGATTGCTACAGCTCTTCTGAAATCAAAAGACCGTTGAGAATTTAAATTATGACCTTGTCAACTTTCCTTACCAAAATGAGTACATTAAAAGAGTATGAAGCTCCAACATTATTCTGTGTGTAGGACCATGCATTGGCATTACAGATGGAAGGATGTCTCAGCAGTCTGGGTGCACTGACAGTCCCCAGAAGCGCTGATGCACAATAATCATACGTTATCATGCACACAGGTTGACTGAACAGGTGTGCTCCTCCTCAGGTGAACATGTAGGTCTCTAATGTGCCAATAGCTCATCAGAAAACACTGTCACAGGCTCTGAAGTTGTTTCTTCCCCAGTGATGGCAGCTGTAGGAGAGATAGAGGCACGAACAGTTTTTTGCACTTTTGCATTTTTAAGATAGTTGAGCATTAAGTAGTTCCTGTTCTAGAATAAATAGTGTAGATCCACTGCTATGTGCTTTACAGGCATAATAAGGAGTACTGTGAATCCACAAACATAAAAGCCTTGGTGACTTTCTAGCAGTGGTCACTGCTATCAACTACTGTTGGTGACATTCATGCTGCAAGCTAATGAAATAAAAAATAAGCTTCCTACCTAAATTAGCTGGAATACAAAGCCGAGCTCTTATGTGGAAAAAAAAGAATTAAATAAGGCATGCCCCACTTAAACACCCCAGCACACTATCATTTCTCTCTGAACGTGCCACATCTCAAATAAATGCTTCCATTCTTTTGCAGAAGTCAAAAAAGCAAGTAATTAGACCAGAACATGAAGGTGCTTCCCAAGCCAGGCCTGACCTGCTCCTCACATGGTGCTCAAGCAGCTTCCCTTGGGGCAGGACAGACATAGACCCTGGGTGACCCTCCTCTCTGCTGAGCTCTTGGCTATGGATAGAGCAAACCCTTCTGTTTAGTCAGACACAGTGGTGGGGAGGAGGTCCTCCCTTCCCACTTGGGACAGTTTTGAGATTCACCCATGCCTCCACAGAGGAATGTGAGCTGTCTGTAGGGCGTGATTTTTACAGGGTTTATACCAGGGAAAAGGGTGGCCAGCACAAAAACCTTAGTTAATCCACAAAAAGAGCTTGTATTTGCTGGGAATGTCTTGCATTTTGTGAGCAACTTGGTTTATATTTAAACTCTCACAGCAAACATTTTTCACTGGACAAATTAGTTAAGGTTTTCTCAAGTTCTTCTAAATGCCCTTCTGAGTACTGGAACTTGTGTGAAAGTCTGATTCTCAGCACTCTGTGATGCAGAGACAGTGTATCATCTGCAGCATGTATAGAGGGTACACTGGTAATTCTGGTGCCACACAGAAGGTCAGTCTGATTAGAACTCTTTTGCCATATTCTGTGTTTTGTCTTTTTTCCTGCAACTGATCAGAGAATCTCGGAATTAATTAAATCTCTTGATGTACTTAGACAGTTTGTGAAATAAGTGGTAAGATGTTAGAGATACTGAACTTGTTCATTTGATTTCATCTCTGTAACCTGAGCTCCAATTTAATACTGTACTTCTACCCTCTTGAAGATTAATTACTGCATGAGTTAGCAAGTCATCTCACCAGCTCTCATTTGTGAAGAGTGTAAGTCAGTAGAAATGTAATTCAGGTATTACTCTGGCTTTGTACATGACCGGTGAAAATTCAAAGATTTAGCAGTTAAAGATATTTAACACTACGACACTCTTTTCTTGAAGCCATCTCTAGGGCCAACTCAAGCATGGTTACAGGTGAAAGAATATGACTAACATTCAAATTCTGCTTTCAGTTCTCTCAGTACAAACTCAGTTAAAGCTCCCAGTATCAGAGGAGTTTTCAGGGTTTACACTCATGTTAGTGAAGAGATAGTAATTCTTTAGATTTTAATTTTTTTAAAGCATATCTTGGCTTTGTGGAAATAACAGACTTAACGTTGTCAGGAGCATCACAGGACTGATTTTACAGTTATAGCATGTGACTGTCCTGCTCCTGCTGGCTCTGCAGCTCTGAGCTCCAGGGTCCCAAGGTGTGCTGTTCACAGACACCTCTGCTCTGGACCCTTCATCTCTCTAAATAAGATGAGGTAAACAGAGAACTTAGTGAGATTCCATGTTCTTATAGCTCTGCCATGAGGACACTCCAGTGAAGGGGACCAGCTGGCATCAGGCTTGTGTTTGTGCCAGAAATACAATTCTGGTAGCAAAAGAAAGTTCGACAGCTTGAAAATATAACAAGGTAGAGACATAGGAAAGCAAAGTGGTACAGACAGACTCTTCAGTTTAAGAACGACACATTCAAGAAGCTTTAGGTTGTTGTACAGTGGCTTCTTTTGAAAGTTCATGTCCAAAATAATATTAATTCTAATTTTTCAAGCACTCAGAGAAGCATATTTTCTCATCAAAATGAAATTGATTAATCTCCATCCACTTTCAGAACTCCATAATTGGTGCAAATCTACCCTTAAACACAGCTGAGGTCAGAGATTGTCTTGATTAATGTACTGAAGTCCAGCAAACTCAAACACTAGCCACGTGCAGAAAGGTTCAGAAGGATGTTACATGCAAGCCCAGGTAAACCTAGGTCTGCATTGCAGCTTCCACAAAGGTCCTTTCCTTACTTCCAAGAGCAGAGATAGCTTTGTAGACAACTGCTCCTGGTAATCTTGAAACTTGTCACAATTATACCTCATAGAGCAAAAAATTCTCCAAACCTATGCTTCCTGATGTGCAGAAACCCGCCCCAGCCCTAGTGAGCTCTTGTTTTGCCAAGGAAACACTTAGCCATCCCTAGGCTTACTGTAGTTCTTACATTGCTGTCAATACTGTCATTGCTTCTTGCAATGCCCACTGACCTGGTTGCTCTGCTAATGGCACCAACATTCCCACCTCAGTATCTGACACACAGCACTTACACAGTCTGCTCAACACAGACTCCACTTATTCTTTCCTAGAAGGCCTTGTCCCAGGAGGGCCAAAGGTGGCTTCTCAGTTTATACCTCTAGGCTTAATGAATTTTTCCAAGGGATTGTTACCCCCAGGATTCAATCTCTGCATTGTTTCTTCATACAGCTTTAGAAGGATTGCTTACAGCACCATTAAGAACCCATAGCAGTTGCCTCCAGGAATACTGTGACTAGTATTTGCTTTCTTAAGGTTCTTTCAGGTTCATTCAGTTATACACCCTAGAAACGCATCCAAGCACAAGCATCACTGTCTACTTTAGCAGGGCACCAGGTTATCTGTTACTGAAAACATGCAACAAGTCTTGCATTAATTCAGATGTCCATCCCTTATCCTGACATCTGAAAATGGCACCTTCTGGCAGCTTCCCCTTTGGTATTGTCTTTATTTTAAGGATGATGCATAGTGGCAATTTTCCTTTATCTGCTAAGACCACCAGCAAGGTGACAAACCTGTTTTTTTCATTGGCAGTGTTTTTGATAAGTCATTTGAGCTGCTTTAGTGCATGGTAATATGATGTCTAAAAAATCCAATGCATATCTAAATTAAAAAGAGGATGTCTGATTTTTGTTGCCTGTGTGCATTTGTTAATATATGTGAATTTTCTATATTGCTGCAAAGTGTTTTCAAATTTTAATGTTTTATCATATAGTTAAAACAAACTTCATCCTAGTGTTGTGTTACATCTAAGATCTTGAGTAATACATCAAGTATCTTAAGTATTACATCATTTTTACATACCTAAAAATTCATGGTTTGACTGTCAGTTCAGCAAGATCTGTCCTGCAAAGCTATTTTTAAATGCGATGGGAACTCTGAAAGGGCGTCCTTCTAAAGCCAATGAGAAATTTTTGTTAGAAATCTCCTAATCTGAATAACCCATTCAGAAATTCATTAGTAGTAGANCGAGTTTTGGCTTTTTTTTTTTTCCGTGAAAAGGGCGAGAGCTGCTGCCTGGTCGGGAGGGCTGGGATGCGGTGCGCACCCCAAACTTCGGGGAAATAAAGCATTCGGGATACAGACCGAGGCAGAGCAGCGGCCAGCTGTCCCCGAGCCGTCCTCGTTGGGTTTGCATCCCCCAAGGAGCCGTGGCGCTCTGCGGCGCCTTCAGCGGGCGGCAGAAGCCGGAGCAGCCCGGTTCGAACGGGCGATAGGAAAGAACAGTGCCTGCTACTACAGAACTACACATTCACGGAAGGGTTTTAAAACATACGCAGGGTTTGAATTCTCTCTCTTCCCCTCACCCCCCCTTTTTTTCCTAAATTTAATTATACTGGAAGACAACTGTCCGGGAAACTCATGGCATTTTCCAACTGGAATACAGCTCTATAGCCTGTGACAATGCACAGTGGTTGATGAGTTAGTTCTAGAGGCTTCTGAATTTTAATGATGTTGGAGATGATATTGTGTGTCCTTCAGCTTGTTAGAGTGACACTAGCACTCCATAAATCATAATACCTGTGTATTGTAAAATCAATACAAAAGTGCTATCTCAGCGCTAAACCTTAATAAGTTTTTCAGTGCTCTAGCAGCCTAAACTTTGGTGTAATGCCATTGGACCTGTGGGTTGGGATCAGAGCATGCTTAATTTGTTTTGTAATAGAGACTTTTCTTTAATGAAGGACCGATTAGTAAAGCTTTGGTTGCCAATCTAGTGATCAGTTGGCAGAACAGCCTCAGCAATTAAACTCGTGTATCTCTGTCCTGAAGCAAAAAAGCAGGCTTAAACAGTCAATAAATGTTAATCCAGTCAGAACCTGTCTGTGCCTTTGAAGGCTGCCCATGAGGGGTTTTTCAAATCACTTTTTTTTCATTATTTTAAATATGGAGGTCCCTATAGAGCTGGTACGTAGCGTACAAGGCCTCCCACTGCTCTGTAATAAGATCTGGCATACTAACAGCTTTCTGTACAGATCTGTCATCGTTAGGTTTGTTTGTCCCTCCCCATTCCAGCATAACTATCTGTATAGTTACTGGTTATGAAAAAAAAAGCATTTTGTCTTTCTCACACATGGGAGTAAAAAGGCTGCTTCAAAAATCTTTATATAAAATATGTCACTATGAGGGCATATGATTTTTGTAATTTACAAGTATCTCCCTCAAACTTTTTTTCATTATTATTTGTTTCTTTGTGGGATGATACCCAGGGAAGGAAGTTTACGTTTATGCACAAACTGCAAAGCACACAAGGGAAGTGTGGAACTGCCAAACTGTTCTTGAAACAAGCACAAAGAAAAGTTGAACCTTATCTAGATTGTTGTTGCTCTCTAGGATATGCTTCTCGTGAAACACTGCCAGATACTCATCTAACTGCTTTCCAGTCTTGTCTGCTTGCTTTCTTTTCCTATGTACAAGGTAACAGAAGCAAGCTGATAACTAAAAGAATGAGAGCAGAAAGTTGTCAGATAGNAATAATAATTTTCTTCTTTCTATGAAGCTATTAGAAAGAAATGGTCATTAATCTACTAAGAAGTTTTCATATTTCTCATGTCATAAAACATAAGGCTTCCAAAGACTCTTCAAAAGGCCTGGATCTACACTCTAAAGTACTCAGTAGCAATGGTAAATGAGACGTTTCAGAGACAAAGGAGAAAATGACATATATTATAAAATATAAACTATATTATGTATAAGCTAGAAATAAGCAAGCAGTAGAAGGCTTTCACTCTGTTCTCACCTTGAAGGAGCCAGTGGCTCAGAGCAGCTGCTTTGGCTGCCTTTGTTTGTCACACTGAAGAGGAAGAGCAAGAAAGCAGCAGCTCTCAGAGCTTCTCCTCCCTGGGGTAAGAGGTGGAGGCTAATTAGGCAACCTTGCTAGTAAGTGGCTGCACTGGAGTAGCTAAAAAAAGATGTCTGTCATTTTTTACCATCTTAATAACGCACCTTCTTATTTCATCTTTTCTAACATCTGCCTGTTTCTATAAATCTATGCTTTCAAATGAAAAAGAAATACTATAACATAAAATCTCATCTAGTGTTGAAACAGATAAAGTATTTGATATTCCCAGTGCTGATATCCTTAAAACTGGGGTACAAAGCTTCTTCCTCAGAATGCAGCATCCTGGTGTATTCCTTCAAAGTCTTAAGAGAGGAGAAGACTAGTAGGTCTTTTCCCCTGAATGATTCTGCCCAGTTTATGAGCTGGAAACATGTCAAAAGAAGCTTTTAGCTGCTGTCATCACACATTGTTATGTTATATGATCTCCCTCCTGATCTCCTTGAGCTAAGGCAGAGAAAACAATTAGAATTCTTTACTTTCCTCAAGAAAAAAAATAGAAAACCACAGTCCAGCACTATGTTCTTGTCTCTCCCTGGCCTGGCAGCTCCTTTGTTTCTTGCTTTGGTGCCAGATTAACTAATGACACTTTTCCCCCCAGGTTAAGAGGATCCACACAGTTTCATCCAAGGGTCTTCTCTGTTCTTTCTTAAAACAACACAGTTGTTACAGAGGCCAAAGCAGAAATCAGTGTTTGGACACCACATTAAATTGTTCATGTCTTTTTGTCCATGGTTTTATTCTTCAGGCCTGATACTCCCCAGGGGTTTGCGGAGCTTACCTCTCTGAGATTATTCTGATGTCTTCTTATTAAAATTTATAAGCAAATGGACACTACTTGCAGTCTTGACTTCTGAAGACCAGAAGTTTCCAATCAGCCAGAAAAATAATCTTAACAAATCCTTATTTTTTGTCTTCTCATTCCAGTAAAGAACTGAAAAAAAGCGTGAAATATCTGAAGTTTCTACAAAATGGAAATTCTGGCTCCCCACTGACACTCTAAATAGTGTTGAGACTCACCTTCCTATCAGTAAAGTGGCTTTTGATTTTTCTGTTTAAGTGTCTCACTTTGTGTCATTTTGTGTCCCAAGATGATAATAATAATAATCAGAAGGCATCTGTATTAGGCATCTCCACACCTGTCTTTTTGGGAAGTTCATATTTTGATATGGATCCAAACTTTGCACCTGAGGCCCACAGCTAGGAAATGTGAGCAGGTTTTGGAAAATAAAGCAGTGCCGTGACAATGAGCATCAAATTAATTGTCCTGGAAATTGTAGCAGCGGTGACTTCAGCTTGTTTAAAGGTGTGAGATTCTCAAGCACAGACAAAAGCCAAGGCTGGAGGAAGTCATCCAGCCTTGCTAGAACTGAGTAAAGGCAGAGGTCCCAGCCTTGGATCTGAGATCATTGGGAAAGCTGACTTTTCTAATGCTGTTACTCCCCTGCCCGCCTACAAATCTGACACAGAGGTGAGGTGACAGCCAAGCCGCCCAGCACAATAAGAGCAGAGGCCAGAGAGACATGCAGAGGGGAGCAGAGGCTGTGAACAGCAGAATGATGTGAGCTGGGTGGGAGCCCCATCCCACCCCAGCAGACACTCCAGACACCATTCTGAAAAACTGGAACCACATTACAGTGTACACCCTGCAAATAGCTGCACTGTCCAGTTCTTCAGGCAAAGAGCCCATTTCCCCACATGTTTCAGGCTCAATTCATCTATATGTGGGAGGAAGTGCTTGCCATCAGGACTGCCCTAATGCTAGCATGGGAGCACTGGGCTTGTGTGAGGGAAGGGCTCCAGGACTCCCCCTTACAGGGTCAGTACTGTCTGGATGGGATATGTCTTTAGGTGATTATGGCTGAGAAATATTTGTATTTTAATAAGGAAAGGACTACGCAAGTTAGCACAGTGGGAGTTTTGCCTGAAGTCTGAGAGACTGAAGGTCCTCAGAGCACAGGGTGTGCTCTGCCCCACAGCCAAAGCTCAGGGGAACTAAGCTGCTCAGCAGTTAACAGGTACAGTGGGGAAGGCTCTTAGGCGCCTTTTTTTGGCAAACAAATATGTCCCCCCAGCCCCTTCCACTTAGGCACCACAACGCGTGGTTGTTTTTATTATGGTTCTGTCACTTCACACAGTCCAGCTTTACTTCAATAATAAAAATATAGAAATATAATTAGCATCTTTGTTTCAA
Source organism: Donacobius atricapilla (assembly GCA_013397315.1). Lineage (NCBI taxonomy): Eukaryota > Metazoa > Chordata > Aves > Passeriformes > Mimidae > Donacobius > Donacobius atricapilla. The sequence continues at coordinate 327,677 of WBMY01015413.1, read as the reverse complement.
GGCACAGAGTTTTTACATTACCATGTGTGACAACTGTTATGGCAGTGAAATCGTTAAAATCATGTAAATACTTAAACCATGTAGGCCTGGGAGATTATAGTTTCATTAGAGAAAAGGCTATAAAGTTAGACCTAGGTAATTACCTTTCCCATTAATGCTCGAAAATTCTTTGCTCCACTGAGAAGTGATTGTGGTGCATCATGCCTTCTGTGCTTTTACATTCAAACTGCAGGAGCTTTTATTTCATCAGCACAAACTGCAAGGAAACAGCAGCAGCCTTCCAGGTGTACTTTGCAAATTGGGGTTTAAATGTGGAACACATCAAATTAAAATTCAATATTAATTATTTTGTCTTGCTAGGAGCCTGAGTAGTTTAAAGCAGCAAGGGTAATTGTCTAACTCATTGTATGTGTCTACAGTGAACTTAATCATTATGTCAGCTTCCTAATAAAAGGTTATTATAGAAACAAAGATCCCAATTTTACATATGGTAGGCAAGGGAGAATTCGAAGAGCTAGTCTCCAAGGTAGACTTGAGGTTCTTGACAAATGATGCCCATGCTGTGATCAGATACTTAACAAGAAATCTCGTTATTAACTAGGCCTGTACAGATAATTAGCACTTGAGCTTCAAATTTTAAATCTGGCTTGAGATGTATAATTTATCAAAAGCTCTAGCTCACTGTCAAAGTCCTATAATAATGCGGTGTTATTGATGAATTGAGATTAAGAGCAGATTGAAGAGAAAATTAGGCCACTGGTTAGTCTGAAAGATCTGATTTCAATATTTGCAGTACTAATTTGGTATTATTTTAGTAAATGGATGCAGTCCCCAGGTGCTACACAGTATAAAAGAATAAACTGTAAGTCATTATTCTAACAAAAAAGTATTGTTTACTGTATGCTGAATTTTGCTGCACTAGCAGTCTGCTTAATAAGCTTCTTTACAGGATAAGTGTACCTGTTTTTATTGAATTAATTTATTATAACACTTAGAGAACGCTGGGCTTTTTTTCAGGTTTAGAAAATGTAGCTTCTTTACATTAAAGATTATATTATGTTAGACTAATGATGATCCTGTATACCAATCCCTAGTTTAGCTGTTTTATTTACATATTTGAATTTTCTTTGAAGCATTCTTCATATCAGAATGCAGATAAGTAGCATTTCATATACTCAAGCTACATAAAAAGAGCAATCTTTTTTTAATGGTCGCCAGTAGCAATTCATTGCAAGTGGTTCCAAGAAAAAAAATGAAAGAGTGACTGTATGTAATCTATCTACAGTAAACTGCAGCTGCAGAGGTGTTAGATACACATTCATGACCCTTAGCATACTAAATCTTTTTGATACACATAATAAAATGACATTTAGGGCAATATCTGATATCCAGAATTATGTTGGGTAAAATGTAAGGTTGGGACAAGCTCTGTTTGTTTTTCTCAGGGTTTAATTCCTAGCCGAGGCACGTGGATCCTACCAGAAAGGCGCTGTTTTGCTGTATATCCTATCAAATATTTACCAAATGCAACTGTGTATCATTGCATATATCGTATATATCACATCAGTATCCTCCAACAGAATAGTAATGTCAGTCACTGCCTGTTTCCAGGAAACTTTGCACCAACATTCCCCTGTAACCCGTTACTGGCAGCAGCTCCTTTCCTCTCAGTTTCCAGCTGTCCAGCGGGGTATGCCAAGTCACAGCAGGACCTGAGGAGTGTTTGTATTCAGCTGTGGCACTGAGCTTTATGGAGATTTGCCTTGTATATTGTGCACTTGCAGACAAGCGGGATTTCCAGGACCCAGCGGGGGCTCCCTGGTGTTTATGCTGAGGTGGTTTGCTGGTTGGCAAATTGCTTTGGGCCAGAAATGTGTGACAGAAGAAAATGTATTGCATTAGCTTTTCTATCAATAACATCTTAACACTGACTTATAACACAATTGCTTTCATGCTGATCCAGCCTCCTAATTTTAATTTTAGAAATGATTGAATTTTGCAATCAGGCATCTTTGGCTATACTGGAAAGAAAAGCCTTTTCTTCCTTCCTTAGAAATAATATGCTATTGAAAATATAAGCAACAAAAATATAAACAACTTCTACCACTCTAATGTGTCTTTGTCTAATCCATATTTACTCAAGTTTTGAAAATGTCTAATCTTTGATTTATACATTATAATAATTTTAAGAAGATTTAAAATAATTTATTCTTTCAGCTGTTACTCAGCTGTACATACTGGAGTATCATTCTGCAGAACTGGTTGAGTCTTACTAGATTTGTAAGGGATCCAAAAGAGAAGGGTACTGAATTCTCAGCAGACAGAAATGCTAATATATACTTTTGTGTGGGTTTTCATTCAGTCATTTACATTTGTTACTCATATATTATGGGTTGATCCTGATCTTGTTTGTGCTGATGATATGTCTGAAATGTGAGCTCAAGAGACTCACTCAATTGGACTAAGACCTATATGGGTGTAAGATGTAAATCTGAAGATATTTAGGGATAATTAAAGATTAAAGTGATCAATAAGCTCCAGTTTAATGTTAGTCAGAAAAATAATTTAGGAAGTATTTTAGAATTTTAAATGGCATTTTCAAGCATACTCAAAGATAAAAATATTTAGAGATTTCAGAATTTGGAAGAAAAAAAAATACTACGCCAAACAGAAACACGGGGCTTGTCTTGAGACTCTGTCAATTTAGATCCTTGGAACTCCTCAGATAAGACTGCTTTCTAATAAGTTTAACTACACAATTGCCTGACTTTGAAGTCCTTTCACATGAAACCTTCACACTGCTTGTAAGGGCAGCTGCACACAAAAGTGGTAGTAGAATGTATGTTTCCATACTTGATTATAGTCATATAGCAAATCTAATAGCAATATAACACTTTTCATGAATTGAGGTAGGAAATAACAGCTACCCAGTGATCACTGAGTAAAAGAATGGAAATGTTTATAATAGGATACCTGGCATCATACACTGCCTCATTAAAAACAAATGGGTTTTGTACGCAGGTGGTTCATACTGTTGTTCCTGCATCCCCTTTTTAAGTGATTTGGTAGCACTCATATAAATGCCATTGGTGTATGAAGAGCAGCACATAAGAGACCCGGGCTTGAGGATTCCTGTCGGCATAATTACAAACTGTGACTACTTAGTGCGGCGTGGCACAGGAAAACAGGATTTTGCCAAGACAAATTCCTTCGGCTAGCCCAGGCACACTCGGTGCTACAGGTACTATTGTCAACCCAGTTATAAAATCCCTGGAGCTTGGCGATGGCTAGAATAAAGGCCTTTCTGCGCTCCCCCAGCACACGAAGCTGGCGTTAGGAGCTCAGGAGCGGGGCACAGGCGGCGGGGGCCGGCGGGCGCTCACCGGGCGGAGCGGAGCCCGTGTGAGGGGCAGCCGGCCGGGATCGCTCCCGGCGGGGATCGCGCCCCGAGGGGATCACGCCCCGAGGGGATCGCTCCCGGCAGGGATCGCGCCCTGAGGGGATCGCTCCCTGCGGGGATGGCGCCCTGAGGAGGTCGCTCCCGGCCGAAATCGCTCCCGCGCCCCGGCCCGCCCTTGCGCGCGGCCGCCGAGAGGGGGCGCCCGCGCACCGCGGAACGCCCGGCCGGAGGGACGCGGGGCTGAGGGATCGCC
>WBMY01015413.1:264927-322959 GCA_013397315.1 Donacobius atricapilla | reverse complement strand
AGTTGGGGAGGGCAAGTCTAACACAGTAAAAAAAAGAAGAAATTACCAGTCTTTCTGTTTGGGGTAAGAGTCTTTGCTATGAACTTCATTTTCTTCCATTTCCCAGCCTATTTTTCTATCTACTCCTTTAGCTGCATGCATGATGTACACAGAACATTAACAAACATGGGAGACTGTATTAAATTTAGCCTAATCATAACTGGCATCTCCCTTATGTTGTTTTGTAGGATTTTGCTTTTGTTCTTCATTGTGAGACTGAGAGCTTCACACAAAAAGATGAAGAGATTTGTATGAATCATGGCATTGGAAAGAAGAATTTCCTGCTGGAGAGAGGGAAAAGAAGGGTTTCAGTCTCTTTTTACAAAGGACCAAATTCATCACTAGTGCAACATTCTGATTTCCCTGGAAGTCACTATTCCCTGCCAGCATGACCTGGGAGTGTTTGGAGAACACAGACTGAGAAGGGAAACTTGTGATGGCCCTCTGGACAATGCAACCAGTACAGTGCATTCATGCAGGGTTTCAGCAAAGGCAGTAAGTGCCAATACTGTGATGGGATGTTCATTGCACTTTCCTGTTGGCTGCCAGAATGGTACAAACCACCAAGTTGGTTTAATTTAAGGAAGGAAGCCAAGGAAATAAGAGCTAAGTGTAGTTCTGTAGGCATTATTATTAACTACAGTCATATTATTACAAATATACACATATAACCTCCATATAATTATTTTTAATTATTTTAAAATTATAGACTTTTATAAAGATATTTATGAATTTTTCTAAAATACAAAAATATACATTTGAAAAACTAGCTTTCTTCCTTCCTGTTTTTTCAACCCCTGCCACAGTGCAAGACCAGTCACAGACGGTGACAGAAATCATAATGAAACCACCCAGGATATATCAGGTTGGTCAGGTTCAGCCTGAGGTACGCATTTTCTGATAATTGGAAGTCAAAAAGCAATAGGAATATATTTTTTACTATCATTTTCTGTATTTCTCTTTTCATTATACCTGATTCCATGTTCAGTTTTGATTGTTTAATTCAGACTAGTTTTGGTACAGGTACTTGCTCTGACTTACCTCTTACACCACCTCTGATTTTAGCCCTCTGTATGCATTTCTTTCAGCAGCTGGATTTATGCAAGATCTAGCCGGAGTTTTGTCCTCCTTCACCCTCCTGGGTTCTCAGCAGTCACTGGCAGCAGACCTTGGGCTCCCATTCCGTTGGGTTGTATGCAACATTGCAGAAATCATAGAACAGATTCTTTTAGAAATACAGAAATCAAAACTGCTGGGGAAAAGGAGCCAGACAGTGCCTTTCAGAAAAAAAATTGAACAAGCAGAGGGATTCCAAATAGGCAAAGGATATCTTTAAATATTGGGAATAGCTTATTCAGTACATGAAGCTGTAGAGGCCGTGCAGTCCTAGGCAATGACAGCACAATAGCATGGATAGTGATAGCCTGAAAGTCCTACTGATCCATGAAAAATTATTATGTTCCTCTGCTATAATACATGAATTTTTGCATGTAAAAATATTTTTCCTAGTTGGATATGTTAAATAAAGTTCTTACATGTTTTTGATTGAATTTGGCTTGTCAAGTGGTTTAGTCAGCACATCCCCAAATTTAAAACAGGACTTAAGCCAGACAGCTGTTGAGTACTCCCAGAAGGGAATCAAAGGGAGCAAACAGCTCTCAAGCAAAACTGTACATGAGATACTTACTTATCACAGAAGACCTACTAAAGGATGAAAAAACACAGCACTTAAGAGAGAGGATGCTCACAATGTCTAATAAGACAGGAAAAAGTGAACATGAGGATGGACAGAGACTGGTTGGCCCATGGCTGCGTATAAAATCCCTCTTGGTGTTCTCCAATATGTCTGCTCACCTAGCCCTGCAGTCTGTTTGAGTATTAACTAACCTTGCAGGAAAACAAAGCTCAGATGAGCAGAACTGATGTTGATTTCTTAGCTTGGGTCAGTGAAACTGGCTTCTGACAATGTGGTCACAAAGCTGACTGAGTTAGTGAAAAGCAGCAGAATTAGGGAGCCATGCATACCCTCTTCATTCAACAAATTCAGTTTATTTGGTGTTATTGGTTACTTGGCCAGCATGTTCTGGAGAACTAGAGGGGTTTGTGTGAAGGTGAGTCTCCTATAAAAGCTGGAACTGGGGTGGGGAGGTGAAGGGGGACACAAAGCACTGGGTTTTGTTTACTTTCCGCTGGGTACTAGCGCTTGCTGAATGAAATCTCCATGGTCACAGCCTGATCACGATCATTTTTTCAAAGGGAGAATAAATCAGAAAATTTAAACCAGCCCAAAATGTGACAAATGGTTCCTGAAGAAGTACATACGTGTCTCCTACATCTGCTTCATGTGCTTTTCCACTTGCATACTCTTGGGTTGCCCACAGGTGTAGGTCAAGTCAGAGTCACACCAGCTATTCTGAGTGGGTGTCACTTCAGCAGCTAGAAGGAGTAAAGGAGTAAAAAAGAAATTCGGAGCAATTCTCCTGTGAGCCACAGTGATCTGGGCAGCCTCTCTAATTCTGAGACATCTCAAAAACTCTCCCAGAAATTTAGGAGCCTCTGTCTGTTGTTTCACTGGACTCCCAGGGTCAACTGTGAGTGGCTGCAGGAGGTGAAACTTTAAGCAGACTACAGCCTTATAAAATTTCAGCAGACACATACTTGAAAGCCTAATGATCAGTTTAGCTTGGCTTAATTGGGTTTATGTGTTCAAGGATATCCTGACAGCTACTCTGGGAGAAAATTAAAGCTGGAACAAAATTTTGTTGATCTAATGGAGAACCTGTGACTACCTCTGCATGAGAGGTGGGTCTTAACTGACTCCATGTAGTTGGGGAGATGGGCTGAATGCAAATATTTCACTGTTCATCAGCCGTAAGTTCTGTTCTGGGGAAGAGACAAAGCTCTGTGCTTGGGAAGCTGGTGATGTTGCCTCAGTGCTGCTTACTCACTTTCTCTCCCTTTCAAGTCTCATCCACCCATTGCAAAAATGAGTCTGTGATGAATAGACTTTTGAATTGGCTTATAATTGGTTATTCTACTCCATAATATTAATTTTCATCTTCAACTGTTCATTGATCGAGGAATACTGGATGTGGATTGTTAGTTTTCTTCGTGACACTTATATTGAAGAATGATTTGGAGAGCATGTTACTGCATATTGATGACATTCTCTATCTCTTATGTGTTTTTAGGGTCTTTCTCTTTGCTTCTTTGGAAGAGGCAAATTTAGCTTCCAAGGCTTGCATATTTCACCTATTTTTCTTTAACAATCAATTATTATTAACTTTTAAAAATGCTGATGAAAAATAGCAAAACATGCAACTGTATTAAAATTAAGAAGCTCCCCTGAAAAAAGAATTAGTCAGCTTTGCTCCTCTTACCAGTCTTTCTGATTTGCTTTCAAATACTTCCACTTCTCTGTCCATGCTGCAGTGTTTCCAGGTGCATGGAATTCTTGGGCATTCTTACAGACCACAGTGAAGGTGAAACAGAAGCATTTACCATCAAGAATATTTATGCTACTCAGCTCACTGCAAAATGTATGAATAGAACAAGTTATATGAACACTTATGAACAAATAATGCACTGAGATCATCCATAATATGGAAATTCAACAAACAGCAGTTTGCCACCCACAACTGGAAGAGATGACTCCGTTTGATCTCTGGGAAGGGCTGACATTGTCACTGCTACATGCAAAGTGGAGAAGGGCACTGATGGCTGCTCCACATGAGTATTTTGTGGCCTGGACAGTCCTGCAACTCAGGGGACATGGATCCTCCCTTTGGCACAGCTGTTCCAAGGGCACCAGGGATGTGTGCCCTCATGTGAGTTGCTTTTATGGGGAATTTTTCTGTCAAAGCTGCTTGGTGGCTTTCATGCAATCAATCACACCCTGTGAAATAAGTTCATCATGCAAGTGCTTTCAAACTTCCCTTGATGATTTAATTTCAACCAAAAAAAAATCACAAGGCTGTACTCTTTGCACCTCAAACTTCTGTACTTATAACAACTTGCTGCAAGAGCCTCTTAAATAATGTAACTTAATTTAAAAATTTATTTTATCATTGTCTTCCAAGAAGTGGCAAAATTAGTTTTAATTAAAATTTGTATTTAGGAAACAATCAACAAACCACACACATAACCACATGCACAGCTTGATTTGCTGCTGGGGTGAACCACGGTATGCCAAGCTTCAGCCTGAAGCTAATTTTTTACAGCCAAGTTATAAAGCCCTGAAAAGGGGGTTTTATTGTGGAAATGCTGACAGAACCATAGTAGTGCTACTGGCTGCCTCTCTAATTAGTTTAAAGAATGGAAAGTTGTATTTTGCAATATGTGGTAAGCCCTCTTTTCCTGATGTTGTTGATTTATGCCAAAACTACAGGATTAATTTGACGTTATTACAAGATTGAGAAGATGAGTTTTCTGCTGTCATGAGAGGTACTTTCAGGCAGCAAACTGGATTTATACTTTCAATTATATAAATATTAAATGATGCAATTTTGATTTGGTTTTGATGACAGTAGCAGATCCCTGCTGTGTTCACTCCACTTTGAAGAAGATGTGGAGTCCACATGGTGTTTCTTGCATGTTTTCCAGAGACTACTTTTAAATTCCTTCAATAAAAGTTGCTTTTATTCCTGTTTAAGTGTATTGTGGTAATGTTTACGGACAAACATCCTGCCAGCAGACTAAAGTAAATAAAAGACGGGACACCAGTAACATAAAACACATCATTGTACGACTGTTCTCCCACCACCTGCACTCCATCTTCGCCAGAGTTCCCCATTTGTAATTATGCCTACCTGCTCTGGCATCCACTGGCTTCAACTTTTGCAGAGTACAAAAAATTTTCGTCTTCAACTGCTCATTGAACAGAGAAGGTGGCAGAAACCATTTATTCTGCCACTTTCATTGTCTACTGCAGGGTTGCTGTAGTATCACTGGAGTCAAGCAACTTCTGTAATTTACCATCTCTTCAGCAATAAGTAGTTAGTTTTTAGCTAAGACTCTGTGGCTGTGCATCCTGTTGCAGTGCTTACCAGCTCCTGCTAACGAGCCTGCACCTCATACACCAGCTGCCCATGATCAGTAAAACAGGAGCATTCCTTTCTCCAAAGGTAGGGCAAACATAAGGGAAATTAATAGCTGCAATTATAAGATTACACAGTCTCATGACATACCAAGCACGTCTTAAAAACATGCATAATTACACAAAAATGAGTCAACCCACTGATTTAAATGAGACAACTACGTGATTGAGTGCTGTGCTATACTTTCATTTTCCTAATTTGTTTGCTTGGGTTTTTTTTTTCTCCTAATACAGTACCCAAGGTGTCTGAAAAATATTACTCACAGTTGCTATATAATTGCTGTTTCTGCAATTGTTTGTGCGCTGGGGCTGGGCACAGACCGATGCATCCAGGGAGGACTGTAGTGAGGGTCTAAAAACTCATGTATATTTGTTTAAAAAATACTGCTATTCCTTCAAGGGCCTACAAATTCTCATTAGTTATTATACTGTCAGGGAAAAGTGTTATATTTACACCTGAAAACAAGCCATTGCAATCCCTCTCTCCTTTTTGGATAAAACTGTGACTTCCTAACAATGTCCTGTTGTAGTCAACATTATGCCATTTGGCACTACAAGAATTAATTGAGAGACAATAAGAAATTAATCTATTCTCTTTCTTCCAGTCCCTGCTTTCTGCCCCCACCCATTTGTGAGGAGTGCCTATGTCTGGTGCTTGACAGTACCTGCAAAGGCTTTGACACTGAATTTAGTATGTCTGCTGAGATTATACTAAAGGGAACAGTGGATTATTTTCTAAGTGCTAATCCTTAATGCAGAAATTTGTGCTTGTTCAGCAAAGCAAGGTCTCCATTTCCTTTCTTCTTTGTATTTTATTTGCTGCCACCTAGGTGGGAGGCAGCCTCTCAGAAATGACCCGATGGGCTGGTGCATCACAATTTGACTCAACCAGATCTGACCCAAGAAGCAGTGCTCAGAATTAGATCACAGTCTCTGCATGCATTAAGATCTGCAACCTACAGTAGCTCTGCTAGTCTGCTGAGCAACCAGACTGGCTCTGATTGAAATTACCATTTTGATGCTCTGACCTTCAAATCTCTTAATAAAGCAGAAAACGACTTGTCCGCTTGTCCTTCTGGCTCTGGGGAGGCAGAGTGGCACCAGCTGAGTGAGCCAATACAAGATTTAACTTAATGCATGCTCCCAAATACAGCCCCAAGGCAAGAAGGGAAAAAACAATTGAAGAGGCAGATCCTCATTTACAGCAGGGGCTGCTCCCACTGTCACCCACAGAAGGTCGACAGGGGTCCTGCCAGTGCTTTGCTAAATGGGCAGTAACAAACACCTCCTGCTTCAGCACCTGGGTACATTTTAAAACCCACCACCAATCCCACACTGCAACATTCACTGCAAATACTTTGTACTTACATAACCACATACAGATGTCTGGCCAGTCTGGAACTATGAGCTCCTCTTCACAGCTCAGAGGAGAAGGAATGGAAATGGGGAATTTCTTCAACTGTGATGATTGTAGCAAAGGGGAATAAATTCTGTGCTAATCTGAAGATCACAGATAAGGTACACAAACCAGTGATATCAGCTTCTAGGGCAGTTGTACCCCGTGGAGCCTGGAGGAAAAGACAACCTCATCTCTGAGAAATGAATTTTTCCTTTAAGTGCTGTGTTACTATTCGATGTTAACTAGTAGGTAAAAGCTAGTAGTCTGGTATAAGCAAGAGAGGATCCAGTGAAATAAACTGGATTATTTTACATCTGTTTGCACTGATTGCATTTTCAGAATAAATACAGGAAAATACCAAGACAGCTCTCAAGGACAGTAGATTGCAGGATTCTTTCTCAGCCAAGAGATATAAAAATGTCATACTCTATGCAAAAATCATTGAAACAAGCTACACCCATTTCCCTGCCACACATGCCAGACATGCTCACAAAATAAATAACCTTTCTGCATGAAACTACTCATCCTGAAATTAAAAAAAAAAAAGGAGTATAACCATTTGCCAAGGTCTAACATAAGGAAAAAAAAAAAAAAAGGAAGAAAAACATAAGAAATAGTAAAAGCAAATTGAGAAGACTGGTAAAAATAAAGATGAAATGGATAGATATGTGAGAAAAGATTTTATGTTGCATTATCCATGAAGCTGATAGCTGGCTCCTATTTATTAAACATTGTCATTATTAAAACTAAAATATATTGATATTTTCAATGAGAAACTACAAGTACTTTTATTGCTTTGTAAAATACTATTGAATTTTACACTATAAATCTAATCTGTATATAGATTTTAAGGGTGTTCGCTTACACATACTTACAAGCATGCATAATTAATTTTGAAATGTACCTTTTTGTTTTCTTTTAGTAAAATCCAAATCTCTTACACTGCAGTTTATCTAGCTTTTTAATATAAAAATATGTAAATTGCAACTTAGTGTATCTAAATAACTTCAGTCTGGAAATTTTGTAGGAGTAGAACTTGATTTTGTATTTCCAGTAATTCCTGACCTCAGCCTCGGGGATATATGCTATGCACACCTTTCTAATGCTATTTTACTCTTTCAGATGAAAACAGTAATAATGATTAGTATTTTTACCGTAGTATATTGTCAAAGTGGATGAAAAGGGTGATTAAGTAAGCACTGAAGAATTTTCTGAAACCTGTATCAGTGTTCCGAAGAGTTTGATTAGCTGTTAAAAGAGGACCTGGTTTGGTTTGATTAAGCTTCAAGAAAGGTTCAGGTTATTATAACTGACCACAGATAAGCCACGCTGAAAGCCTGGTAGGTGCACATTCAGGCTTTAGTGTTTGAGGAAATGTTACACACCACCATTTCCCTGGGAAAGCAAGAACTTCCGTGTGGAAGACAAAGGAACACTGAAAATACCTCTAAGGGGTGGAGCATTTTGTTTGTCCCAGATGCAAAGAGCATTACAGGCACAGATCCTGAAGAGTGCCAGCAGAGGCACTGTACCAGAAGGGACAACAGAACGGAAACATCCGATTCCTACACATCCTATATCCATTCCTCCTCCTGCTGCCTACAAGTGCCATAAGCAGGAAAGCCAGCAGTGCTGTAAGGGCAGCCTGGGCATCTCCCCACCCCTTTGCAGGGTCCCAGCCAAGGGGCTCTCCGTTCCCTGGTGCTGCTGCAGCGGAGCAGTGCAGCGTTTCTGTGCCTCCTGCTGCTGGGGCAAAACTGCATCACCGCTGGGCTGTGAAAACCTCACCTTCCCCTCTTGGGTGGGAAACTGAAACAGAGGGAAAGTTGCGTGTGTAGAGAGCACTAAACTCACCTGAGATGAGACAGCAGTTTTCCTCCAGAAATGTACCTGGGTGACCCTGCAGGCCAGCGTGGCTGCAGCTCCAGCCATCAGCAGCTTGTGGCTTCCAGGCACCAAACCAGCAGTGTGTTGAGGCCAGCACAGAAATAAACCGTTCTTAAAAATGCTCCGACACTTTGTTCTTGGAGTCACAGAGGTTTATTTTGTTTCCACTGATACCAGTCATGCGCAGCAAGAGACTTTTGTGGACCCAAAATTAGCAAAGCAGGGCTGTTATATGCTTTTTTTGTTTTCCCTCCAGAAAAATTGTTATATACCTGAGACTTCTCTCAGGAAGGCAGTGCATCATAAAAATTTTATGTGTATATTAGAACTCTAAAAGCACTGTGATAACAAGCCTTGTGTTTTAAACAAAATAAAAAACTGAATCCCATACTAGAAGTGGTGTAGTGGAGGCTCAAAGGTTTACGCAAAAAATTAAGGACTGCTAACTCTAAACCCAAATGAAATCCAGGGAGTTGGGAATATCAGAGTGATTATTAGCAAAGGTTTGGGCAATTATTAACAAAGGGTTTGGGTGATCAAAGACAAAAAAGATTCACCCAGACACAAATGGGATTTAGAAGCTGCACATGTCTGCGCATGGGGGCCAGCAGAGCAGGGGAGTGGGCTGGACTCAATGGTGTTCTCATCACCGAATGAAGCAGACGAGATGCAGACTTCCCATCCCTCTGCCAGCCTCCTACTATCCTTCTGTGACCCTGCTTGTCCCTGTGCCATCACCCACCCATGACCCTGTGTCCAAGCTCAAATGATTCTCCTTACTCACACTGGGGCCCCATGCAGACAGAAGAGACCATGGCAGCCTGTAGCCTTTTCTCCAGTTCTCCAGTTGCTCCATCACCTTCACAGAACTCTGTGTCAGATCCTTTCAGGATGGTGTACCAGTTCCCTGCAGGGAAAGAGGCAAGAATTGGTGCTGGCTGCTCCACACACTTCTTCTCAGTATGGGGTCAAAATTTGACACAAGTGAGCCTCCAAACATGCTATGCCTAGCAATATTTAGAATTGCTTTCTAGGCAGGTCTCACCAGTAATGTGTATTAAACCTCAACAGCATAGTAGTTCAGAACTAAGCTCATTTTTTGTGATTGGACTGCATATTGTCTACTGTACTTGTACCTACAGCCTGAATCTCCCAGTTTATCCTTCCTCTATCATTTATCCCTCTGCAAAGGATTGCTAAGTGGATCTAGAAGATGCCATTCTTATCCAATAGGCTTTTACCTCCATTTTATATCCTTGCTCCACAAGCACAAGCCACAACTTTAGGGAGGCAGGCTTATATGGAATAGACATTGAGTGCTACTGAATGCTGCTTCTCCTGAGCAATATGATAACCGTTCTAGTTATTTGTTAATCAACAGGCAAAGAACAACAGGCAAAATGTGCTTCAATAAGCAGAAAATTCATTACCCCAAAAATGAGTAGGAAGAAGAAAATACTATGTTTTCCTTCTGTTCCTTTTGAAAAATTTTAATGACATGTTCCAAAAGTCTAAAACATTTATGAAAAACATGTGAAGCTATAATCTGTATCCTTTTCTTTTAGGGCTCTTTAGCAGATCTTCTGAAAAGTCCCAGAGGTGTTAGCCAACCCATTAAAGGCAATGAATCTTGGCATGAAAGAACAGCACAGCAGCAGCTACACCTGAAGCAGCCTATACCATAAATTATCTCAAATACAAACCAAATTCCCCTTGTTTATCATGTATATAAAGCACCAGCATTCAAGATTCCCTCCAGAAGTGCTGGACTGTGTGTAATATTACTCATAGCATAACAAGGTCTAGTTCTGTCACTGCAATTGCTTCTTTCCTCAGATGATAAACTACAGACATGCAGCAGTAGGAAGGCTATCCAGAGAAATAAAAATATCAACAGGTTTAACAAAAAAGTCTGGGGCAACTGCAAAAGAGGTGAATAAAGGTCACTGCAGATGTCACTGAAGTATTTCTTTAAGTCACCATCACTGACAGAAGTTGTTTGCTGCAGCCCTGTGGACCTCAATACTGAGAACGGGTTGATTAGGAGTAACTCAAGATCAGAATATAGCAGAGAAGATGCAAAACCCACCATTCTACACGGAAATACATACATATGACAAGGAATGCCCCTTAGTGCCAATATTTACCTGCCTCTGCTACCTCTCAGAAGGAATCCCCACTTGTGTGTCTGGGACATTGCTAAATCTATGAAAATAGCCCATTTTAGCACAGCCCTACCTACTTCATCTATACAGACACCATATGCAGACGCCAAAGGTCTAAGGAATGATCAAAATCTCCAGGAACCAGGATACAATTCTGCAAGTCATAAAGGATTAGAAGCAGAGAGGTTGCTGAACAAGGAGCTCTTGCCTTGGGTCCCTCAGCCATGTATTTTTAGGCAGGCAGGCAAAAATGCTCTGCCAGAAGTTTAGCTATGGTTTGTAAATGTATTTATTTAGAAATGCAACGGAAACCTCATCCTGTTGCATTTGCACATGAAATAATGGTTTGGTGAGTCTTTCTGATTGTATTTCAGCAGTCCAGGTTTCCTTGCCTTTTTAAACAGCATAACTGGCAAACTGTAAGTGAGGTGATTTCCCCTAAATACCTGAGGTACAGGATTATGCAGGTACAATCAAAATTGGATGCTCTCCCCAAAGAATGAGGTAAAACCAATGTTGTTTGAGAAATGTATGACTCTGTAATTATAACATTTCCTGTGCTGGGGTTATCAGAGTTTCACACTTAGGATGCACATTACACTTTAACTGACAGAAAAGTCAGACAGAGACTCTGGATGTGAAACTGAACACCAAGGTAGATAACCCTTCTGGAAGTCAGTTCTACAGTGCAAGGAAAATGGAAACATTTATCTATCAGACTGCTCGAGAGAGAAGACTGTAATTAATTGAAAGTCCTTGGAGGTTTGCAATGTTGGAAAGAATTCCCAGAGAGGAAGGTATCAGTACATAGTCACAAAAAAGCTGCTGACAGGTACGGGCTGTATATCAAAGATTTCTGCAACATTTATCTGGCATTAGTACCATATAGTGTTGGGAATTTGTGTTTTTTCCTACAAGCAAATACAGCATACACTTATCGTGTATATTTATATTTACAGAATATCCATCTCCTAGTATCTATCACCTGTTTAAACACACCTAAATGACATCCTGTCATAACTTAATTACAGTCAAATTTGAGCATCTGCAACATCTTTTTTGTGATTATTTCTTGAAAACAGTTCTTTTATATAATTATAGCCACCCCTTAAAAATTATCTCACAGAACAGCAATGTATGAAGCAGATGCAGCTAATAAGAACGTAAAAGAAATTTATGTATTTCCACAAGACTCACACTACTTGGAGATTTGTTATCTCTTGTAGTTGAAAGATTCTGTTAGAATTTATGTATTATCCATGTTCATTTTCTGTGGCAATTTACCTACATACCAGCAAGTTTGTTTTTAGTTCAGGGCAAAAAGTCATCTTTGGAGCAGTTGCCCCAGCAGGAGGATAAAAGATGATGGTTGGTAATTACATCAGGTTTGCACTGTTGAGCAGATGTTCTTGCACATAGACTTTGGCTGGCATTTACAGGACATCACAAGTGAATCTTGTAATAGCATTGGAGGAAAGCTGCCACAAGTAGATGGAGCTGCCTGCTTATAATGAAAGGATTTTGAACAGAAGAAATAAACTAAAATAAGAAAGAAGTGAAAAGTGTATGAGATAAACTACCTTACAAACTGTTTTTTGGGTTTTTTTAAAGAGTTAGGCTTAACACTAAGTTACCTGAGTGTGGCCCAGCCAGTTAGACCTTGTCTCAATAAGCCACCCATGGTACCAGTTCTCAATTTCCAGAGGGTCACAATACTCTGCATAGGTAAAACATTAGAGAAATGGAGGCAGATTCAGGGCTGGACAATATGGGAGCAGCAAAGAAATAGAAAGCTAAGAATAGCCCTTACCTGCCTAAGACTGACAGCAGTTTGAAGAAAACTGGACAGCCACCAAAAAGTCAACAAAAAAGTTGTTAGAAAGAGAACTCAGCTCAACTTCCATGTCTGAGTTTATAGAGATAGAAGCAATATAGTGGGAAAAAGGATTCTACTAACATCTTTGTAGGCAATTCCAAATGCTTAAAAATATTAACTAGTTATAAACCAACATTATTCACCACTGGGATGGAGAGGCATTATTTCCTTCAGTGTATATTTGAAAAATGAGCTGCCTAAGCCCACATAGCGACTTGGCTGCAAAAACATAATTGAGAGAAAAAAATCTTCTACTCTCAACCCTGTACTCAGTCTGTAGATAGGTTTCTGAACAGGTCCTTTTTAGAAGTTAAGCACAATGTGAAAGGCAGAATGGTGAAAATACATCACATCCTAGGTAATTCTCAGTATTTCTACCAAAACCAGCTTCTGAACACATTTTTAAATCAGCCAATTCAATGTAACTCTCTACATTTTTTTATGCATTGAACAATGGAAATATAATATCATAACTGGAGCTGGACTTCTGATTTGACTGTGCTATGGGCTGCCAGAGCGTCTGTTAATGGAAAGATTTATTGACAAGAAGTATTTTTAAAATAGGGCATTAACAATTAGATTAAAACCATTCCCCTTCATTCTACCTTTCCTCAAGAATGCTGACTTTCAAAATCCCCTCTTGATTGTGTTGGGTGAACAATGCTAAAGAAAGCTGCAAACCTGTCCTTACTGGCAGGTGCCAGCTTGCAGAATCAGATATGTGAGCCCCACTTGCTGTATCCTGAACAGGGCATCTGACGCTACAAGAAGTGTCAGATGGAGTTTCCTGCGCAACACTAAGGGTGTTGGGAGTAATAAAAGAGACTGTATGGTTGCTTTGTCATTTGCTATTAGCTCTAAGTTCCAAGAGGGAAAATTTAGGCCAACAGTCAAATTACAATAAATTCAGAAGATTTCTTAAGAAATTTAGGGCTTCTACATGCCTCGACTGCAGCTAAAGGTGTTTATTATACTCACTCCAGCACTGAATTTTGATGCAGTTCTTCAAGGCAAAGAACTGTGTTACTGTCGGGAGAAAGATCTGAATAAGAAGATGCCTAGAGTAAGGTTGCTGGAAGAGAAAGTATCCAGAATAGGGAGGGACAAATCAGTAAGTGCTTACATATTGAAAACTTGAATTTTAAAAAGTAAATTTAAAATAGCCTCAAAATATCTCTCTCAAATAATCCTCTTTCATTTGTTTCTCCCAGTTTTGAATTGAACTAGACAACAGAATTGCAGTGAGAAGGGTAGGGCCTCAGGGTCCACAGTGGGACAATGCTGATGCAGGGGCCTCTGGTCAGTATAGATTTCTAGAAGGAGAAACAATCAGGCTCAGATCTGTAATGTCACTGCTCACAATGCATATTTGCCCCAACAGCCAGAAGACGAGAGAAAGCCTTTTCTCTCAAGTTTACACTTAGCTTATGAGCATATTTTTTTTCAAATGTGTTTGACTCCTTCACCTAAGGAATAATTTGGTTATTCTCAACAGTATGGTTTGCCTTTACAGATACAAAACACAAAGAGGAATGCAGCAACTCACATGGCTAGTACCTAATTCTACTGTGGCTTTTTCATGGTCTCTCCTGTCCACAGGCAAGGTGAGCTCATTCTGCCTTGCTTCCATACAACTCTCTTCAAGTGCACTGAAGTGCAGCTGGTTCTGCTTTCCTGGGAACCTACAGTCTGAAAAAGAGGAAGTGCAATTCAGGGGTCATATAGAAAAGCACCCCAAGGAAAGTGAGAGGATAAAGAACCGAAAAGTGGAGGATAAAGGAAAGGTTGAAAATGCCTTGCTTCAAAAAGATAAAATGAGATTACCTTGGTTACCATGTGATCCACACAGTGTGTTCTTGATCTTTTTTGAAGAAATTGTACTCGATTCCCAATACCATCACCTATATTTGTAATAAATCAAATGAAATATGTCACTTATTAGAACATTGAGGTTTACTGTTCAAGTGATTAACTGAGAATCATTTGTATGATTAAAGGCTGGAAAATAATTTGATTTCACATGAACCTATTGCATAGTTCTCATTACACAGAAGTGCTGCATATTAGTCAAAGCAAATTAACATTCAAAGAGTTTCTGGAGTGGCTCCTAATCACAGGCTGTTAATTACTATCATTACATTCGATTGCTGAAGAGACTAACCAAGGAATCAGTCTCATGATCTTGGTATTTGAAAGTGATCTTCACCAATAAAAACATGTCAGACATACAAAAATTGCAAATTGCTGAATTTGCTGACGCAGTGGAAAATTCCGCTGACTGTAAGTACCCATCTGGTGATAGATGCATTCTTGACACAGTTTCAGTGTTTGGACTTAGGAAATAATGAGTATCAATGTCCTAGCTAGGGAATATGCAAAGATGAAGGAGCCCTTTGTATCGTTAATTAAGGAAAGTGGTAGCAGAGCTCGTTCACAGATAAGTGACTGTACATAATAATCATGTATTTATGTGAGGAACTGTTATGCTATATTACTATAGTAGCAATTAGGTTTTCACAAAGTAGTTTTATTAAAAGGCATGCTTATGTAATAAATAAACAATTAATTTCCACGGCAGATTAATTACACATGGCTTAAAATTGTCACCATGCTAACTGAAACCTATAGAGGCAGATCCGTACAAAAGCAAATGTACAACTACATGCATACAAGTGAAATTATTTTTCACTTGTAAATCAAAAACTTACATGTGTGAATTTCAGGATGGATGCCTCTCTAAAAAAGCAGACCCATACATGATTTTTGCATGAAAGAAAGACTTAAACTTTCTGTACTCAAGGGACATGGAAGGCCAGGCTATAAACCTAAGCAAAGACAGGAGAGGATTCTCTTGACAATGTCAGATGCCCCACTTAGAATCTGTAACTTGACAATGTGAGAGATCTTTCCTGCGGAGTCTTCTAACATATTTTCTTAGCTTGGTCTTTAGTTTACAATAAATAATAACAGGGAGGGGATAGCTCAATTTTCATCCGTATGGCAGGGAGCCGTTAACATGCTTTCCCTGGTACAGAATAGACTTATAGAATTTGGAATTAATATATTGTTTCTATTATTTCTCACATAACTCTAAATTATATTCAAAACAGTGCAATGACATAGCAAAGCCAGATGCTGTAGTACATTAATATTTCATAAAAATATGGTTTAACACTTTTTCAGTTCATGAAGTATCTGTAAACAGACAACTGCTTTCTTGAATACATTCATTATTGGAGGTTATTCTACTATAACGCAAGGAAATAATTCCTGATTAGTTGCTTGTTTACAAAGTAATTTGTTGCAGATGCTCTATATTCCTGTTGATGGCATGCTGCAAAAGCCAACAAGCTTTTCTGGACAGAAAAAGGGTTACTGCGCTTCTGAGATGATGGTCACCTATAGACAACATATTGAGAGTTTTGCATGCTATAAATGTTTAGGAACTCAAAAAACTCAATTACATTTCAAAGAAATGCAATCTCTTTTTTGGGTGTTATCAGCAACCTTCACGGAAGGGAGTACACTGAGAACACCAGCTCAGAATACTGCATGCCAAAGTAGCATATAAATTTAGTAAGTTCTCCTTCAAAGTAAATTAATGCTCTGAATTGTCCAGCCATACTGATGGACAAATCAGGATACAAATCCTGCCTTTGAACATGCACATGAAGCTTCTATTGTGTTACAGTTTAATGAACACCATTTATTTTCTGTAATTGATTTGAAATTACTTCAAAGAGATTCTTTGAAATTATTCTTACTTTCCTGGTTACAAGGGAAACCCTCTCCTTCATCCACAAATGGTGCTCCAGGAGTTAAGGGGAGCTAGGTTTAAAAGTTGAGATACCTAGATATTTTGAGGTCGTAGTGTTTTTTGGGGTTTTGCTTTTGTTTGGGTGCCCTGCCCCTGCCATCCCACAGATTTGGAGCAATACAGAAACAGTAACTTTCAAATTATTTCAGTGGAGATGGCTCAAGTGATATCAGCATGATTTGATACTGCACCTGAAGAACTTTAGTATCTAGAAATTTAAGGACTTTGGGGCATCTGCATCTTTTTTCATAATTCTAAATTCCTCTGGAACATAGAGAACTAGAACTCAGCCTGGTACAAACAAGTACAACCTAAGTAAAGCCCAGGTAACTTTGAGTCATGTGTCTAAGTTTGGCTTGTAGAAATGACTTTGTATCATCAAAATAAACTTACTAAAGTTAAAAGAAAAATGTACAGAACAAAATATTGATATAGACACTTCTAAAAATGTTTTATACACTGAGGATTATCTGTGACTACTTAGTTCCTCTTAAGGAAGTCTGATTTACTGTCCTTTCAAGCTACCCATGACAATGGGATGACAATGTCAGTAGATCCAAAGAAAAGTTCTGATTTGCCAAATTCTTTGTACTTACATCACAGCCACAGCAATACTTTGAATAAGTAATCAGAGAAAATGCTTTGCGAAGTAATGTTCTTTTCCCCTTAGACTCATTGGAGTAGTGCTTTTGAGGTCTACTAAGTCACTATTAGAGCTATTTAAAAAATATTGATTGCTTTGTTGAACAAAAAAAGGATGTTTTTAAGCATCATTTTTTCAGTTCTTGGGCAGCTCCATCTGCCAAGGTTATGGATTTGCCTTCGTACACCACCACTGTGTTTCAAAGTGGAATGCAATGATGTAGGTAAGTGCCTGGCATGAAGTCATTACATAGCAAACCCTGTGCCTTTAGCATTTCATGGGAAAATAAAAGCAGCTTAAACAGCCTCTGTCATCTTCTTTTCCCCTATTGGAGACCTCCCACAAAACCTCATCCTGAAAGGTGTTGGAAAGAGAGAACTTTCCATCTGCCAAGTCTCCTCCCAGGTTACAACACAAGCGGCTGTGAGAAGTTTCCAAATCTTGTGTGGAGTTTTCCTATCCT
This sequence comes from Donacobius atricapilla, assembly GCA_013397315.1. Taxonomy (NCBI): domain Eukaryota; kingdom Metazoa; phylum Chordata; class Aves; order Passeriformes; family Mimidae; genus Donacobius; species Donacobius atricapilla. Next base: position 305,575 of record WBMY01015413.1, on the reverse strand, counting down.
TACCCTTTCCTGCAGGATTTTCTGCAGTGACAAGGATTTGGACCACACAAATTTGATAGGATTTTGTTGCTGCTGCTGCTGCCAACATTTTGTGGTACTAAGAAGATACAACCAAATTCAGTTATAAATTCACATACATTGGAGAGGCTTAAAGCATTCCTGGAATCCCACTCCCCTGCACTTTACATTTAGCTACAAAGATGGCTAAACAGCTTCTGGTAACCACTGAGAATCCAGGGACTATGTAAAGGCCTGCAAGATGCAGCAAAGACAAGCAAGCCATTTTATCAGCAAGCTATATTCCCATCATGAGGGGCCACAATTCTATCAGGTGATAAAGGCTTCTAAAAATTGCAAAATATTGGAAGTTACTGCTCTTGATCATTCCTGAGAGACGATTCTCTCTCTCTTTAAGAAATATTCTGCTGAGAAAAACTTCTACACAGCCAATTCTACTGTTTTTCTGTGCCTAGTGCTGTAAATTTTTTCCCCAATATTTAAATTTTTCTATACAAATGAAATACAAAATATTTTTCTACTAATCGAAGAAGACATTGTGTATTCTCTACTTTTTATTTCTTCATCATTAAGAGTAGCTATAATTGTTTTAAGAGACAGGTACTCAGAAAATGAAATTAATTTTCCCTTTTCTTAGTGTTTCCTTTATTTTTTTATGTTGCCTTTACTGGCAGAAATAAGATCAAGCTGCATTATTTAATATTTGCTGTGGACTTTCAGTAAGTAATCTGAAATATTTACTAAGATTTTCTGGTGCCACAGAAGATGATGTTCCAGACCCCAAAGCTGTTTCAGCTCTGTTTCTCAGTGGGAGGTGCCTGCAGCAGTCACAGTCCCTCTTGAGATGTGGGTTACCCTTGGTCCCACTTACTGATGGTATGGCTCCCTCTCTTGAACCTCTGCCTCATGTTTGAAGCCAGGCTCTCCACATGGAGAGAAAACCAGCTGATCCCTTCACAGCTGCCCCAAGCAGAGAATTATCTGTCTGTCACCACTGGGGTGGCACTGTAGGTGATCAAAATGAGACAGTCGCATCAAAATTCCCAGTAGTGCCTCAGCTTACTCAAACTGAATCCTAAGCATTTCACACCATTAAACTACCCATCTTCTTGACCGGTTTGGATCTTTGCTGCAGGCTGCCTGTGTTGTGCTAGGCTCTGTCCTTACTAAAGATCTAGCAGGGACAATGACACTTCAGGTGATAGAAGTATGATGAATGAGCCCAATATGTGCCTGGTCACCATGACACATGACATTCAGAAGAAATTACCTTTCTGTCCTCTTGACCCATCCTTTATTTGCATGGAAATTTTGTCCAGTTAACTTACCTCATTTATTAAATCAAGAAAGTACCAAATAACATTTAAAACACAGCAAATTAATTACTAAAAATCAGGCTGAGTATTATTGGAATGCTGAGAAGATTACCTGTAAATTAAAATGGTAAGTTTCAAGGTGAAAGATACCTGCATGTGTTAAATGGTTCTTGATCACATTAGAGTGTCCACTGGAGTTGTCACTTCACAGATTTCAAGTAATTAAACACGATTTCTTTCATTGCAACCACAAGTTATATGTCCTTTTGGCTAAATGTGATTTTTGTGGGTTGTGGTTATCCAGATTGTTCTCAGTGATAATTTCTTCCTGCATAGTTGATTAAATATCTGTTTCCCAGTTTATCTTGCTGAAATATGTTTGTTCATTGTTTTAAGTGTGGATGACTGAGAGGAATGGAAGCCGGGGAAGAGGGTGGCAACGTGCCAGTTAAACATGTGCAGAAGGGACCTGCCTCAGGTTATCCTTGCGTTGCAAGACCCTGCCTGGAAAACTCACAGGTGTTGCCCAGAAAAAGGTTTCATCAGGGACCCCAAGGAGAGCAGTTTGAGGACTGCAACACAGGCAGTCAGCCACAAACACAGACAAAATGCTTTGATTATCTCAGGGCACATTCTGAATGTACAAATCAATGACAATTAAAGCAGATTATGAAAAAGCAATAGTAGATAGTTGGGTCTTTGTGTGATTAAAGTGAGCTGAAAGTGAAAGGCCAGATTCTTCCCTCATGCTGATGGGTTAGAGACTACTGTAACTCTGAGGAGGCAAAGTCTCTCATTTCCTGGGGACCTTTGATCCCGTTCCCGATGGGAGATCATGTAACGACTGGGGGGACAGTTCTATTTTTAAGACTCTGCTGTCACTGCAGGCGCAGTAACTCAACTGCCCATGCTCAGACAAGACATATTGCTGTAGCAACTCTTGTAATTTTTTTTTAGGATACCTTGGGTCAGTTTTAATGTATCTTTGATGAGCCTGTTTCTAAAAATGATCTTAGAAGAATACAAAGGCCACAAACATTGCCTGAAAGTATAAACTTTCAGATATCCTCCTGTTTCTGTACTTCCTCTTCAACAGGTCTGGTTCTTTAGGAAGAGAGTAAAAAAATCTAAGATGTGTGCAGAGTAATTTCTCCTCAGCTATATTAAACCAATTTCCAGTAACCAGATGTTTATAGACTGGCTGTATTGAATGTTTTCTCAGGATTGCTTCATTTAATTAGTACCAAATAGCTCAAATATCTATGAATTTATCTAATCACTTTAAAAACTCATTAATAATTTTGGTGTTCAGGATATTCTGGGGCAAGGAGTTCCTCAGGACCATTGCTATTTGTACTTGACAGGTCTCTGCCAATCCAAAGAATCTGACCCATTGACTTGATGCAATTTTCCTTGAAAGCCATCCACAAGAATAAAGAGCAATAACAGCCCTAGAGAATCTATCATATGAGAGCAGTGTGTTTAAGAGAAGTAGTTTCCTTAAAGAGGTAAAAGTAGCCAGACAGTTTGCACAGTTTCCAGTGGAAGAATTATATGTACACTTCAGGAAGTAAGAGAATTGAGTTTCCACATTTATGAATGAACACAACTGTACAAAGCCAGGTATAAAAGCAAAAAACCTTAAAGGTTCCCTGCTGCAACACAGAAAAATTAGTGAAATGCTTTCAGCACAGAAATAATGAATGTGCACAAGGCTTTTGGCTGCGGGGAGAATTCTGATTCTGGAGATCTGCACAAACTGCAAAAGCTTGAAGAATATTACAAGGGAAAATGAATTGCAATTAACTAGAGATTATTTTAAAGCTAAAGAAGATCTGAATAGTTCCATAAAGACACTGAAAGAAATCTTGAGGGTGACAGGGTAGGTGACCTGAAGAGATTGCTACTATGAGACGCTAAAAATTATTCACAATAAATCAAATCTTCAGCTGGATATTAGAAGTCAACAGTGTCTTTCTACACATAAACTTGGGAAACTGAAATAGCAGAAATAACCTACAAATTAAATAGGTATTGTGAGGACGGTATTGTGAGGACAGTATTGCTGTTGTCAATTGCAATCAATAACTACTCTCTCTTATCAATGATCAAATTATTTAGCAATGCAAATGGTGACATTAAGGGGCCAACACAACTGAAGGGATACTGCAAACCCTAACAACTGCATTAATTTCCCCCGGCACACAGACTTGTAAACCTGACAATGAGCCATGCCACAAAGGAAGTTTGATCTGGTATGTGGGTGTGGGTGTGTGTTTGAATAACCACTGAGGCAAAAACTTATGTATAGCCAATATCATATGAAAACAGTATGGGCAATGCATTACAGATTAGGAACTGGAGTTACATAGACTTTAGGTCAGTACAGAACAACCGGCAATTGGTGTTAGAACTCAGAAATCAAGGGGGAATACCTGAGCTCAAGTACACTTCTATTGCAGTGTACCTGATTGCCCTAAGCCAGTGTCCTCTACCAGCAAGGATTGGTAGAAACTGGCAATCTACCACAGTTTTATCACAACAGAAAAATATGCCTGTGTATGGAAATGAGAGGAAGACTTTTGTTGGTGTAACAGAACCCATGTTCCTAAATCACCCAAACTTCAGAGCTAAGTGACAATAACACTGAATTGCAGTGGTAGCTGGGAATGGTGGTAGAGGAAAAGGCCAAAGCAGGGGACAAAGACAAATGTAAGTTTAGATGATGCAGCAAGAGTTTGTCAACACCTCTGTCAACTCTTCAAGATCCAATTCTATATCTTCATAATCAGAAGCAACATCAATGAATTGCATTTTCTCTGTGGTGGTCTCAACTCTTTCTCCCCAAATACTTCAGTGCCCCTCTTTCTGTCACTGGAAAGCTACCAATCTGTCAGTCACAGCCCCTGATGTCTCACCAGTAACTTCTTCCTCTTGCTTTCCAAAAGCAATTGCTGCATTCACAGCACTCACAGCAAATCAATCTCTGCATCCTGCCAGATCACCAACTGCTTCCAGCACCTCCCAGCCCAGCTCCATCCACACTGCCCCTCTGCTCACTGGCAACAGCTTTCAGGGGCTTTTTCTGCCAGTGCTGCTTTGCTCTTAGACACAGGCTCTTGGACAGAGTTGAACAAAGCTCTTCAGTGCTATCCTGAAATCTTAATAACACTTTTTCCCATCAGTGCTATATAAAGATAACAAGGGGAAAACACACAGTGTGAAGTGTGACATTTCAAAGAAGTCCGTGGCAGATATTTGTATGACAGATACCTCACAGTTATTCAGAAATCTCCTTAACTCTCTGGTGTAATTATAGCATTTTTATAGAATTATTAGGAGAAATTCCATGTAGTTTTTCTGCCTGCAGAGTGCAGCAAAACCCACACTGTCTGAATGTGAGTTGGGCTATTCCTTGCTCACCTCCATAATCTGTGGTCACCTCAAGCAGGAAAGGGAAACTGGCTCACCTCATCCTGCCAGCTGTTCTCCCTTCATCTTAACTCATCCTCGAGAGTCAGTGTGCTAGGACAGAGCAGCCATCCCCACGCACCTGCAAAGCAGTGAGAATAACTTTATCCTACGGGATGTCAGTGGACTTTGCAGAGAAGGGCTTGGTAATTAGAGGGAGAATCCAAATCACAGAGACTGGAGAATGTTTGCCCACAGCCATGCAGGTGACTGTGGCACAGCAAAGTCCAAACGCCACAACTCCAGACTTTGCCCCATGACTTACCCAGGACATCAAAGCACAGCACTGCCTTTGTTTCCTTTCAGCTCTCCAACACAAGTAAGTGGCTAAGGTAACAGCCATAGGAAACTACAAGAGAGTTTTCCTTGTTAGTCTTGATGCACATCTAGAGTAACAGTTCCACCAGAGGGGTGCAGAATCTAGAAAATATACAACTAGCTATTTCAGGCCAATATAAATAGTACAAATACCCTTTTTTTCAAGAGGGAGCGTTGCATTTATCAGGATTACTTCAGCTTTTGAGTTTTTACAACTTTTCCCCTTGGTTTTTTGTTTTCTTTTTTTTTTGCCTCAGTAATTCTAATGAATATGTGTGTGCATGTGTAGGTGATGCCATTTCAGTCATACTACAGTAGGTAATGTTAAAAATGTGTGTCCATTCAAAACCACAAAGATGTGTGTGGTACCTCTTCTGCTTTGAGAGACAGGCCTGCAGCACTGAGCAGCTAAATGCTTTCTTGTGGCAGCAGTATTTTTCCGTGACTGCGTGCTGCTGAAGTGTTTATCTTTGCTCAAGTTGCCTGGATATTGCAAAGCTACTTGAAATGATTCATGGGTCTGACAGATGTCTGGTACAGCTGGATGTGTCCTTGATTATCCCAAAAGTCTGGACAATGCTGTCATTCACCATTGCCCAAATTATCTCTGTATTGACTGCAGAAGCCTCTGTGACAGTACTGTAATGGCTAATTACCCAGGGTACCTTTGATACTTACTTTATAGTGCTTTAGAAGAGTTTTAAAAAAAGAGTGAGACAGTGGAAAAGGAAAGAATTGGAGCAAAAACATACCAGTGAAAGTAATATTCTTATATATTCTAAAATATTATACGCTTTACTCTAAATGAGACTGTACAGCATGGGCTATTTATATTCAGCCTGCACTTTGAAAATGGTCAGATTTCCAGCAAAATAGATAAGGATGAAATGCAAAGAATCCTGACAATGATAAGTCATGGACAATAGAAGGAGCTATTAGCCAGGAGAGAATTGTATGTACAACATCCTTGAAAAGAAGATGATGAGCAGCCATTTGCCTGCTTTATATGTTGCTGGAAAAATAACGTTCTGCTTAGTAGATAACAAAGACTGTCATAAGTAGCAATGCTAAACATGTATTTTGTTATCTTGTAAAGCTGCCTATAAAGAGGTATGAAAGTAAAGATCTCCTTTCCCCATGCTATCATTAGTGTGCTTTGAAAAAAGCAATTTCTGCAATGTACAAGTATATTAAGAAAAGGGGTAAAAGAAGAAGAAGTACAAAAATCTAATTTTAGTGAAGATGAAGCCTTAATGACAACTCATGTTAAAAAAAAAAAACAAAACAACTAGCAGATCTCTACTTCTGAGGGCTGTCTCTCTCCTCATGGTTCAGTGTAGGTCCTGACTGGAAAAGCATGTGTAACCCTTTTCTCCTCGAGTTTCAAACAATTCAGAAGTTGCCCAAGATTCATAATGATGATATCGTTCCCACGAAGTTGGAAATTACATTCCCATGGGCTTTGTTGAGGGGAAAAAGTACTTACCAGAGCCAAACCTTCCATTTCAGTCTTGTGTGCCATCTATACTGAACTGGAAGATGCAACCCCCGTGGCTTCTGTGGTCATGAACAGATGATTCTGTCCAGAAACCAAATTAGAATTAGGTGACCCAATTTCTTCTGCCTAATACTGCCTTAGTGACATCAATATAGGGAATATAAAAAGAAAGATCACACTTCTGATCATGTGTTTGTTCATCATGCTTACTATTTATCTTTGTTACCTCGGAGTAAACAATGTGTTTGTTGGGAGGTTGGATATCCCTTCAGATAAAAATAACTTTCTTTATAACTTGGAATTTAACAGTCCAGTTAAATACTTAGAGAAAGATGCCATTTCCCTGTTTTTCAGACCCTTCAAAGAGTTAATGGTTTTTGCAGGTATATGTTACACAAAGTCATTCACCAAAATATAACTGTTAAATAAAAAAGAATAAAAAGAATGTTTGCTGTTTAAAATGCAAGGGTTATCCATTCATTTTACTTAGGTAGAAGATAATGTGCTTTTATTTCTATTTCTTAATATGATGGCATTATTTTTCAAATTGGGTTCTGCTACTGTTACTTAAATTTCAAAAATTTTTCTTTTTTTGGCTGAAAATTTCCTTACTTTTCATTAACAGTAGAAGTGTCTATTTGTCAATCTGTTACAATATCTGTAAAAATTAGGAAATAAGATTTTGATATTTGTAGTGGAGGAACTAATCACAGACAATCACAGGAAAATATTGTCTGCCTCTTTGCATGTTTATGGCATTACAAATGGAAAGACTACACATTAAGTATTGAGCAGGATGGAAATGTTTTTGGTAGTCCCATTGCTCAAACTTCCAGAGGCTCAGACTCAAGTGCATGCAGAAAAATTAGGTTTCTACTTCTTGCAGTGTGAGCTAAATCCTGACTGCTACAAAATCTTGCAAAACTGTTTCAAGGCAGGACAAATATTTGGTAGCACTGACCCACTGAGAACATGCCTTAAAGTGTCAGCTAAGGACCTGCCCTGACAACATATATTTGAAACTGGTAATAACTATTAGAAAAGTTTGGCTAGAATAAAGCAATCTAATCTAAATAATCACTTGTGCTGATTTCAGTTTTTAATTTTGCAGCATCTCAATACCTTTAAGATATACATGGGGGCTGAATGTATGAATGAAAACTGTCAGAGAAATGACAAAGGAATTCAAGTGCTTTTGTCTGCTAGAAATACAGACCCTTTCTCATGCAGTCCTTTTGAGCTGAGAAGTCAGGAACAGAACAAGTTCTGGTATTTACCTTTTCAGCTGCCTAAACAGGATTGTGTGATGCTGGGAATACAGAAAACTGCAAGGTTGTTTAGCACCAGCTATATTTGGTGACAGATTTTACAGCGCATCAGATTTCGGCTCTGGACTTCCCAATAGCTTTTGATAACATTGCATGGTACAACTACTGATTACTTAATTTGGGGTCATACACACAGACTGCCTGAGATGGGTGTATGTCTTGCAAGTTTTCCTTGAACTCAACATGTAGGAGTAAGACATTGACTGATGGTGTTTTGATGTGGAAATGCAGATGTTGGGCTTTTACTAGAAATTTCTGAAAATATTTAATTTACAAGCAAACAGACTAACCAAGGAAACCTAAGCATTCTTGTATTTTGCATTTTCATACAATTCACCAAGATCACTTACTGGCATGGCTGGGGCTGGATGGGTCAGCAGGAAAAGGTGGCACAGAGCAGTGCTCTGCCCATCCTCAGCCCTTAAACCACTCTGGATGGTGGAGCCAAGAGATCGCCACGTTGTTCATGTTGTGAACATGAGTGCATGTTCCCTGCTTTGACTGGGAATCTTAGTACCATGATTTTCTCGGGACCACATATTTTTTACTACTTGTACCTGCAGCACTCCAGATGAGTTTTGGAGAGAAGGTTCATAACACTTTCTAAGAAAGGCTGTATCTGGGACTCCAAACTAATCTCTCACTCTTTCTTCTTCCTAGTCACTTTTGAAATTCTTCCTAGTCCCTTTTGAATACCTAGAATTCAAGAAAAAGAACTGTGTGGCACAGATTTTAAGTGCCACAACAGACTGTGTTTCACTGTTAATTGTGAAACTATGCGACAGTAATGATATCCGTTCAGCAGCTTTTCCATAGTTTCAATCTTGAACAAGATCATTCTCTAAAAAAACATCACTGTCCCAGCTAGCTGTCAAAGCCATATTTCTCCTCTCTCACCTCTTGTCCCATTGCAGGTAACAAAGCTAATTGTTTTACCACAGTAACGCAAGGCTGAGAATTGCACTCACATCAGCTTAACTCCTAAAAGGAATTTCTACCAGTCTTCCTGACTGGGTTTGAACCAGCCCATTCATTTATGCTCAGATCCAGATGGGACCTGAATTGGGATTATCCAATTCATGATTATGAAAGGAGAACTGGGATGCATAACAGGTTTTATGTGGAACAAAAATACTTCACCTCTCCAGTGACTTTTGTTTTGGAAACACAGGAAATAGATGGAGAAAATGTTTTCTGAAGGAGAGGGGGCCCAAGCTCTGCAGAGAAAGTGCTGTGCCCTGGTCACATCCCATGGCAATGACTGCAGGGGGACTGTATGAATTTCTTCTATGCTTCCTATGGAAAAGAGGCAGAATGTGAACTGTGGAGCTAGAATTATACTAATGCAACAATTCAGAAATGCTAATTTTAATTAAAACTTCCTTTAGTATGCAGGAAATATGCTATACACCTAGGACTTAAGAGTTTTACTGCAATTTTGTTTTAATACCTTAAATTAAATATTTGGCAAGAAATGACCAAATGGGCATTTTGCATAGGCAATATTTCTTTGGATTTAAAGGCTGGCAAACAGAATTTTTGCTATTTGCCGTTTTGAAAGACTTCACCACAATATATAAAAGAATAAACATTGTATTAGTTATTTCCACCAGAGTTTTTGAAAGATCTAAGGGGGCTGGGGGCCAAAAAAAATCTGTTTAGAAAACTGTCACAAAACCCCATTTATCTCAGTATTACAACTACTTATAAGATCACTGCAACTTTCTTAACAGCTGTCAGACACATTTACAATTCCAATTATTAAAAGTTGCAAATATATTATCAACTTCACCACATGATATTTTCCAATAATACAAACAGCCTTTGCAGCTAGGGTAACATGAAATTCAAAGGAGAGCTTTGATAACATCCAATCTGGTAAAGAAATGAAATCATAAGCATGCTTATTTCAACCAACAAGAAAAGAAAGCAAAATAATACATCAAGTCCCTGACTAAGCAGTCACAATAGACCTTTAAATAACCCAACTTTCAACCATATTTTATTATCCTTTCCTAGTTTTATAGCATTATCTGCCATAGAAATGCAGGGAGATTTGTAAAACACTATAGCATTTAAGTCATTACATTTTATAGCTAATTTCTAATGTGGATTTGATTTTTTATGAGCACAAAAAGAATCTCATTTGCATTAGTGACAGTAACTAGAGAAATTTAACACCTGGCACTGGTTGTACTAGAAATTGAATATTAGTTACTTGGGTGCTAAAAAGCACATTCATACCTTCAAGGGGGATTTTTCATTTATTTATGCTGTACTCTCATGTTTATCATTACAAAAGTGTTCCTGCATCATGGTGAAGAAAAACTCTCAGGAATGTAAAAATACCATGCGCTCGATAAAGGGAATTTGCAGCAACAGCAGCAAAATGAATCATTTATACACTAAAGAATGTACAAACCCAGAAATAAATCTCCATTGAGATATAAAATTAGAACAGCAGCAATGTACAGACAATTCATTTCCATGAATGCTTTTTATTTATTTTTCCACAGATACTGCTGCTTTTTTGGAGCAATGCATTAGACCCAAATTAAACCTCCATTTAAGGAGGGAAAAAAAACCCTAACAAACTATAGCTGACATGAAAAAGAACCACATTTCCACATGAACAATCCACGTATTTTAAAGGGTGGAAAATTAGGAGCTGCAAAATAGGCAAAGCCGCTGTAAAATGATATGGGAAGTGACATTTTACATAGCCGGCTACAATTAACACATTGATGGCATTTTGCTGGGCTCCTTGCAGTGATAATGCTGTTGTCAAATGTGTTTAGTGCACCAAATCTCCTGGAGCCTTCAGCTAGGCAGCAAGCTTTTGACAGATTGAAGGTTCGGAGATAGGCTATCATGACAGATGGAAACTGGCACCGATGTTCAGCTTTCGCCGATCACAGGGGACCTGCCCCCCTTATTCTTCAGGGCTCAGCTCTGCAACCTTCCCCCTTCTGATGAAAGCAGGGGATGGCATTGTTAAATAGTGCATCTGTGTGAGTTAGACTACTCTGATGAAAGCATAAGGCAGACGCTCTGTGAAGCAAAAGACAGCCTCTGCTCTAACTGCATTTTAGATAGACTTGGGGAGGACTCCAGGGAGCTGGGATAAAACTTTGGTAAATTTCAGACAAAAGTAAAGGCCCATACTAACCATTAAATGGTGCTTCTTATAGATCTGTATTCATGGGCTGGAGGAATCCATACATACGAGCAACCAGCAGCTACTGTGCAAGACTCTACAGCAGCCTCTTCATTACGGTTTGGATCATTTATTGAAATTGGTCTCTCAGAACCCCATCCAGACAGCAGATCCAAAAAGAACAGAGATCCACATAAAGGGAGGCTGTGGGAACAAGTCTGCTCTGCGGTGAGCATCCAGCTTGTTCGGAGGCTAATTAAATTATTAGAAGAGACTGTTCTTGCAACTGGTCTTGATTCTTGGATGCAATGTTAAAACCAGGGTGGGAGCTTGTGTTTCTGAGCTTTACACAGCTGGGCATAAACAGGCAGATAATACAGTTAATTAACCTTTCACCCCCCAACACCTTTTGAAGAAAGGCATTTGTTATTTTTTTTAATCAGCCTCAGGATATTTTCAGGGCACTTGTCCTGGCTATATTTGCTTCTTTCTATCCCTGACAAATTCCTGTTTGATTTCTTTAAACTGGGCTGTAGAGCTTTCTTTTTGCTGTCTTAATCTTCAATTCCACTCTCGCTGATATAGTATTTGGAGCAGCACACTGCAGCCCATTTGAGGTATGATAATCAGCTGATTAGCTAGTGAAGTCGTTTTCCCTGAGGCTCTTTTGTGTGCAAAATCCTCACACTCAATTGACATGTGGACATCATAAAGCTGATGAAATGCAATTGTAATGAACAAGAGGGAGAGGCATCTGCAGCAGTCTAAATGAAAGACCCTTCCCTCTCGACATGCTAATTCAGAAAATCTGCTCTTAGCTTGTACTCCCTCTGGATCCCAATGGATGCGAGTCTCCATGAATGCATATTCAAAACAGCATATTAGCCTCAGTAGCAAGTGAAATTTGAGCCTGGATGGACCAATTCTAGTTTCAAGACAGATTATGCTGCATCAAACGTAGTAATGATTTGACAGTTCATTTGTGACGAGAGTCCTACAGTCAAGGTTTAATGCACAGACAGGCGCAGGTGTGCAGCCAGAACCAACAAAATCCAAAGGCTGCCAGTTAGGAAGCCTCATGCATGTGGAAAGGTGAAATGTATTTAGAGACATTAACACTATCTTCTTTAAAGCATGTTGTAGCAGTCGTTCTACAGCCAGACCTTCCTTGTAAGTCCATTGAGCTCTGGTTTAGAGGGGCTGGGAAACAACAGAAACTTAGAAAACAACATCAGAGGATGGATTGCTTTCTTAACCATATTCTGGATAAATAACTGTGTGTGTCTTCTGGTAATTTAGGCAGAGTCTGTCCCTGGAGAAGGTGTGGGGATGCAAACTGCTGGGGCTAAGCCGGCACCCACAGCATGGGCTGAGTTGTGCCAGGCTCTGCCTCTGTGTATGCTGGATGCAGTTTTTCAGCTCTTCCCAGTTCTTGCCCCATTTTGGGCTCCTATACCTCAAAATGCTCTAAATTGTTAATTGTTTTTACTGTGTGGACACCATACATATATAAGATTTTTTTTCCATTCCTTTGTGGTTTTCAAGACAGGGAGAGAAGTTACATATATATGTATTTTTTAAACAATTGTCTAGAGAGATCAGAGATTCTTGAAAAAAATATTAAATTTTATGAGTTGAAAAGAATTTCAATATAACATTAAATTCATATGCATACAGCCTTTGCTACACAGGTGTTTAAATATTAATTAGCTGACATTTCTGGTAGCCAAAAACTCCATCTAAGCTCAGGAAGAGCCATTGCTTGACTGGACCTTCAATCAACCCAGTGAAATTTGTGCCACTGGGCAGGAGAACCTCACCTGAGGAGTCTACCCTCACCTCTTTTCCTCTGTGGTGGCCAGGCATTCAATATACAGGTACAAGGGAGGGGATGTGGGGTGTGTGTACCACATTCCCCTTTATTAAATTTGGTCTAAATCTGATGCATATTAGGCATGACTCTCTTCTGGTGTGAGAAGTTACCTACAACAGAGTTGAAAAGAACACAGTCCCCAGCAATACTTCCCTTGCTGATGTTCAGTTCATATGATTGGGCTTATACTGTGCTTACTTCAAGTTAAAATACATCTTCTATTTTCAGAGACATTTCCTATGAAGATTTAATTCACAATTCCATGTCCTAGGCTTTTCCACACAACTGTTTTACCAGGATACAATTTAAAGAAACCATAAAACCTCCTTAAATTACAAAAGTTCCTACTTCTTCAGTATGTAGTGTAACTCTTTCAGCAGCACAAAAGAATCTCACCACACACTCTAAATAAGTATCAGTGGCAATGGCTGCTGTTTAAATAGAAGCCTCCTAAAAAGCCAAAGGACACATCTTTACTCTGGCAATGCTGAATGGATGGAACACTGGTATATCCTTTACTCTTTTTTTTTTTTTTTTTTTTTTCCCTCAGGAAAGGAAAAATGGGCTGGGAGGTACAGCAAGGAAGGTATCTTGAAATGGCACAGCTCCTGCTATGGATCTACTGAGGACCACACTTCCTCTTGCCAGGATCTGTGGAAAGGAGGGTGATTTCTCCCAGCTGGCCTCCAGTTGCCTTGGCTGGCTTATTATGACCAGCTGGCCGATACCAGGGCACCAGCACACTCATCTCTCACTACTGCACTCCTCGTGAGCCAAATGACCACAAGCTGCCTTCACTTCATTACAAGGTAGCAAAACTACCAGAAAGTGGATTTAGGAGGAATCCCCCTGAGTAAGAAGTCTGAATTTGGGAACATTCTAGCCTCGTACTGCAGGAATTGATCCCTATTGATTGGTCCCCAAAGTAATGCGCCTGAGCCAGTTTCCTCTCTTGGGAGAAGGACTGTGCCAGGGATTTAACTATGTTGTTTTAAAACCTAATTAGCCAAAGAGTCCACCAAAACATGTACAGATGCCATTTTGTGATGGCACACACATGCCCTGCATGGAAGAGCAACATTATCAGGGGATGTGGCTACAGACCTTTTCTGCTTATAAGGTATTTGTGTAAGATATAAATGAAGTAATAGATTAATTTGTGTAGCTTTAGTTTATTACTGAGCCTCCCCAATACAGGGTTATTATAAAGTCTTTACATACCAAGATTCAGGGACCAACAGTTGCTGCAGAGACTAAGATAAATACCATAGATGTTGCTCAGACACAGAAACGTTGTAAATATACATGTAATACCAGCATTTTTAAATGTTTCTCCTCACTCACCAACTCAATAGGTACTTTTTAGTAACAGTCATGGCTTGAATATTATGCAGTCACTATCCATAATGTATTTTGGGGGCTGGGGGAGGTAAGGGAAACAAAAAACCTGCAGAGTCACATTAAGTTTCTCATCTAGATCTACTTACATATTCATGAATTCATCAGCACCAGTGGTTTGAGATCTTGCAACGTCTTACCTCCTGGTTACTGCCATGTGTGTTTAGTGAGGCTTAGAAAGTGGACTTTTATTTTCTTCTTCTCAACAGTCTAGAAGAGTTATATGGAATCATTAATCATAAAAATCAGTATCATTCTAAACATCAAACTTTGATAAGATGATAAATGACATTGCAACTATACATCACAAGCTTGGTTCATATTTTGTACCCTCTTCAAATCTGCTCAAGTAGAGTGTAAACCAGTGTCACATCTAATACAATACAGCAAGAATACCTTGTCTTTGTTGCCTGTTGCTTCAGAAACATCAGATTAAAAAGATGTTTAACAGAGGGTTTTTTCCTTTTTTTTCCTCCATTGAATGCTTCAAACTAGTTTGGCAATCTTTAAAAGGTTAATGAGTACTGTCTGCTACAGAATGCCAAACTGATTTAATTCAGAAAATGAGAAAACATTCCTAAAATGTAATCAGCTGTCACTTAGGAAATGACATACAACAAGATAAAGGTGTTTTACATTTCATTTCCTAAGCAGAACTTCTGAGAGGTCAAAAGAAAACATCAGGAGGTTCCTTTGCAAAATGCATCTCTCCAAAATTGTTTCTATCTGGAAAAGCAAACAGTAGTCATTCAAAGACCTGGTTTCTTTCCCTCCAGGCTCTCACAGCCTTGATCCTCCTTTTAAAGTTCGGCACCTTGCACATGTATCATTGAATGGCAGCTTTTGTGCATCCCAGTCCTCCTCCAGAATCTTAGGATGATCTGAGCACAGGACAGCTGGGACAGCGCACAGGAGTTCAGAAGCTTCAGGACTTCCTTTTTGTCCTTGGGAATGCCTTCTTGGGGCTGGAGGAAGTCTTCTTGTCCTTTCCAGAAGAGCAGAGAAAAATGAGATCGGGTGTGTGTGTTGGGGTGGTAAGAGAAGGCAGCACTTCTTTGCTTTGTGCAGACCACACACCCAGGAACAATCCTCGGCCAACAAATATTTGTCATGGACCCATGGACAAAAGAGCTTCAGAGGCCTTGCACTTGTCCTTATCAACATCTGCTGCAGGCCAGTTTGGCAGTCTCACGTTCTACAGTTCTGGCAAATCTTGGGAAGAGTTGTAAAAATTACATTTTTCCTGAGTTGAAATGCTAAGAAATTTTAAATTGTTGATGGAATTAAGAAAACAATTTCAAATAGTACAATCTCAGGATAAACATAATGTCCTTACAGATCTTTAGACACTACAGTTTCCCATGATCCTGAGTTCTTGCAGCAGAAATGGGCTCTAAGCTGGCTGCCAGATCCTGTCCCTTTACACAGCACTGTCCTGCCACACTCTTTGCACAGTATCTCTGCACCACTAAAGCCTTTAGTAGTGATACCTGAGAAAGGCTTTTCACCTACAAGCAGTAAAGATACATTATTTTTATTTCTTTTATAGAGTGGAATTTTAAAAAAATCCATCTTGATTGACCTGCCAAAGGTTGCTGGACATCCAGAGCATGGTCCAGCTTTCCGAGCTCCATTTTTCTCCAGTCTCTGTGCCCAGCTCACAAAACTCCCAGGAATGATCCCAGAACTTTGCTGTAGAAATACGCAAGCCAACCCTTAGTAGGCGCAAGTTACTTGTTGATATTGTCGGAATATGATACAATGCGCTTCCAGCACTGCCCTTCTGATGACTTTACTCCCACACTGCACTCCATAGCAGAGGAATATCCATAACCAAGACCAGCATTTATTACAAAATTTTAATCCACTAACACCACAATTTTTACATTTTTTTTTCTTCCCAGTTGTATTTAGTGAGCCTCATTTTCAGTCAGCAGAAGGAGTCCTTCTTGCTTCATCTCCAGATTTCCAGAAGTACAATGTGTTCCTGCTTTCTGGCTGGCATAAACCACCTTCCATACATTCTGAACGTATCAAGAATGCTGTAAAGTTTAAATTGGGCTATCTGTAATTAGCTATGTTTTTAAGAGTTTGTAGGCAATTTCAGAGCAGGGCTCTACCATATTAACAGTTTCACAAGGAGGAAGCAGAATTTAAACAGAGGAAACAAACACAAACACATTCTTTATTTAATGGCAATGAAATTCATTTAAAAAAAAAGGGGGATTGCAGTAAACTTCTTTTTTTTTTTTTTTTCTTTTTTTGCATGGTTGCTTCCTATAGACAATATTTAATTAAATACTCAATTAATTAAATTGACAAAACACAAAAAGTAAATTATAATTCTTGGTAAACAATGACACCTAAAGAGCCATTACCCCAATTTTTATCACATTTGGAGTTGGTGTAAGTCTAGTGTTTTTTTAGTTTACCTGCAGTAATGATGTTTTCCTTAATGGTCTTTTCTTTAATAGCATACAGGGAGGAGCTACAGCAGATTCCTGGAATTTGGAGATAGACACAGAAAAGAAGTTACATGCCACTAACTGAGAGGTTTTCCTCCTGCCAGCTCAATGTAAGGAATTACCACAAGGAAGTATTTTTATTCTGGGTCTTTACAGAGAAGTTATGGTATTGGTTATGTTTCCAGTGGTTTCAACAGATACATGGGAAAAGCAAGCATTATTAGGTTTCACAGTCCACTTTGAGAATATTAGACAGAAAAGTATAAAGTAAAATTTGATAGAAGAGCAGCAAGTCCAAGGGTTACTGGTAGTGTGTTTCTTATACCCATTAAATAATATAGAAGACAAAAGGACAGCAAAAGAATAAATTTCCCAGCTGTCTTATGTCCAAGCATCTTTTGGGGTTTTTTTCTCAACACTTCAGAAAATAAGACAAGAAGGGTAGTTGCAGGAGGAATGAAGACAAAACAAAAATGATAAAATGCTGTCTGTCTCTTAGCTCCTGTGAGCTTTCCTCAAGGACTATCCTATACCATAGTAAAGCATGAGAGCGATATCCTGAGCACCTCCGAGCCCTGCCAGGGTGCTGGACAGGCTGCACTACCAGTGGAAAGTTTGGGAGCAAGACCCTGCAGCTCCCTCTCTGCCTAGGAAGCCCAAAACACAGCCTGGGCCTGGCACACTTTTCCTACCTTACCTTCCTTCAGTAGAGACATCAAGTTGTAAGTTTAGGAGCAGATTGCAAACTCCCTGGGACAAGCAGGAGAGTCTGGTTTAAAGGAATGGTTCTGCAGCAATATGAAGAAGTGGTTACTAATAATAATGATATCTAGGAACTTATGCTTCAGTAGTAGGCTGGCTGCAAATAATAACTTTCTAATTAATCAGCCAGTACTTTGTTCAGGATGGGCAATGACAGCTCCACATCACCTCACTCCCTGCCAGTGCAGTGGGTGCATAGGACGGTGGTTGTGTTGAAATAGAGCAATTCTCACATCTACCACACATTCCCAGGTCTGGAAATCGATAGAAAGGACCCTGTCTCTTTTATTTTCTATCACCTCTTTAATGTCTTTATTGATACAGTACTTAAAGTTTGCCGTTAACTTATATATATTCCTATATCCCTTCTCTTTTTCAGTTTAGAGTACCATACAAACAAAAAGGAACAAAATGTAATACTTTTCTAAACAGGCAGGAAGTTTTAAAGATTCCTGGGTAGTATAGTTTGATATAAATCTGTTGATTGTCTGTGTGCAGTACTTCAGATCATGTGGAAAGTGCACATTTATATCAGGATTCTCACAGTTCTGAATGGACTTTAGGTTCAAACTTATTTACTATTGCTTTTTTCAATAAAAAATGAGAATCAAAAAATTAACCATACAGTGTGAAAAATAGCCTGCAAATACAGGGCTGCAACCAGCTCTCAGGACACTCCACTTCCCCACCCCAAACTACAGTGCCCCTACCATACTGCCTGCTCACCTCCTGCAGTTCCAGGCTTACACTCTCTCTCAGCTGAGTCCGTGTCTTCAGAGCCAAGGAGCCACATGTGGCACGGCTGCCCACCATTGACATGGCCATACAGCACCTTTCAACCCATCCTCCAGACTTGCAGTTGGTGCTCACCGGAAATTTAGAGTTAAATTGTAGGTTAATGAAACTGGATGCAGCTGAAAAAGGAAAATTAAAAACTGCTGGATATGCAGTGCTTTGAAAATAAATTACTTGCTTCCTCAGTCATATCTGAGTAACAGATAGGAGTAACACTACCTACAGCTAATAAGGTAAACCAAAGCCATCCCATGTAATCTTGTGTGCATGCCACTGGCTGGCAGTAGCAAGTGACCCTGCCTCAAATCAATGGCTGAGTGCTACATTCCACTCCTACATATGACAATGATATGATATAAATAGGAAGATTCATCCTAGTTGTTCACTTACAAACCCATCTTCATTTAGATAATTGCTTCTCCCTTTTACTAAGCCTGGACAAAGCTGTTTCATCTTGCCAAGACTTTAGAAGACTTTAGGGAGTTGTGTGCTTCTCACCATTTATCAGAGGTGAAGACGTGAAGGTACTGCCTTGCTTGGAGAGAACCATGCACACAAGCGCTGGACCACAGGTGTTCCAGTAAATCCCACATAACACAGCAGTGAATTCTAAACTCCAATAATTAGATGAACACAGTTAACTGGGCTAAAAAAGTGAATCTGCTTTTTGTTTCCCAGTACAAATCATGACATCAAGGAAGAACACTTCCCCTTAATTCACCCCAAACATATGTAACCTGCTTATAAACCCCAAGCTTATTTTAGTCTTCAAAGACAAAGAATAGACAGTTCTGCCTAGAGCCTCAGTAAATTAATCACTGGCACAGAAGTTACTGATTGTGTAGTTGCCTAAGTAGCTCTCTGATCTGACAGATCAAAGGATGGTCTCTACTGTCCTGACTGTTCACCTTAAGTGAACCTCAAAATCAAACACCTCTGAACAGCACCTCTAGTAATGCAGCTGTACACTCTGCTGTTGCTATTGCTTCTTTTGAATGGTTCCATAAAGACAAAAATAATGGAAAAAGCTTTCTGTATTTTTGTTTTTGTCAAGATGAATGGCTAAAATCATGTCTTTTTATTCACTGGCCTCAAATATCTTTTCACAGTTCAGAATCATTGCATACTCTTCAGTGATTGCCTTCACTAAGAGCAGTATTTTCACTCTTCAACTAATATATTTTCCCTGTTTCCCAGGACTATCCAGCATAAATGTCGTGGTGGTAAAATGGCTGAGTCCATTCTTGAGTGAAGCACCCTAACACAGCTGACAACTTTGGGGAGTTATTGTATAAAAATCCCTGGAACTATGAACCTAGCGCACAGCAGCAGGCAGGGGCAAACATCAAGTGGTTTTAGCAAGGGGTAAAGCAATAAACAGGAGCTGATATATTTTCTACAGAAGATCTTTCATGGCTGTAACCCATATGGAGCTCACCCAGGCCTGTTTGCAGAACTGTGCTGCCAGAAGCACAGTACTGCCTTGCAAAGGGTGCACCATAGGCCAGCAAAGATGATAGCAGGTCTCTAGAATCTCAGTTGTAAGAAAAACCATGGCGGGTTGAGTTATTCTACCTAGAAAATAACAGCCACAGATGTGACATAAAAGCCATTTTAACAATTTTGGGAAGGCTCTGATAACATTCTTATGGATACTTTGATCATAGTGGCAAGACAATCACAAAAAGAGAAGTATAAACAAAAATTTGGGATTAAAGAAGAATTCAGCAAATGGAACTATTTCACGCATAGATAATAAAAAATAGAGGTAGTGTTCATTCCCACTGAAGTCAATGAATAATTATCATTGATCTGAATTAGGTAGAGCTATCCTGCAGTAAATTCCCAAGATGAACAAAAACTTATTGCACAGCCATTAAAACAATGTTTTCCTCAGCTATTAATTTCCAAGCAAAAGCAGCGATGGAAGAGAGAAACAACCCAAAGAAATGGTTAAATTATAGTAGAAAGAATAGGTGACATTTCTTCTTTCTGCCTGGGAGATCACATACTGAAGAAAGTTTCTGGATCGAGTTTTCCTGGGCAGATACACAAAGCTGTACTTTTCAAAGATGAGAAGCACGTGTCTGTAAACCAAGATTTTACTGCTTTGTGTCCCTGTCTGTGCATCCAGAGATGGGGAAGAGAAATTGCTGAATGTTGCCACTTGGACAAGAAACCAAGGGCATAGGAGTGGGGAATCTGTATCCTGCAAATAAGGTCACAGTTTAGGCTAATTTAGGCAGGAATGTGCCTGCCACTGAAACAAAGCAGCTGTGCTTCTCCTACCAGGAGCACATGTGGGGAGAGAAGGAGCTTTTGTGATCCCTAACCAAGGGAAGCCATGGGTAACCATCAATCCTGCCTGAAACAGGGGAGAAGCAAGTTCATCCAGCACACTGCAAGAATGGAAATGCTTCCCAGAGCTCTGACAGAAATGCTGGACAAGCAGCTAAATTTCTTCCCAGAAACTGCTCTGGTGACAATGCAATACCTCCTGGCTCCCTTCAGCCCACCTCTTGCAATAAATGTCAGCCTACAGCCGTATTGGGCATAATTAGCCTATGATAATAAATTACCCACATTTTCAGGAAAATATTAGAGACCATCATTATTTGGAATAGAGCTGCATTCAGCTGCACAACCCTACCTAATATGATGGATGGAGTAGTCATAGCACTGAATACATTTATCTAGAATGAAGTGATTATTTCGAAGATGAACACAGTCAGACGTAAGTGCATATGAATCATATACTACTGCACACTGGAGAGTATCAGAGTAGCAGGGGTTGTAGGTCAGCTGACCAGCCTATAGCTTTTAGTTGGTAGATTATTTCACACATATACCCCAGGATTTTAAAGCTCAGTCTCAAAATCCCTCTGAATTTAAAAATGATTCTGTGTTTTCTCTTGGAAGGAAAAAAATAATACATATATGGGAAGGGATTTTTTTCTCCTACCTTAGAGACAATGTTTGGTGTTATTTTACTTCACTGCCTGCCCACAGATATTGCCCAAAATACCCCAGGCATGCATATTGTTAAAATAACTTTGCCAATACCTAGTTATTTAAAAAAAATAAAGTAAAAACTAAAGGACTTGTCAGAACTCACTCCTGTCCAACTGTCTGCTGGACAAAACAGGAGTCATTACAGCAGAAGAGTCTTATTAGCACAGCAGCAAAACCATGCTCTCCTTTTTGACACATATTAATTCCCAATAATATTTCTTTGCTATTTTCCAATCATTTCAGTAAAGTGATAAAAATCATCCAGGATCATGGACAAGGCTCACAACTCTGTTCTGCAGCAGTACCCTGGCACTGGCAGCATCTTGCATTTTTTTCCTGTGTTCTGATAGTAGGTGGGATCACTGAAGATATCAGGTTGGCATACCTATGAAGGAAGATAGGTAGGAAGATAGACCCCTGCTCAGAGCCTGGGATCTGCAAAGGACTCTGAACAAAGTTAGTTGCTTTGAACAGAATATTGGAATATGCAGCTGTATGAAGATTTTCATACCTTTCCAAAATGTTGTAGCATAAATATAATTTTTGCACATTCCTCTGAATTATGAGCATACTTGTTTTATGCATTGTAACAATGAATGGACACTTCAAGCAAAAAGAAAAGGAACTATACTTTGCAAGTCAAGCAGAAACAAAGTTCAATGACTTTCCAGTTGTATTCCATGCAATCATCATCATCATCACTGGAAGAGATGGTGTTTTCCCTCCCCTCAATCTGTCCCAATAGTAAAAAAAAATTTTGCCAGCGGAAGCCATGTCTAGATTTCTGGAAATACAGGTGTTATATTCAGTTTGTGGGAAAGTTGTTTTTTACCAACGGTAATAACTATGCAACGCCTCCAACTGTGAAAAGCTAATAAATTGACCTCTTTTACTGTGACTCAGACTAGTGAAAGCATCTGTTTGGATATGAAAACCAAAAGCAATTTTTTAAAAACTGAAGTTATCTGCTGTTAGACATATTTAAGATGAGTTACCACTACATGTATGACTGCTTTTTATATTTCAGATTTATTGTATTTCTTGATAGGTCATCAGTTAAAGATATTTATTACAATAGGCATCCATCCTAACATCTAAATGCCTTGCTCATTGTAAATCAGAAATTTAGTTTCTGAACATGGCACTATTCATATCCTAGAGCCAAATCATAACCAGTGAAAACAATATTATAATTGCATAAAACTTGATGCAAAGGGATATAAAATAAGTGTTTTCTATATGAAATGAAGTCTAACTTTTTTTTGAGATTTCCCCAAAATACTTGTTTTAAACCATTAAGCTATTTAAAGATAGGAATCAATTATAAGTATTGATTATTTCAAACCTTCAACAAATTCAGAGATGTTTAAACATTTTAGGACAATCTGAATATTTATTTTCATATGTTTAACACATTTAGGAAGTACTGAGGCACCTGAAGCTCTTTAATAACGCTTGCTGAAAGTGATGTGCCAGTAAAATCATAAAGCAGTGCAAACCATGTGCCAAAATAAATTAAAAATTGAGTGAACAGGGAGGAGCCTTTTATGGCTCAGTCCATATTCAAGAGCTGTGATGCTTGAAGGAAACACTTATATTGCATCTAATTTTTCAGAGTTTATGGAACACTGTTACTTTTCCTTTGGATGGAAAGTCTGTACAAAGAGCTGAGGAAGCCTCTCGCTCTCCTGCACAGAGCTGTCTACACAAAGCCCTAATGCATTGCTTCAGGGTTAGTGTTCAACCCAGAAAGGGCACTGCCACAGCATCTCTGATGTTAACAGGGAGGAAAATTCCCTCTCCTCTTTTTCTCATGTGAGAGCAGGGTCTCTTCAGCTCTCCTCTCTTTCACTAGCTGATGACTAAGAACTTGTCAGGCAGAGTGAGCTCCAATGTGAATAGGAAATATTGGAAAAATATTTTGTCTGTTTTGTTGGTGCTTTGGGTTCTCACCTGCACAAGGTCATAAAAAGAGATTTCCAGATTTCTTTACTCTTGCTAAGGAGGTACTTCACTCCCAGTTTTTCTGTTCACCCAAAGAAGGCAAAAAAGGACATATTTCCATAGTCAGGCTTGTTTCCACATTGTTTCTGGTCAGTTGAGAAGAAAATCAATTCAAGGTTGAGGGGCTGAAGAACAGGACAAAGAACAGAATAAGAAAGAGAAAATAGTGAACTTTTTGTTTCCTGTTTGGTCCTTTTGTATAGTTCATGGGTCTTTTTCTGTAAAATTGGTATTTTCAGGTAGCTGCTCATGCCCCAGCCTAGGTGAAAATTAATACTGAAACTTATTACTCCTTCAGAAACAAGCTGCTCCATTACGAATGCCCCAACAGGTCAATAAGTCTTGCCAGTAAATCTGCGCCTGTGTTGGCTGTTCTGTTTGCTGGTCCACAGGTACTGCCAGGAGCCTGCTCCAGCATGGGCTTCCCTCAGTCTCCTCCGGGAATCCAGCTGCTCCAGGGTGGGGTCCTCCAGGGGCTGCAGGGGAATCTCTGCCTGGAGCACCTCCTCCCTCTCCTTTGCTGACCTGGGTGCCTGCAGAGCTGCTCCTCTCACATATTCTCACTCCTCTCTTCTTTGGCTGCAATTGCTCCTGAGTAATAACTTCTTTTGCTGCCTTAAATCTGTTATCCCAGAGGTGCTTCTGCCATCTCAGATGGGCCCAGCCTTGGCCAGTGGTGGGTCTGTCTTGGAGCCAGCTGGCATTGGCTTCACTGGATACAAGGAAGCTTCTAGCAGCTTCTCGGAGGAGTCACCCCTGTATCCACCCCCACTACCCAAACTATGCCACACAAACCCAATGGAATATCCTATATGCAGCTTACCTAATTCACATGTGCATGTTTACAAAACAGACACACACTTGCCAATTTTGATGCTGAAATAATTTCATGACTAGAACTTGGTGGTTACAAGAAAGAGATTACTAGTTCATAACACTAACCAATACCCTCTCTGTCAAGGTAGAATGAAGCCATCATGTTTCTTAAAGTGTTAAAAAACCTTCCTTTATAAATTTCATAAAACCAACTCAAATATGGAATAGAGATGTAATGATCATCTGCTTTGCTTTTCTGATAGGAGTTTGACTCAAATCCCAAACCTCTAAAGGTATAAGACAAATAGGAGACTTGCTCAAATTAATTTGCTAAAAGAACAGGTAATCATGGAAATTATCCCCACATTTGATGACAGGGAAGCCTGTGGTCATGCACACCCAGTCACCCACGCATCCTGTCACAGAAAACAAAGGATGCATATCAGAACTGAATTGCTAGGAAACCAGTATATAAGAGCTATTCATATATTCACAGGTAAATTAATTAGTAAATAACCGGAAGCTGCTGCATCCTCAGCAAACTTACAAAGCCACCAGAGGCAGCAGGTCAAAAACATAATTTTTTTAATTGTCATTCTGCAGGTATGTAGCAATTATTCAATGTAATGCGCTAAATACAGGGTCAAGCTTTTTCCACAAAAGGCAATGTCAAAACTCCAATTGACTGCAATGGGAACAGAAATGGGCATTAAGAGGGCAGGCAGATTTTTCTCTATCTCCACTAAGACACACAATTAATACATTCTTTGTAATCTTTCTCTAAAGCTGTTAGTATCTTACGAGATTTGTCCTCCAAAATATTTGTCTCATCTAAGGACATTTATTACTTAGAGATTGCTAAACATACAGTAGAATTTTCAACTTACTACTTTGTGAGGGTGTCTTCAATTTCTCTGTTCTTTTTGGCTATGTTTTTACTGTTGGACGCCTGGGAGGTGTGTTTTGGATAATCTGTCTTTTTCTTCCTCCTCCTCCTCTCACCAGCCAGAAGGTTGCTAGAATTTACCTTCACCCCAGTCAAACTGCTCAGAGACCTGTTGCTTTGGAATAATCACCACTGAACAAAAAAAGTTTTACAGAAGATTACATGGAACTGAATTTCATCTCTGTCCATGGAGTCAATGTTCCAGATCTCACAAAGATAAGCCATTAGATGTGATCTTAGTATAAGCAAATCTAAACATAACGTTTTCCTTTCATAAACATTTGTAAACTATGTTTTCAAGTTTTTGATTTTTACAAATACATGCTATTTGATGCATTTTACCTTACATTGGTTCGAGTTATGTGAGTTAAGAAAACTGAAGAAGAGCAAGGCAATATTGATCCAAAGGCCTGGCAAAACCTGCTCTCTTGCACTGCCTGTTTTCTCTGCATCCCCACAGCATCCTTGCCAGTGTCCAGCGAGAGCAAGAACTATGCATATCAGGTGGAAAGGTAACACCACAAAGCACAAGAGGAAAAACTTTCTTCCAGAGACTCCAAACAATCTTCAGCCAGCAACAGGGTACCAGCATGTGCCTTCCAACCTGAAAGGGAGAGGGAAAAGTATCTATCACATTTGCATGCAAACCCACATGAATCCTTTCTTACAATACATTTATCAGGTTGCTACATTTTGCAGTGAGGCTGCAGACACTTAGATTCTTACTATTTTACAGCAGTACATTCTATACAGCAATAAACATTCTACATGTTTGCTTTGGCTGAGGGCCTTTGACTGTTTCCCCTGAACAAGCCTTACCCAGCATGACAGCCACCATAAGTGACCAAGATTGTTTTACATCTTTTCTCAAAATTATTTATTAGTGCCATGCAAATGTATAGCAATGCAGGCAGATTTCCCCTGAAATTAACTTTAAAAAATTCTTTCCATCCAAAATCAGTTTTTCTAAAAATGAAGTATTTCTATAAGGTATTGCTGTTCTAAGGAAGGTGCATTTCTTTTGCTGTTGTCACCAATAGCAAGAAAATATGATGATGACACCCTTATTTTCAGGAAAAGAATACTGTCTGAATAGCATGGCATCTACCAAGAGTTATGTTGTACCAACAGCTCATAGCCAACCAACTATGAAGAGAATGAAACATTGGTGGGAGCAGTCTGTCACAACTGGAATGGGAAAGTCCCTAACAGCAAGAACCTGCTGGTCAGTAACCCCTGTGCATTAGATTTACTTTTGAAATAAAACCTTCAGGAAATACATGAATATTGCTGAAACAGTATTTACATAAGTTTAGACAACACTCCTTTTTAGCCCCTTCTACAGTTTCTTAACTACAGAATTCAATTTTTTTTAATTAAAAGAAGAGCACAAACTCTAATTCAGTCTGCTCAAACTACTAAGATTGCACTGGTTTCTATTCAGATCAGTGAAGTTATCCCAGAGCCACTCAAGATTTATTTCAGACTGAAATGCAGTTTCCAAGGATGGCCAGCTGAACATTTTGGATAAACCACTGTATTGAACAAACTTTGGTAAAGCTTGCTGGCATATCTCATTTCCAGACCTAATATCAAAAAGAATAAAAACCAGATAAAGTGTAAAACAATTTTTCTTTCTCCAAATAGAGAGGGATTTTTAAATTACATCAGTGCAAATTTAATATTAAAAAAAAAATTATGATGGCTAGAGCATATTTAGGTTAAAAAAAAAGGAACAAGACCAACCTAAGAGCACACTTGGCATGGTTGTCCTTCCCAGCCTCCAGCAATTGATTGTGTAGGAGTGTCATGAGCTAGAAGATGGACCTAGTCCACTGTTCTCAGTAACTGCTGCTGAGCTCTCCCACGAACTTCTCTAATCCATTTTGGTTTTCAGCCTCCATTACATCACAAAACTATGAATTCCAGCTGAAGGATCCTTCATGTGTGTCCTGTTTCCTTTCACCTTTACCCAAGGCATCTTCAGATCATCACTGGCTCAGCTGAGTTAAAAATACCAGGATTTTGCCTAATGCAATACTGCAACAATCACTATAGCAATACAAGCAGTTGAGCATTATGTTTCTGAAGGACAGTGCTCTGTAATTTATTTATACTATTTTACTGTCTTTGTGTTTTCTATATAAAAAAACGTTCACATCAGGGATTTTTTAAAAAAGGCAATATATTTCCCACTTTTAAGTCATCCTATTGTATTTCTTTCTAATTCAAGTTTTTAGTACATTTAGTACTTTTACAATTGTGAGCATATTTTTGGCTGGCATGGAAGGGCTTCTTTTATTGGATTTGCCTAATTCTTTCTTGATTCCTTATTTAATAATGGCAACAGCAAGTTCTGTGACCACTCCCAGCATAAAATTCTTCCCATATTCTTTCCCAAAGGAGATGCAAGGGAGAAATTCAGGACCAAGGGTAACTCATGGTTACACACATCTAAGGCCACAAAATAGTGTCACATTATTTACCCACTATGTAAAATTTATATGTGAACATCATAGAATAGGGGTCAAAACCAGTTACATCTGTACTTCAGACTGAAGAAGTCAAGGAGGTTTTATTCACCATTTCAAAACACCTTCTCAACCACATTAGTACATCATCAAAAATCATCAGTGCTAAGGCCACATTTGTTCTCATTTGCTATAAAGAACCATAAGAAAGAAGTAAAGCACCCCTAAGATGTGCAAGTATTTCTGCCCCAAAAAAGTGCATTACTGGTGTGTTTGTCATGGGCTCAGAGATGAGGATATACCTCAAATCTCTACAGTGCTCAAGCATACTTCCCCAAATTCAGGAGAATACTTCCTTTTAGTTTAAGCTCATGGAGATTTAGTGCAGCAGTGACGCCTCCCACATCCCCAGCCTTAGCTCAAACTCCTTCCACTCAGACTGGCACTGCTTGTTCTACAGAGTGGTTCAAGATGAGCTCCCCACTCGGGATCTGGTTCCTACCAAGTGCCGAAAGCTTCTAACCCTGGTGCAAAGCTTTGGAAATTACTTGCTGGCAGGGGTTTGTCAAAGTAAATTTTAAAAAACACGTGGTGAAAATCTAAGGCGGCAGCACACAAACATATATCAATATCAGTAAAAAAATCAAAGTATGAATGCACAAAAATGCAAACAACCTCCCCCCAGAAAATGGGTCCCATTCTCAAAGTTTGCATTCCTGCGACAAATGCACAAACAAGGCATCACTTGCTAACCATCGTGCTTGAAGCGTATGCCTCTTGCTTCTCTTTCACAGCATTTCCAGCCCAGCCTTTTTGTCTGTGGAGGTAGACTAATATGTAAATGCTTCCACAGTTTCTTCAAAATAAAAAGGAGGTCCTGGGAATTGAAATTCTATTTATATTTATCATAACTTGATAAGATGGAGTGTGTTTATTTAAATACCCTACCATTATTTCTTCTTAACAACAGGCAGCTCTGAAGTGCAGTTATAAGTCTGTTTACACCACATAGATATCAAATTGACTTGCTAATGGTAACTTTTATTCGGTATCCATGGGTTACTGTGTCATGTGATTTGACATCAAGTACAGACAGTGCTGATTAGTAGCATCCAGTTCTGTCCATCTCTGTGCATCACTGAACCATCTGGTCATTTATTCACTAATAAGCCCCTAATGGCCCAAATATTCACCGGCCTGTCATTGTGACATGGCATAAAATGCCTACATCTTTCAACTTGCTTTGACATGTTGCTTGTTTCACATCAAAACCCGTCATTTACAGGAAAAGAGCTCAGAGGGGTAAAAACTTGACCTAATCTGCAGTGTTAACACAAAGACAGAGGCTTTGTTATCTGGTAGCCTGACTGAAAGCATGTAAATGGGCATGAATTCATTTTGTACATTTTTCCATGCTCATTTTACAACATTCTTTAAGTTTGGTATCATTCCTAATATTGGTTTTTATGTGGGTTTTGCTGTGAAATCTCTTTTCTTTATCTGTTAATATCCTTAGGAGTGCTTTAAAGGGAACTGGATTCCCAGAGACATTTGTCAGTTTTCTACATGGAAAATATGTATCAATGGGAATATGACAGGCAGACGCTGAAGTTTTCTAAACACTTCTATTAAAAATTAGTATGATTAATGATTTTACTTCGCATTTTTTTATCTTTGCCTAAATAGCAATAGTGTATTACTTTCTGCCCTAAAGGATGTGAGATGCAATAATTATTTCCAGTTTAGTGTGTTAGATTTTTGCAGAATCTTTGTAGATGAGAAGAATCCTGCAGTATATAATTGCATAGCACGTTATTAACTTAACAGTCATGAATACTTAGTAACTGAAAAATCTCCCTCTTCAGTCCCTTCATGCAAAATTGCTGGAGAAGGAGGTCACAATCAATGCTTTATTTTTTTCTTAATCTTACTGGATATAGCCACAGTTAAAATAGTTTAAAAAAAGCAAACACCCATTAAACTAATTGCTGTTGAAATCTTGGTTAATACATCATTAAAATGTGATTAAAGCATGATGTAATTGATTGTAACTAGAACACTTAGGGTGGTTTTATTGCTCTGCAGTCATTGGTGTGATGGGACACATAATTCACCCAGTATGTTAGCTTCACTTGGTGTGTGCCTCTATTGGCACACTAGCTCCTTGAAGCAAGCATATCCTGGCTCCACAAAAACTTCCATTGTGTCACCTTCTGGCTGTTACCATGGTTGTAAAGTGATAAGTAACGCAAAAATAATAATATTTTAACGTGACAGAGATTTGCCTTTTTCTTTTTTTTTTAAATAACTGTAGTGTTTTAAATAGACTCTTATTTTCTCCTTTTTTGTGGGCTGAAATTGCACATGTTGCCGGTGGTAGTTCCTGTTAACGACATGAACATCAACCAGGATAAGTCCTCTGACTGTGCCTGCTAGTAAATTTTAGCAGAGAATTCAGGTCAGCTAATGAATCAATTTGAATGTTGGCATCTTCATGCTGAGATTCAATCAAGTCTAAATTTCATTTAATATTAGTTAGTTTACAATACTTACAAGTCAAATCCTTAAGCCGGTCTTATGACACATACACAGAATTTAGTCTATGAATTCAAATGTTTCTTTCTATTTTTTGATTATTCACTTCACCAATCCTTCCTGCACAATGTGATCCTCAAGGGCATCAATAAACACATTCACTCCTGTCTTATAAGCTTGAGAATACCTTTTGCACTTACTCAGAGACCTCAAATCTTAAGAGGGCTGAAAAACAGTAGTGTTTTGTGAAAAATATTGAGCTTTTGAAACTATTTTCTATTCAACATTAAAATAAACGATAAAAAAAACCCAAGTCAATCATGATATGAACTGATATCAGACTGATGCCCTAAACAGGCATCTTATTCATAATATTGTTAATACCTCTTACTGAAAAAAAAAAAAAAATCCCATTTGATACATGCAAAATCTTTTTGGCAACATTTAATCAAAGTGAAAAATGTGTATTAACAAAAAAAAAAATCTGTTTTGATGACCTGTCATCATCTGTTAGAAAAGTCAGTTCTGTCAACAACACAAATGTTGATCAATTCAGGATACATTCCTGTTTGTGCGAATTGGACTTAATACCAAAATACTAAACATGGGTTCTCAGATCCTTGTAGGATTGTGGTTTTGGTTCCAACATTTTTAACATACTGAGCATCCTCAAATCAGTACTTACAATGTTAGATAATGTTAGATATATCTATTGAGTACAAGTGGTATGTGGAGAGTCACTCTTTTGCATTGAGGGTTTTTTCAGATTTTGAAAATAAAATAAATTCACGTCAGCTGAAAATTTTAATTTTAGTTATTTTAGTCTTACTGACAGTTTCAAAAACCACTTACAATTTGAAATTTTTTTTAGATACTGAACCTCTGAAATTAAGTTTTTGAATTTTATTATTTTAAATTTAGTTGAAATAAAAGTGGTTACTTGAAACAAATCAGAAAGAATAAGAGATATTTTTTTAGTTAGGTACATTATTGAAGTGAACTGGTTTGTTATCGAAAAGAAATTGTAATATTGACTAAGAGAATTAATTTTTACTACTGCCTAGATCCTGATGTCTCTCAGGGAAGATGTTCTGTTTGTTTAATGGGCAGTGTCTCAAAAAAATTTCAGTTCTACCCAGTGCCTAATAAGCCTGGGCTTACCACCAGCTCTCATGGAATAGTGCTGGTGGAATGGGAAATGGAAAGAAGTGTTTACAGCTGTGATTTAGGGGAAAACTTCCTCAGAAGAGTTACACTGCTCTGTCTGGAATAATTTTTTTTAAGGAAGACACAGCACAGAATTTCTGAAATGCGTCTTCAGCATTGCGTTTTATCGTATTAGAAGACTTGCAAAAACTTTAATGATGTTGTTAGTAGCAGGAATGCAGATACAAATGGCACATTCTTTTAAACTAAAAAGGCATTATTCATTTGAACAAGTGTAAATGTGTCATGTAATGACAGTCGTAGGTATTGGGTGGTAATAACTGCAATCATTAGCTGGCTTATTTTGAATACAGAACACTTATAAAAATTTGACCCTGTTTTTAACTGCATAAATGCAATACCATATTTCTAACATGTTCAGTTAATAGCAGAAAGACAACTGCGCACATATCGATAATGTATAGGTATTTCAATTATCAGGCCATGACTTCAGCTAGATCCCTTTGAATCAGAATTAGCAAAAGACAGCGCCACACATTTTTTTTTTTTAGACAAAATATAAAGACATAAACCAAATGCTTGGCCACTGCTAAAACTCAAAAGCTGTACTTTTTCAGGAAAAGGTGTTTTTAATGGCTAATCTACTACACTTACCAGATACAAATGGGTGCATCCTCAAGATAGCCATTTAAGAAGCCAATTAATAAGTATTTAAAAGAAATCTTACTATTACCATTGGAAATACAAGATTGCATTTATATCACACTATTTAAACAAAGCTCATACAACAGCAAAAATGGCAGTAGATGCTATGATTAAATTTAAAAGAGGTGAAAAAAAATTACATTTGAACAGATGAGAAAGGAGTTTAAAAAATGCTGCAAGCCCAATCAGTGGAGTAGCACGACTGTGCTGGATACATAGCCGCTATTGACAGGGTAACTTTGGCCATCTTCCCCAGACCTCTTCTGCAGAGTGTTTAATTCCTTGCTCTTCAGAATAAATAACAGTATCTAAACACTGGTAGCATGACAAACTGTCTCTCTACAACAAGCAGCGATGCCTCATTTTTAATACATTTTTAATTCAATGTAATAACAAGGAAATAGTTCCTGGCCACTGTTGAAAAAATCTGCCACCAAGCTTATACACACTGAGACAGCAGCATATTGCTGCTGTTCGCTTAAATGGAAATTAATGTGGTAACAGCACATTTTAATACTGAAAGCCAAAAATGTAAAAATTAAACCAGCCTCTGAAAATTTTTCTTGAAAATATCCATTTCATATGCACAAGCATTTGTGAAAGTGGTACTTGTACAGGCAACTAAAACAGCAAGCATTAATACTGCACGCTTTTAGATTAGATAAGATCATAATGGTATTTTTTTACGTTCCACTTAATTACTTCCCAATCCTGCAAAGACATTTATGCATTTGCTTAACATTTCATAGATGAATATTTCCATTGATTTAATATGTATGCAAGTCTTTGAAATATTAGGGCCTGAGCACAAGGCTAATTATATGCAAGGAGCATTTATAACTCTTTTCATGACATCAAATGTCCCATATTTGAACCTAAACATTCCTACTGCTCTGGTTAATTGATGACTTTCTATTAAACATTACTTGGAAAGCAAGTGGTAAAAAAATTGAATTTTAGACTTGTATATTTGTGTATTCAGACCCAAAGTGATCTGATCATACAGAAATAAACATCATTTACTAATGCAGCAGAAGTACTGCTGATACATTAACCACACTATAATCAAGAATCTCAAAAATAGCGTATGGGTCTGCCTTGGCTGACATACAAAGTGCCCACTGTATGCACCCACATGAGAAAATTTATAAAATTCACATCTATTAGTACCTACAAACCATTAAAAGAAACACTCTAATTAAATAAACCTCAGGTTGGGTTAAATAGATATTGTAAGCTGCTGAACAGCAGCAGAGATATTCATAAGGTGATTTTAGATTCTGACCAAGATTTTCAGTGATTGTAGTCTGATTCCTTCTTTTGAAACCATCATCACAACCACTCTAACCCATCACACTGATCTCAAACTCCCACTTTTTTACTACAGTGATGTCAAATGTTTTAAAAGGCGATACAGAGGAACAGAAGAATGGACAGTCCACTTCCACACGTGTGTATTTGCACACATGTCCAAAGTTATCAGCTTCCTTGCATTTCCAGACCCACTAATCACTCACAAATGACCTGATCCCATGTTTGTTCCCCAAAGTAATTAACTAACAAAGGTGATTATCCCAGGATCGCCAGGAGGCTACCGAGAAGCGATTGCTACCAAGAACAGAATGGCTGGAAGTGAGAAAACCACTATGCTGTGGTTTTGCATAGCAAATACATAGCTATGCACCTGGAGTACACTCTTCTGCAATAAGAAAATAGTGACTTAAAGTCCAGCACATCAGCTGCACTTTGATAGAACAGAAACTCTACAGCAGAGATGCATTAAATGATGCTTCGCCTGCCTACTTTGGCAAGCAGCCTTCCATTATATTCTACTAGAATCCATTGTTGCTGTAGCTTATTTTTTAGGTTTGTATGGGAGCTAACAGAACCCCACAGGGGTCCTTGGGTGGCAGAAGCTCTGCCGTGCTGCTTTTCCTGCCAAGATATTATTAACATATTTTAAAATTCCGTAACAGAAAAGATATGATTGGTATGGCAGATGTTATGTCACCACTAACATCAACAAAAAACTTTGGGCCTCCAGCAGCTGAAATGCACCCATCATACAAAAAGTAAGTAAACAATTTCGAGATAGCCCTGTCATATGAACCTATCACTAAAGTTTGTCAATAACAACAGGCTTCCTGGTTCAGCGACAGAAGGATGGATGTATGTTTTCTTGATCCAATGTATCTGATGAAAATTTCATTTGTGAACTGGCTTTCTGTGGAACTTCTACTGCAAAAACCACACATACTCTTCTGTCAGCAGTCTAAAAAAAAAGTTTTATTTTGGAAACTCTTTCTAGCAATCTACCTGGAGTATCCTGAGAGATTCTTAGATTTTAATAGGTACGAATCAATCCAAAATTATTGGCACTTAATGAGGAACAGAAATTCTGAAAATAGAGTCAAAACAAACTCAGAAACTCAAAATCATAGGTGCTTTAGTGGGAAAAAGGTTCATGGTGTACACCCACCACAGGTCAAATTAAAGCTGTTGTGCAAGTCTTGATCTTGCCCTACAACCAAATGTAAGAGAGAGCCTTCATCAGTGTGCATTTCCCGAAGGGCCCAGTCCTGTAGACCTTGTTCAGGCAAGAATTTTTTTGGTTTGGCTCTAAGACTTCATATTTTTACCCTTCAACCATTGCCCTGCTGCTGCCTCCTTTTCCCCTGTGCACTGAGCAGATGGTGTCCTTTGTTCTGTGACACTATCAGTTTTGCCACTGCAAAATGGCAAAAGTATATCCTGTTTTGCAATGAAAGCCAATACTTAATACAGGCAGAATTGCTCTTTCTTCAGCCTGTTGCATGTATCTGTTTCTCCTGAGAAACATCTGGAGGAATATTTGACTCGTCTTTACCTGCCTATGCAAGAGCAACTTGCAGGCAAGAGCAGAAGGAGCATGGGAGCCATTCCATACAAGCTATTGCTGCTACACTAGATCATGGAAAATAAAGCTTTTCTGCTTCTTTAAAAAATTCCTTTCTTCTTTTTGCGATTATACAGTTAAGTATCTAAATTGTGGATGTAGCTAAAGTGTTCCTATGTTTTTCTCAAACTTGTACCCTACTTTTCTGTTATACACTTACTCAATCCAATCCAAAATGTATGGACTGTGTCAGTAGCCCGCTGTAGTGGCAAGACTCAATACATTTGTTCTTTGCATTCCAAGTTCTGACTTGCATTCTTTTCTCACATAACAAATCCAAAATTCAATTCTAAGAAACAAGCATTAGTGCACAAATCACCAGACCTTTCCCTTCCTTGTCATGTTGCGCTGCTCACTTACTTTAAGAGAAAGATGAGCTCCCATTTAGCTAGCTTACCTCCAGAACTAATTACCTGAGATTAGTGACCTACACAAACCTCACTGATTTCAAGGAAGTTCACCAAACAGGCTCCAAAACAAATGCAAACCCCATTTTTTTTTCCCCACACTGATGACAGCAGTTTATTTGAAGTATTCTTGGTCTCCCTAAAATCATGTAAGAAAATGCAGACCAAAGTAGACATTAGGAGGGTGTCACTCTATTGTTTCAGATACTCTATTAACAAATCTCTCTGGTTTTATACATTTATTTACATTTTCTTTTTCCTCATTGATTTATTTCCTTGATTTACTTCCCTAGGGTAACTCCTATTGAAGACTATATCCTGCTATTACTCTGTTTCAGGTCTCATTTTTGTGCCTTTTTCTTGATCAGTTGTGTTATGCTTTGCCCAACCAGCAAGATATGGCTATTGACCCTAGCAAGTTTCTAATGTAAGCAGAAAATAAGAGAGCAAAGGGCATAAGGATAAGCCTTTCCCTTACAGTCCAAACCAATAAGGATTTGTAAACTATCCCAGATAAAGACTGTCCTCTCACTGGTATGAGGATCTGAAGGGATGTAAAATGGGATGTTAAGTGTGAGGATAAATACCACAACAAAGGAATAGAAATCCTGTTGTTAATATTGCTTCTGCTTTGATTAATTTTCTTCTGACAAATTAATGTGCCACATGAGGAACTTCATCACATCTGAACCTCCTAAATGCAATGGAAATACTTTCTCCTCAAAGGGAAGATCTCTTCTATAGAAAAGCAAAGTTTCCCTAAGTTAGCAGTTTCTCTCAGTTTAAATGAGAGGAAATTGTTTGCTAGTAGTTTCCAGCTCATTTTTGACACATAAAAGAGAGTAGTTTAGACTACTTAACCCAACAGGTTAAGGATGCTAGTAATTAGAAGTTTGGGTTTGGAAGGATTATACCACTGGAAAGAGAATAATCAATACTATTTAGTTTTGGCACCTTTATATTATTTTAATTTCTACCTACTGTAAGAAAGACAGTGCTAGGCGACGTTCCAGAAAATGTTGCTGAAACAAACTAAGTATAATATAGAGAGCTGTAACTCTTAATAAAAGAAAAAAACCAAGATGCTGAGATAAATCATTCATATTTATTCATATGCTTGTCTGTGGAAGGAGCATAACTTTTATATTCATTCCAAGACTCAGTCTTCTGACTGAGTTTATACTGGCCATATTCTATTCTGTAGACAAAATTGTACAACCTCTAAGACTGCATGTTAAAGCCAGAAGGATTATCTGCATATATAATTAAATCCAATGTATAAATAAGTAGAAGTTACTGATACAAACTTAGTAGTGCTTTCTTATTCTTAAAGTAAAAGAAATATAGTCTGAATGAAGTGAAAGAAACATAGGGGATGCTCTTTTTATAAAGCAAACATGACAATGCAGTTGCAGAACATTACCTCCATTGACAGGTGCGCTTCTTTCTGCCTTTTTGTTATTTTTTTCAGGTTTTACAATTAACTAAGTTTGCACATTTCTTAATTTTTTTTAATGTGCAGCACTGTGAATGAGTGTGCCAAGCATTATTTGCTTATTTTCTCCAAACTCATCAAATGTGTCCAAGCATTTGTACCATACACAGACTTGCTGTTTTGTAATTTTGCCTGATTTTGAACCAATCTAGAACTTCAGCTCAAAAGGGCTACCTCTAAGTCTACCAGACAAAAAGCATCCTGATATCAGATACTACATATATAAAAGAACAAGCTACTTCAGTGTTCTAATTGTTCTAGTATAAGCACAATTCATACAGATACTCCATTTCTTCCCCATACAGGTATTTTCCTCTGATGTGGATCAGAGGAGAATTTTAACACCTCCCTCAGTTTAATGAGGGTAAGATTCCTGCCACGCAGTAGTAATTTAAATTTATAGTACAGAGTATTATAAGAAGAAAAGACAGAGGCAACAAACTGAGGAGACCAAGACGCATCATTCCCAGTTCCACTTCAACTCTCAATACTTATGGCTGGAATGACCTCAAGCCTATCACTTCTTACGTAACCACTTCCTTTACAAAACAGAAATATGAGTAACAGAGTCTCAGGGGCACTTTTCAGAGGAAAAAAAAAAAATGAGATGACCCGCAGATACCAGTAAAATATTAATTTCTCTCATGAATTTTAAGCCAATGAATCCTGTCAGAAATTAAATGGTTGTGAAGGAAATGGTCATATACATTTATTCATACACTTTTTCAAAACTCTGTTAAAGCTCCTGCTTGAAGACCTTTAGCATAAGATGAGAAAATTTTTATTCACTCTCTGAGAGAAAAGCCTTCTGTGTATTTAACTTACACTTTATTTGTTTTTAAAATATATTCAGGCATTCCTGTGTGATTTCTTGCTAATGCTTAATGAACCAAATCCTTTTAGATATTTGTCTACAGCTGTAAAATTCTCTGCTGGCTTCTACCTCAAACTAGAGGTTTTAGCCCCAACTTATTAATAGATGCCAGTGAAAACATCAACTCCAGAGACCTTCCCAAGCGCCTTGTTCAGCCCGCTGCCCTTTACACTTTGCTTGTAACCGATAGAGATTCTTAACGTGCATATCCACAGGTGTGTAAGGCAGCCCAGGAACTACTGGCTATGCACTGGTATCACTGTGAAGGGCAAGCCAGGCAATCAAGCATCTTGATTTAGTCTCCATGCAAAAGGTCAGATTAGGCACTCTCTTGAGGTCCTTACTCTGTTTCTGATTCTGTGCTCATGCTATGACGCCTACAAGAAATCCAATAACTAAAAGTGTGGTTGTAAGGAACACGCAATGAAAAGAATCAGCATTTTTTACTCAAAACCAGAGAAATTCAAAACTATCACACACAGTCCCCTATCTGCCTTTTCTCATTATTTTTGTTACTCTTTATACACATCCTAGCTAAAACCCAAGCTTTTTCTATCCAGGATGGCAGGCAAACCCCCACAAAGAGGTTTGACTACCTTGTCTCACCACTCAGGTAGGATCTGCACACCCAGTACCTCAGCTCCTACACTGGCAGCTGAGACCTCTGCCACAGGGAGTTTCCTCCCTGGCACACAGCCACCAGCATAGCCAGAACCCTGCACAATGTGCCCCTGCTCTTGAATGTGCTTTGCCTAGCAATGGTGCTTTGTTCCCCACTGGATGTTCTGTTGGAGGGCATCATGGTCTTCCTCACAATCTAGGTAGGAAAAGCTGCTCAGCAAGCAGACAGCAATTGCTTATATTAGCTGGAGGTTCCACACATTACATTCTAGAGTAGTTCCATATAGGGAACGCCTAAGTAATACAGTGTGGGAGTGAAGAAAGTCAGTAGGGAACCTGGCGAGGTTCACTGGTCTCCCCAAAAAAAGCTCCTTCGCTAAGTGTGCAGTCAGCAATCTCTTCCGAGGTTTTAATCCCTGCCAAGATTTAGGCAGACTGTGTGTCAGCAGTACTCGGCTCTAACAGGCTGTAAGCCGGAGCCTGGAAGGGACAGGGCTGTGTGTGTGGTCAGCACCATCAGTAACATTCCCTCGTGTGGGGAAATCTGGGCCCTCCTTCCTTGCAGAGAACATCACACAGTGTATCTGGAGGAGACCAGCTCTCTTGGGCACTGTTGGTAACCTGCTCTCCAGAATTACAGTAGCAGCAACAGAGCTAACTAAACTCTAAAACTGTTAAGATGGAGAAACCTCAGATGAATACAGCACCGCTGGGAAATAAAAAATTAGGAGAAATTCAGCTGTGACCAATCCTGACTTCCTTTAGACATGGCAGCTAAAGAAAGAGAGACCTGTAAGGGCCCTCTGTAGGCTATTTAGACACTTTATTTAAGTTTTGTAAGAGGATCTGAAACCATAATGATGGTGACATGTAAATATCAAATAGCTCAGTTATGTCAGGGATCACTTGCCACAATTTTTTTTTTTTCTGCAGAGGATGCCAAACACCTATGGACATAAAAGTAACATTCTAATATGTAACAAAAGCTTTATTTCTCTTTAACAGTAAAATCAGAAAGATCTCTTGCTTAAGCTACAGCCAGAGAAAATCCTAA
The DNA here is from genome assembly GCA_013397315.1 of Donacobius atricapilla. Taxonomy (NCBI): domain Eukaryota; kingdom Metazoa; phylum Chordata; class Aves; order Passeriformes; family Mimidae; genus Donacobius; species Donacobius atricapilla. The sequence continues at coordinate 266,134 of WBMY01015413.1, read as the reverse complement.
CATGGTCTTGAATCTATGTTCTGCCATAAGATTTCTCCCTAAATTTTTAGTAAAACACATCTTTGGGTCCTAATTTTCCAAAATATTGATACAGAACCTATCTTTCATAGATAAAATTTGCATTGAGGCAGATATATATCAGGCCCTGGGGCTCTATAATCACTGCATTTTAAAATTTCTTTTAAAATGCAGTGCAGTTGTCAAATCTGTGCTCATTTTAGTTATGCATAGGTAGGTTTGCAGTGGCATCAAGTGTTCAATTAGCCTATTCCCAGGTGAACATTCTCTGCAGATATGTCACTAGAGAGATCCCTTTCACATCTTTGCCTATTTGAAGATGGCAATAAACCAGTTCTCATAGCCTACTCATCTCAAACTGATTTCTTGAGCTATGTTGTGACAATACCTGCCTACAGGACAGCACTATAGCAGTTCTGAAATATTCACTACAGAAAGCTACAGAGGATGGGATGCACTCTGCTGAGGTGCTTTTCTTAGGGGGAGGGGTGTAGCCACAGCAGCAGCTCCTAAGCAAAAGAACTGATTAATAATGGTACTTTAATGGGACCTGCTTGTAAGTCAAGCAAAATAGGGTGGCTGAAGCACCACAGCACTCTGTCAATACTTGTTTGAGAAACATCCAGGTCTAATCCTCCACAAACACCAACTAAATGACATCAACTTCAACTCCAGGGCAGTCTTTGGCTCAGGCTGGTAAAGCCTCAGTTGAGCATGGCAAGTTTAACCCAGCAGAACCTCACCCTTCATCTTAGTATATTAAAAGTGTAACTAGGAAGCAGACACATAAAAAAAAATAAAAATAAAAGCATTTTCTTTTTCCCCTCTTGGCTGCATCTCCCAGAACCATCACTACCCATCCACTCCTGGAGCAGTAAGCGACCATGTTAGAAGCCTTTTTTTAAGTGGTTGGTGTAAAACGAACACAATCTGACAGGACAGCCCTTACACAGGGCACTACATACAGGTAGCTCTTGGTTACCCCTATTTGCTGTTAAGTACCACCAAAAAGCAACCAAAAGACCCTGGCCATTCTAGCTGACCATTAATAAGTTGCCTTCCTGTGTCCCAAGCCCCTGATCTCCTGAAGGCCAGGCCATTCTGCAGTTGCACAAATGGACAACTGAGGCTGGAGGACAGGGTTCTGAGCGACAGGGGCCACCGCAGCGGTGACCAGGGTGCCGCCCTC
>WBMY01015413.1:147563-264866 GCA_013397315.1 Donacobius atricapilla | reverse complement strand
CCTCCCCAGGTGTCCCGTGCCAGCCGCCTGCGCTCCTGGTGTCTGTCACCGTGGGACAGACCGCAGGGCGCTCCCAAGGGTTTACAACCAGTGAAAATCAGCACCAGCTTCGTAGTTCTGGCACAACACGGCTTCTCTTTGATGTCTGGTTACTGGTTTTTACAGTTCTATTTTTAAAATGTATTAAAGATGTTTAAAAGTGGCAGGGACTTCCAATAAAAGCCATGTTGTCCAGAATCAGGATGCTGGTCCCAATTTAAAACGGCTGTTAAACAATAGTATATCCAAATAAAAGTTGTCTGATTTACAAAATACCTCAGACTGATTGAACATTTACTATCCAATTTTTCTCTTTTCACATCTCCAGAGGTCATTCTCTCTATTTTTTCCTTTATATCTGCAATACTTTTCACAGCTACTGTATGGAAAATGAATGCACTTACCATATTTTAAAAATAACTGTTAATGGCATATAATAAAGTGTAATAAATCAAAGAAGCTAATAAAGATTTACATTTCTCTTGGCTATATGACTGGTTTAAAGAGCTTACATCATTGTCAGAGCTCCATCTTCTGAAACACACCCAGGAAATACTGCTTCTGTTTTTATCATCAGGCATTTCTATTTCCCAATATAACTTACATTTAAAATTTCATTTCTGCAACACATTTAAATTTCTATTTGAAGAAGTGAAAGGAGATAAACAAGACAATGCCTGAAGGAGAACACCTCTCCAAAGAGAAGCCTAAAGGAGCCAGGACAGTCTAATACCCTGAGTCTTCCTCAAGTTCCTTGTGACTGACCTCCTGTTTCTGGGGTAATCCTGGGTGAATCATTTCACATCTCTATCTGTCTCATCTGTTAAAGCTGAGCTCCTCAGAACAGGGGTTTTCTTTTGCTTTGTATATTTATGCAGGGTAACCCTGTAACTTAGAGACTTATGGTGCTAGTTTTACAAAGTAGTACAAACCAAGCACAACGTTAGTAAAAAAAGTCTAACAAAATTTAACATACAAAGAGATTTGATGACCCAGGAGGAGTCAGCCTCTATATACAACTTCTGTACAGAACTCATCACTAAACTTTGCATTTCAGTGCTCTGTGTTTGTATCTTTTAGTTTTGCTCTAGAAACACACAATTAAGACAGGTTTCCTGTCCTATCAAATCCCCCAGTCACGTAATTCCACCATAAAGCTTCACTCTAATATCCAAAAATCTACGGTATTTTCTAATACCTTTGGCAGAAACATAGCAAAAACTTAGTAAAAACTTTGTGCAAGACTGATATGTATGAAATGCACTTGAACTTTCTCTCCTGTTAATACCTTTCCTATAATGGGAAAATCTCCATTTCCCATTCCACAGACTGGAAAATTGGGGCAAAGGACAAATAGAGTAACCTGCTCAAGGTGATGCTGACTTGCACTTGTACATCGTCTGCAATAGATGACACCCCTTGTCAGATAAATTACACAGTAATAGCTAAGTAGTTCAGCCTCCAAGATTCATGGTTAACAAGTATTCCTAAAATTCTGATTAAACATTTTGTTTCCTAGTGGTTTTAAATTGGATGTGTCATTTTGTAAATGACAGATAGCTACAACAGAGTTAGTGATCAGGTTTTTAGTTTAGAACAGCAAATACAGGAATACATTGGCACCAAGTTTCAGGTAATTTTTTCCACTGAACTCCTGCCAAAAGTTATGTATTTGTGTTATGCTTCTAGAAACAAAGATCTGTAAGCAGGTTTGTTTGCCCTAAGTAAAATCCAGTGCACTGAAAAACTCACATTAAATAGTTGTCGAAATAAAACACTAAGCAGCAAGGAAATAAAAGCAAATCCTAGCTTACCAATTTAAAAAAAAAGAAAAAACCCAAACACACATACACAAAAATATTAACCCGCTCCCACTCCAAATTAACCAAACCATCACACCAAAAAACACAGCATATATCTATATATACACATACATGTATATAAAATTGAATAAATGTGGAAGTATGTTGTATATTTTATGGGATTATTAACTACGTTTAATATATTCATATAATTTTCACTTACTTCCTGTTGACTGTTTTTGAAAACAGTGAGGTTTGACCTTCACACAGAATACTTTCACCCACACATTTACTTCTACTCATTGGTCTCACCAGCTCAAAAAATTGGAACCTACATCACATAAATGTTCAAGAAATCCAAAACACATGGAGGAACGAAAACAATTATTTGTACAGGTCAGAGCAGATTTTTTTAAAATTTCAGAGCAGCATAAAAGGACTTCAGTGAAGAAGTCACAATGTTGTCAGTTCACAGTGACACCCAAGAACCCTCCAGAATCTTCAGATCTCATTAAGCCAGCCCACGTAACACATCCGTCCGTGAGATCCACAGCACCCTGGGCTGGGCAGGACCGGCCACACTCACATTTATTCTGCCTTGGCTTCTCAGCCAAAAGCAGTGCCCACTCCTACACAGGCACAAGCTCTTCCCCACACCTGCAGCAAAGCCTGCAATCATGCCTCTGTCTTCAAACAGAAGTGCTTCCACCGTTGATATTTCATCTTCACAAAAAATTCTGTTTAAAGGCAATGACTGGAGCATGAGCAGCAATGGATAAAAATTACCCCAGCCTTGGCTATTTACCTACTGGCAATCAAACCATGTGCAGGTTTTAGCACTGTAAATTCTTGAAACTGAAAAAACTGAAGGTTTTTTTTCCTGTAAACTCTTCATTCTTTAGTCCGTGACTGTTATTTTGCCATTGTTTTTCCTCGGCAATTAGAATTTGAGTTGTTTTAAACCTGATCTGATAATTTTGCCTGTAAACATCTATTCCCCAGAAAATGCAGTCAACAAACAGAAGAGACAAAGTTGAGCCTGATCTCTTTTAGTCTAGCTTCAGTTCATAGACTGGAGCTACATAATGTAATCTAATGGAAAGGAGGGGTGATTTCCTGAAAGTATCTGGAAGAAAAGAGGCGTGGGGAAAGACATAAAACTAAAGCAAACACACAAAAACCCACAAAAGAAAACCTAATGGCAGGATCACTTTGATATTGGGAAAAGAATGATAGAGATTTTTGAAGAATTAGTAGATGGTACAGGGTGGCTTAAACTGTTGAATGGTGCTGTTTCTACTTGAAAAGGCAGCTAATACATGTAGTTTCTAGCATCCACTAGGTGTGGGTGCCAGATGAGGGATCTGAAGGACAGTACTAGGGAGAGTGGGAATGAAGAGGCAGCTGCCTACAGAATTAATCTTTTGTGTAAACAAAAAATAAATTAAAAAAATCACTTCATCATTAAATATTGTATTTTGTATGAAAATCAAGAAAAAGAAAGCAGAAGGAAATTTGAAGAGCTTTGCTGAAAAAGGAACATCTTGGGAAGGTTAAAAGGAATATTAAAAAGTGCTAGTCCATAGCAGATTCAGATCCTGCTATAACAAAGGGTCACATTTGTAACACCTGAAACTTCATGGCACTAGTGAGTTGCTTAACTATTACACAATACTACACCTTTTTATATTTACTTACTAGTCCCTTTTTGTTGAGCACATCTTTGTATGAATTTACAGTACGTTATCACACCCAGATTTTTTCCATTACTTAACATTTGGACTAGGATACAGCTATTTCAATTATTAATGTAGTTTTTCAATATTGAGAACATCCTTAATTCAACCTGCAAGATGCTGAGTGTGACACTTTCATTATTTCCATCTTTCACAGGGTGTGCAGTAACTGCCCTTCTGCTAGTTTTTTCCTTTGACACTAGAGCAAAAGTAACAAAGGCATAAGTAGATTATTATCCACTGGAAAAAAATATATATAAGTTTCTGACATAGACTACATTTACAGCTGTTGCAAGTTTGCTTTGAGACTCTGCTGCTGTAAACTGGCTTCTGGAGCTCAATATCCACATGCAATCTTCCTGGCCTGTATGGGCAATCATAGCACTTCATTGTCCAGTGCTATCATTACAATATTGTTATCATCTGAGCTTGAGTCTGACACTTTCTCTAAGACCTTTCAAATAACCCCTTTACTAGGCTTCAGTACCAAACCATTCAGGGCAAATCTCTGCTTTGTGCTTGTCAGCCTTAATAGACTGGATGTCACTTTTGCCTGTAAAAAGTGCCCGCTCTTCAGCTGTCAGTCAGTCCTTGCGGTGTCAGCCGAGAGCGTGGCTGGAGCTGCTGGATTAGAGGGTAGTTACCACAGCTGTCAGATTACTGACAACCTGACACCCACATCCCCAACTTACTTTGACTGTATTTGGTTTCCATCTCGCTCCTTGGATCTGTCTTAAGGTGGATCTCTACGCTCAAATTAAACAATGCTGTAGACAACTAGGAAAGTTCTTGTCTCCAACTCTGCTTGAGTGCTTTGTTTGCAAAAGACAAATCAAAGCCTGGTTTGTCTTTTGTTGACAACACTGTCAAAGTGTTTTACAGAAAATTTTGTTAATTTGTAAGGGGAGAAAATAAATTTTCATTGGTCTCTAAGTTAGCAGCATTATTTTTTTGAATCATGCCTCTGCATTTGGAGGCATTTTAGTTATTGATATCTACCTTTAGTCAAAGGTGTTGGGGAGTTTATACAGTTTTCTCCAGATCCTTTAAATGTACCCAACACCCTGCTCTTTCAATGCTTCTTTAGTTCTGCTCTCAAAAGGTTACAGATTCTGCAACTCTGTGAATAGTTTACAATTATTTAAAGCGGTGTGCATTATACCAACACTTTATAGAACCTGCCTTGTGTTTCACATTCCACAGCTGACACATATGTTTCTCCTACTTTTAGAGGATAAACTAGAACTAAGCAGGAAAAAACCAAACGAAAACCACACCAAAACTTACATTATTTAGGATCAGAAATAAACTCGCACTCTTGTCTGTCTTCACTTTTGAGGGACATAGTTTGCTCGAGCTTGTTCCATTGCTCTTACACCTCCCAAGGGACAAATCCTACAGCTCCACTCTAACCATGGCTCACCAGGGTATACTATCTATATTCTGCCTGTAGTTGATCTCAGCCAACTAGGCTGACACAAAGAATGGCTTAACCCTCTCTTCTTGAATTGCAAGGAGAAATATCTATCTGTAATAGTGCCTCTATAGGTTTATGGAGAACTGAAGAGAACACTTTACTAGGAGCCTGTCCTGTGATCAAAGCACATATAGAAAGCTGGACAAAATTCATACTCAGATGTTCCTTGCCTATATTTAAAATCTGAACTTCTCTGAAGAAAGGGTCAATCTCTTCAATGATATTTTTTAGTTACCTGTTTCAAGATAATTGCAATGTGTCTTTTAAGCCCAGCCATAGTATTTTTATCTCCTTGTATACAAATCTCATGGAAATGGTCCCATGAAGTGGAGAAAATGTGGTGATGCATCATCAACACTAAATACTATGGGATAACCCATATCTTAGCATACATAAAATGGAAAGCATCCAGACTTTATATTAAACGCTGTTCTTCTCATTTACATTCTTCCTGATTGCACACTCATTCTTTGGGTTCTTGCAGTTTTAGTACATGTGGGTGCATTGCCCCAAAAAACTAATGAGATATATCCTATCTTCATTAGCTGCTGAATAAGCACAAACCAAACAGCTTTTTCAGGAAAGATCAGAGAACTGGAACACAATATGAATTATTTTGCCCAGATGAAACTCACCCGATCCTTTGCTTCAATTTTTAATTTGCCATTCTTCTATAAGATTGCAAACACAAATTGCTCCCTTTCTGTAAAATCTCAAGCCTAAGATGGTTTATATCTAATGAGCTTTGCAGAAATACTCTTAGCTCCTCCATAAACAAGGCCACTTCAATTTTACAATCATATTTGAATTTTTGTTTAGATAGAAACTACATTATGATGCATGAACTTTGCTACCTTTTCACATTTCTTTTCTGTGTTTTCTTTCTTATTACATTTCATGCTTGTGCAGCTATTGCCTCGCAAGGCAGACAGATGTGATTATGGATACTCCACACCTCATCTAAGCTCGCTATTTAGAAAGGCAGGCAGCGATGGTTCTCTCTCCGGAACCAGGAGGTGAATCATCCAGGCACCGGGAGCGTGTCAGGGCGACAGCCTCCGTGCGAGGCAGAGGCAGCCTGGATCGGGTGCTGCAGGGCTGGGACAGCCAGGGCAGACGGGCCCCGGGACAGCCACTCTCTGGGCTGATGCTGCCCTATGGGCAGGTGCCGTGGCAACTAGCAGCATACAGGTAATTATTTGTGTGGAACTTAATGGCAGTCTGTTTCTGAGAAGGGAAACTAAGGGAAGCTGATAATGTCAGAAGTTCCATATCTTACTAAGCTGCTTTCATTAACAGACAGATTTCTGGTTTTCTATCACTACCATATGGCAAAAACAAGTAAACAAGCAAACATGGACTCTTGTTGCATTTGCCACACATTTTTCCAATTTGTGTGAAGTGCCACCTCAAAACACATGACAAATAGGCTCTAAATTCCAAATCTTGCCATTGTTCCAGGTGCCTTTATACTTTTTCCCAAGTTCCAGACACTTTACTCCGTTCTGTGATGGGGACCCTTGCCATATTGCAAACACACACAGTACCTACGAAAAACTTCAGGATTTGGTCCTTTGTTCTTATGGTAAAAGATAAAGTATTGGCATTTCCCAGCCACATTTCTGGCAGATGTCATCTCCTTGTGAAATCATTTAAGGGGAAAGACAGAAAATACTTCCACATTAGTGACAAGGGTTCAAGAACCCACATAGGGTTTTGTTTTTCTTTTGCCCGTGTCTATCCCAAATGAGCCAACTTTATTTAAATATATTCAAAATATTTCTTTTAAAACTAGGAGCTATCTCAATACCCTGCACTGTAATATATTTTTAAGTGAAAAGATGATCATAAAAATGCATTATTAATCCATTTCAGCTGAACAACTGTCAGAAATGTCATACCTAAATCTATTTGCAGAAATTAATGCACAATAGTACCCAGTAGATACTAAGGCACAATTCACAGTAGTGGATAAATCCCTGTTTGAACAGATGGACTGAAATGTTGGGACATCAAGCTGAATAATTTGGGTACCTCCCAAGTAACCTCCATAACCATGGGTGTGCTGTTATTTTTCTTTCTCACTGCCAGGTACAGTTACAGTGCAAAATCTGACAGTGCTGTTCCATCCACCATGCTGGCACCTGGACAATATTCACTGGATTAACTAAAGGAAAGAGCACTGCAAATGACAGCCACACCTTCACCTTCCAGATGTGAGGTGAGGAAGTATCACATCTCCTGTATGACAAGTCCTCAAACTCAACTGGAGGCACATCCCTTCTCTGCTCAAGAACTTTCAGGGAATTGGCAGCAGGGCGAGGAGCAGCTCATGTACTCATGATACAGTTGGTGGGAAGTGCCAGTGTGTCACATAGCGACTGAAGCCATAAATCACCTGGAGAGTGACCCTCTCCCCACCAAGCACTTCACCTGTCGGGCTGCCTCCCCAGGTATCCGTGGAATGCAAAGCGGGAAGGGAGTTGACTTCCACCGTCTCTGTGGAGGTACAGTGCCAGGCTCGGTCACACACAGAAATAGGAAGGCCCTCACCCCATCTCCAGAAGTTCTCTTAACCTCTACCACTTCCTGATCATTATCTTCCTGCAGGAGTGGGAAACCCTGAGGAGAGACCCCAACACTACAGAGAATGGGACAGCTGCTGCCACAGAGAGGACTGCAAAATCACACTTCGGTTTCCCAAAATGCCCAAGGAGAAACCCTAAGAGGAAATGATTCTTTTCAGTTCTCGGAGGAGTGAGCACTTCAGAAAAATTAGATCTTTGTTTGGTGACAGCAAGGACCAGACATAGTCTAGAGCTAAAAAAAAAATTCTTTTGTTAAGAATCATCTGCTATTCTCAGGAGTCAATTTTAAGCTTTAGTGTCCTGGTTTACAACTCTCTTTAGTAATGCCCAGTGTATATTTCAATTGCAGAACAGCACTGGTGAGTATAACATTAACAGATTGCTTTTTAAATTTCTTACTCTCTTTTTTAATAAAGGTTTGTGAGTTACAGAAGTGCAAAAAGTGCTTTAAACCTCTTAATTTGTTTTGTTTACTTCTGTAGCTTAAAAAACAGCCAATTGTTTTTAATTGGTTTAAAAAAAAAATTGCTCGAGGCAGAAACCTGGAAAACCAATCTTCTGTCTGGAGTAAATTTTTACAGCTGCCTTTTAAACCTCTGAAAATAGGGTTTATAATGGAAGTGCTGACACAACCTTATCTACAATATATCAGTGTGAACTGTACCGCTATAATAAGCAGTTATTATGTATGTGTGAAAATAATGAGAGCCCGTGTCTGAAGAGAGTTAATGTAAAATGCTAAGCAATTGTGGTTGGTTGCACAGTATAGGTTAATATTCTTTCATATAGCTACACTTTTTCCCCTTTTGTCCTCCAGAACTCCTAATGAAAATTCTGATACCTGACGGTAATGATAAGCAGCCATTCACACATCCTTTGTGTCAAGGCTAGAGCATTAATGCTTTCCTTCATATAACATTTTGCATAGCCTAAAGCATCTATTAAAATCCTTTGTAAAATTCATGAAACAAAAGTGGTGGGTTGAGTCTAGTGGGAGAGCAAGTAAGCTGCTTATTAGCAAAAAGTCAAAAACACAGGGCCAATTACAGATCTGAACAAGAAAGGCTACAGAACAGCATGGGGAGTAATTCTTTCTTCAGCCCAATGGGCTCAAGTGAGAGGCAACCTAAATAAAAATATAGCAAATATTCTAAGCAGTAATTAAACTAAAATGTTTGGAGTTAGAAACAGCTCTATAACAACTGAAGGATATGCTCAAGTAAAACAATTGTCTGGTCTCACATAGATGCTAAATTGGAAGGATTTAAGACTGCTCCCTAAAGGAATGACTAAGAGGTAGCCAAGAAGAGCTGAGAGCTCAGGAGATATGTAAAAAATCTGTTTGGTATTTCAAATGCTATAAATTAGATAAAAAACGAGCTTTTCTACTGAACAAGCAACATAAAACTGAATAAACCACAATAAGATTGCCCTTTTTCTGTTATAAACTTTACATTAAGCCTGTCATGTTCGATGACAGCCTAACAGACCTCATTCTTTACCCTTTGGAATTTGAAAGATTGGCAGATGTCGTGATTTCCTTAACATGAAAGACCTTGCAGATAATGTTCACCACACATACTTTTAGTTTCAAAACTTCACTTCCTTACTTCCAGAATCATAAGGTAAAATTTCCAAATAGAACTTGATATTTTTCTCTGGTCAATAATTGCTTCGGACCCTCAGGAAAATCTTTTATTGACAAAGGAAAAATGTGACATGGGCAGCAATTTTTATGATTTGCTTTACTAGTCCAAACATGACCTTGCATTCATAATAATGAGCTGCTTTGCACAAAACAGCTCATTATTATGAACAGAGGGGTATAATATTGTTAAGTAAGCTGAGTCAAAGCAGAACTAGTTGAGCCTAGTTCTGAACTGAAAGCAGTTTTCCCTTTAAAACATCCCTCCTACCCTTTAAAATCTTTTGAGAAACCACACACGGTTATTTTTTAAAAATTGGAATGTGGTAAGAATCACAACTGGCATTTTCAAACACTTGGTTAGTAAAGTTTGTGTGTTGTTATTCATTTACTTTTCAATGTAAGAATTGTTCCAAGATGTTCTGTAAGTCAGGGTCATTATGCAACTTCTTAGGGGGCCACGCTTTATTCCTGTGAATCTGGGAGAGAATTTAACACCTTTTTAAAACAAGGAAATCCTGGCCCTGTACTTTTGCAGCCAAGCAGTATCAAAATGCAGTGGAGCTGCTGTGCCGTATGGTGGGAGGGAGGGAGGCAGCAGAAAAGCTGAAGCTTCTGCAACCTGCCCCATGCAGCCAAACCCTGTGCTCACCTTCCTGAGGAGGAGTCTGGGGGACACCAAGGGAAGGGCAGTGGGAAGTCTGTGACTCCCCTGGCTCTGGGGTCAGGGAGCAGCTCACCAGTGGGAGCTGCCATGCCGCTCTCCTGGAGGGCAGGGCTGTGGGAAGGATGGCCAGTAAGTGCCCTGGACTTCAGGGAGGGTGGGGATTTCATCCCTCCTGCTGCTCATTAAGCCGCACCTTAATGATATGTTCTTAAGCAGATAGCAACAGTGAAGTTCAAGTGACTTCTTATTCAAAAGTTTCCAAAATGTACTAATGTAACATAATCAATTAAAGAAACTGTAATATGCCTTTCTTAGTCAACGGCTGTAATAAAATAATCCATTTCTATTCCTAATACATTTTACTAGAGAGATTTGAGGCCTTCAGGTTTTCAAAAAATTTAAGGGGATTTTGAAAAATTATATCCCAAGAAGTCATATAGCAGTTTAGCTACTTCCTCACCAAACATGGAACAGTCTAATTAAAAAAAAAAATTGTTCAAGAAGCATATAGCATGGATGACATAATTGCATTAGAATAAGGAAATCAATCGAGCCAACCAGCCTTTCACTCTAGATAGCCATTTACATACATTAAAGTCACCATGTTGATTGGAGCAGCATAAATATGACTAAAGTGTTCCAGACTTTCTATCTAAATGAAAAAACCCACACAAACCAAATCTACAAAATTATTCCAAATATAGGATCAAGAAAATCCTGTGGTTTGCGTTTGCAAAATGAGATTTCTTAAAATAAGATTTAAAAAAAAAATACATAACACTGAACAGACAAAAGATTTCAAAGCTTTATCTCCCTGTAGTTTCACTAACATGTTAACCTACTTACAGCAATTAGTGCTTCATTAGTAAGGCTAACTAACTATTGCTATGCCCTGTAATGATTTGCCAGGTTTTCTATATACAAGTGCATAATCAATGTTTTCCAATTACTGCTATAGTGCAACCACTATTTCAAATAAACTAGATAATAATACAAACCCATTACTGAATCTGAAATAGCAGAGGCATTTAATTGCAAGGCAGTTCTTTTCAGCTTTAAAAATTTTTCACACTAATGAAGTGTCATACAAAAAAGTTGTATTGATTTTTCCACCACATGGCTTCAACCACAAATATGTAATTATCCCTTTTATATCTAGCAAGGGGATTAAAATAATCTATAGTATATAGCCTTTACTTATCCCTGATGGGTCTAGTAGTACTTTTACCCTTTTCAAAATATGCAGCTTTTTGATGAATGAACTTTCAGTAAAATGTTCCTTTATTTGCTTCATATCTCTACTTTTTTGAAGACATCTAGCATGCAAGGATGGGAATTTTAAGTTTGCAGTTCTACCAGCAGCAGAGGAAAAGGAAGCCACAAAACAAGGACAAGTCCCTATTGCAGATCAGGGCCACATCACCTAATTCTGCTCCTCTTCCCCACCTCAGCAGTCTACATCAATTCAATTAAGTGCCCAGAGTCAGCATCTTGCTCATAACATGACTTTTAATTAGTGCTTACAAATTCTTCATGGAGTTCCTGTGTAGCACTACTGGCAGAGAGCTACATCCCTGTGGTAGAGCCTGGGCAGGGCAGCGGATCCATCAGTTTCCCTGGAGCCCCCAGGACCTCCACAAGCAGAGCACCCCCTCTGCCAGGAGGGTTTGGTGGCAATGTCTCCAATAGGAACAGTGGGACCACACCCACCACCTACAACACTTGGGATGTCTTATTTTCACAGCACCGGTTGGGTGCCACAATTCAAAATATAATTTTAGAAAAAGCAGACTCCACCAGATGCTAACTATATCAAAGGAACTACTAGAAGCGGCTAAGATACATGATAAAAATTATCTTGATTTCATGGATGTTGTAGAGATTATTTTATCCCTCAAAGACCTGGAAGGAATTCCAGCTTGGTTTTAAGATGCTTGCTATTAAAGAAAGTCTACAAAATGCTGTGACACAGGTGGAAGCTAAAACTCCATGCAGAAAAGTTTTCTGTTTTAAACCCAAATGAACACAGCTTTCATGTGAAAAGGGGCCACATTCCTCACATTATTAGGGCCAAAGCAGTATCTCCCAGTAATAGTTTCACTAATAATGTTAATCTATTGGCAGCTGTCAGTTCTTCCAGATATGTTGAAATTCACCAAAATAAGGCTGTCTTCTGTCTTGTGGAATATATATTTTAATGAGAAGGTTTTGCTAATCAGATGTAATTGAGAATCATATACCCATTAAAACTAGTTAGATATTCTAAGAATCTTACAAATATAAGTTAAAACTCTTGGATAAAATATAAAACCATAGTACAGCCATTGAATGAGAAATGTTTTTGCAAAGGTAGGTATCTTTTTTCTCTAGATTTTTATTTACAAGTTAGTATTTGAGGGCCAAATATCGACCATCTAACTAACCAGACAGAGAAACCTATCTAAACTTGTTACTAAAATCTAATTTAATTAACAATAAATATATTTACTAGACCACTTTTAAAAGCTCTAAGAAAAGTTAAAACTTATAAAAACATTTTAAATAGTAGAAAGTATTTAATCTGCAAAAGGGCAGTGAAAAGTTGAAATATTATAATGCTCTTTTCGTTCTCATATGGATGCATACTATTGCAGTATACACACGTGTTACAATAATTTTTTTCAGTAGTACAATGGACTGGAAAATTCCATTTTAAAATTAATATTTCTAACCATAATAATAATAATTTCAAAATTCAATGAAATACAAAATTATGTCTCATCCAATTAGTGCAGAATAAAGCTATTCTGTGATTTTTTAACACTGCAAATCCCTCAGTGCAGCATTTTGTACTTTTTCAAATAGGTTGAAAAGGTCCCTTTCTATTTTCAAAGATTTCAAAATATTATAAAATCCTTCTATAGTCATCATAGTGTCTACAGTAAGACAATTAAACATTATCCTAATTTCTTTCTTCTTCAGCATGCAGTAATAAATAAAAATTAATATATTTTCTTTTCTTAAAATGCCTAACATGTTAGTTACAGAGGACAATGACTACAATTGTATGCAAAAGTAAGAAAAAATTCCCCGCAGAAGAATTTAAGAAAAATATACACACTCCTTGTGTGATAATAAAAGGCCATTACCTTGACCGTTGACATGAAGCCATCAGAGTCATATTTATTGATGAAACTTTCAGCTCCCAATCTGCTGCACTGAATGAGCATCATACAGCTGTCAGCAAAGGCAGAGCACAGAAACAGTGATAGCTTGTGACATTTTCCTTTCATAATTTATGAAAACAAAATACCTTAGAGTTTGCAGAACACCAGAAGAAAAATTTTAGAGTAGTCCCTTTAAGGAAAAAGCCCATGAGGTAAATATCTTAATTGTTTATCTCTATTACCAGAGAAACATACCTGTTAGATTGATATATCCATGCAGAATTAATTGATAATGCCTAAGTAATTACTCAATGAAAAAAGAAATGCTGCCACACTGCAAATAAACGTAGAGTGAAAAAGACCTAAAATTAGAACCTTCAAAGTAATGGTACTGTAAGAATGCTTTGGGGTTCTTTACAGGGAAATAAACTTGAAAACCTTTATAAAATTAATTGCATTAATAAATTGCTGTAATAATTAGCATAATTTCAGAGGAACTAATACACAATTAGATGACAACTTAAGTATTATAAACTCAAGATGAACATTTTTTAATATTTAAAAATGTCATTTGCACATATTAGAAACAAGCAATGGGGAAAATATGTCATGATGTCTTATGTATCTTCTATCTCTTCATTTTGTGTTGGTCGGATAAGCTATAAAAATGTGCATGAAGCTTCTCGGGTACCAATACTTGTGCTCACAACTCATGTAAAAAAATGTTTGGATGCCAACTTCCACTATGCAGTATCCCCTTCAGGATGGATGCTGTCAGCATCAGATAAACTCAGGAATCTTACAGCAGTCCTGCCGACTCCCCAGTTCAGGATGCTCAGCATTAGCCTCCCACTTTGCCCAGGAAATTTCCCTTTAAAGGTTGAGGAAGCCTTAAAACCTGCACAGTATGCACACAGTGAACATCCTCCCCATGTTTTTTTCTCCACATGCTTTTCATACACCAGCTGCCACCGGGGAGGAGGCACTCTGCTCACAGTGGGATGCAGTTTCTCCCATAACAACCCAGATTAGAATAATGTATATTTTATATACACATCCATATTTCTGATTAGCTGAGACTTTCCACCTTTGAAGATCCCAAGGGAGAGCTGTGTGCAGCTACCACTGCTTGGCAAAGCTTCGGCAGTAGTTTTGGGGAAAGAGGTGGATATCACAGAAATGTTTATTCACCAATTCACTATACCTGATGCGCATTTTAAAACTACCTGCTTGGTCCTGGCAGGTGGGTTAAAAACACACTTACAGAAGACTGGGTGTTTTAAGGTTTTGTTGTGATTTCTCTCAACAGGCAGGTGGTGAACACACCCTGGCCAGCATCAGCCCTGGAAAACACTATCTCTCACAGGGAACACTTTGCAGACAACTTCCTTACCCCTCCTGAAGGGCATATGAGGAGTTTAGTGACTGCTGGGGAACAGGTGACAGTAATAAGCTGTCAGGATTCTTTTTAAGAGAAAGTAGGCAAGGTCAGTGCACGAAGCAGGCCACTCAAGTGAGTTTTGGGGCACAATAATGCCAGTGGGACCATCTCCCTGTAGCAAAGTCTAAAATGCATCCTTACACTGCCCTCTGAGAGAGGGAAGTGGCTTTCCCCATTTAAAAATGTCTTTGGAACATATCAGGTTAAGAAAGAAAGAATAAAGAACATGAAATTGTCTTAAACTGAAGGGGAAAAAAAATCAGATTTTTTAATAGTGGATGCTTATTCCTTCTTCTGTTTTCCAGAGAACAAACCCAACTGTCTTTTCCTTGCCCATTTTTTTCCCCCCTGTAATAGGGCAAACCCCTCCTGCCATTTGCATAGCTCTCCTCCTGGTGACAGCCATTCAGCACTAACCTGGTTAATAAAAGATGATACCAAGTTGCTTTCAAACATCACACTGGCCCCTTCTACAAGATTAATAGCTGCACCAAGAGGCAGCGGCAGAAACAGAACACTTTCTACAGCTACAGTCACATGACAGATCTTGGAAGTTTCTTGGTTCCGTGGGCGAACTGCTGCAGAGCAGGGTGATGGATGCCCAGCTACTCTGGCACCAGCATCACACAAGGCCAACATCTGGATGGAGCCTGGAAAACAAAGCAGAGAGCAGAGGAGAGAGGCAGGCAGTGCTGCCGGGCTTGGCATGAGGAAGAAGGGAATATTTGTGTCAGTTAAGGATTTGACCTCGAGCCTTACGGCCATCAGCAGCAAGTTCAGCACCCAGACCACTGCTTGAAGGGAAGATTACCAAAGTCATTAAACAAATGATTAGCTCTGACTTGACCCAGTAGGTCAGAAATAGTGAATCAATCCACTTTTGTAAAGCATTACAGCCAGAATGCGTGAAAGCTTTATAAACTGATGCACAATGGATTTCTGGAAAAACCTCTTCTTTGCCTGCTTATAATCTTTTTTGGATTTGCTCCTTTTTGCTTAATAGTGTCCTAAAAATTGGATATCTTCTTTTTTGTATTTTATAATAACCTCTGAAAAAACAGTCAGGTTTTAAGCCAAAATACTAGAGAAGATGAGTTCAGAATACCTTGAAAAACAGGAGGAAGTGTTGAGGAAGTCGTAAAAGTACTGTAGATTGAGTATTTACAACCACCTGCCTTGTGTTTTGAAAAACAAGTACTTTTAAAAACATGACAATTTTGATGAGGACTTACAAAAACCACAACTATACAAATGGGCATTGAACACAGCTGAGCCTCCTACAAATATATCTGTGCATATTTGTTTTCTTTAGAAGTATTAAAAATCATGCTTTCAATGTCTAAGCAACTGCACAAACTATTGTGTTTTTAAGTAAATTAAAAGAGAAAGACTCAGTAAATATTATATGCATGTCTGTATATTTTAAGGCTTACCTACCTATATGACCACAAATTAGGTGGCCAACTTGAACCCAGCAACCCATCACTTTGCAGATGTTCACAGCCACAAAAAGTTTAAGGTCTCTTTGACCCCAAAGTAAGAAATTAATCACCTGCAAGTCTTGCATTAGATATTAAAATAAGGAAATTTAAGCCTAACATAATTGCAAAGTCAAATGCTGAAAATCTTTCTTTTAGCATCTTCCTTCATAAACTCCCAATTAGGTCAAATTCTGAGAACCACAAACATCTGGCAGCTGCGGTGGTTTGCCCAGCATTTGTGCTCAGTTCCCCTCTGGATTCAGCTCCCCAGGAGCTCTGCCAGAACAGCCACTCAGAGAGGTGTTAACACCTAGAAATTATAGTGGCATTTCTAACTAACCCTGCAAACCATACTTGTTGCGTTCACATGGATATGTGTGGCTTGGGTAAATAATAATTTATGCCAGACTTCTTTCCTGTTGTGACTTTAGTTTTGATATCACATCATGATTCAAAGCCCAGTGCACCATAAATTTTCTCCAAATGTGTAGTAATTCCTTGGCGCAGTCTAAAGTTATGATTCATTTATACTGGAGTGACAGCATAATACCTAGGTGTCAAAATCCATTAAAACTGTTCAATGTCTTCTGTTTATTTTTAGAACCAATTGAGACTTAACTGATGGTGAAAAATATACAGTCAAGTGTGTTTACTTCACCTTTACAAAGAATCCGTTATAGTCCCAATTAATTTGTTATTCCTGTCACAACAGGTACTGGATACTTCAAAACTGTCATTACTGTTTCTCTCTGTTTCTTTTTCCTTTTTTTTATATGAAGGCTTCTGTTTATTTTTAACCCATTAGTAGGTAATGGTTTCTTCTTTTTTTGCAAAATAGGAATTTCACATCGTATTCTATTCTAATTAAAATTAATGTGATGAATAAATACATTCCCAACCAACTCACATTTTTGTGCTCAAAATTCTCTCATCAGGTGTCCTAGTGCTGAGTTTAGTGACTGTTCATGGGATGATACAAGTTGTGTATCAGTTTGATTGGCTAGACAGAAATGAAAAATATACTATGTGCCAGTTACAAACGCTAAAACAGTTCTTAGCAAAATTCAGAGCATCTTTTGCCATGCTAAGTATTAACAGTTTATTCTTGCTTATAGAAAATTCATAACATAGTTTCATAGTGTGTAGGGACGGGCCAGGAGAGACCCCCACAAAACCTCCATGAGATGAGCTCTAAATGTCAGAGCCAGGCATCAAAGCAAAAGTGAACAGGATCAATCTCTACAAATAGCTGTAAATATAACCCCAAAGAAGAGTTTCTAGTGTTGTGTTAGACAAAGTGTAAATGAAACAATGATGTTCAAATTGTTTTTATAATACTGGAACCAAGTCATACAATGTTCAGGGAAACAGTCATGGTATGAAACATGTTAGGGGTCAAATGAAGAACTGAGTGTACCTGCAAATACTGGTCCTGATGCTAGTCTGCAGTCGGTGCTGCCTACAGCAGCCCCCATCTCATTTAGGGAAATGGGCCCACACCTTCCTCTTCCCCTCCTCCCTCCCTTGCCTGGGAATTTTGGCACATTGCCGGCACTCATCACATCCCTGCCCACCTAGGGAGCAAAGCAAGAGGTTCCTGGTTGCTGCCCTCCACTCCAGCAGGAAGCGTGACTGAACACTCACAGAGACGAGGCAGAAAAAGTACCACACAACTCAGGACTTGTGGCTAAGGGTACCAGCCCAAACACAAGCCAAAGCCAGGGCATCACCTCCTAATGGGTTAAGAACCAAATGGGGAGGAGCTCTGGAGTACATATTGTAGTTCATTGTTTTACAGCACTTGGGATCCTCCACTTGGTGGCTTCTACTTCTAGAAAAACAAAATACAGGATTATAATTGAGTATAGGATTTGACATTACTTAAATGTGTCAATGGTGACCCTGCTGCTGCCACAGCAGCATGAATTGTCATTCATTTCTGAGGCATGTTGGCTCGCTGAAGCAAAATGCGACCTCTTTTTTTTTATTAATCTGTTATAAGGATTTTATTACAATCTGGATTATTATATTCTGTAGTCATAACTATGTAAAATTAAGCTTAAATAGCTTAGTTGACTCAGAGGAATTAGAAATTGATTAGGCCTATTGGAGTAAGTCTATCCTCCTATCATTATATTATGCTATATACAATATATTTTCTGGTCTTTTGACTTGTTCAGTTTTAAAATCTCAGAAATGGGGCTTTCATGACTTTTTCTTTTTACAATTGCTGCCTAACCTAATAGACCTTACACTTAGCTAACTTTTTTTAATACTTAGTTTCACAGCAGTTGAGTTTCTTTGATTCACCCTAAGGATCGTATCTACTTCCTGCATCCTTAATCATTACACCCTTCAGCTTCTTTCACCAGTTGCAAATGCACACTCTGCCCTCTCCCATTGGTGCTTTAGCTCTTAGAATACAATTTAGAGCTCTTCAGTAAGGCCATCATGTCTAAAACCTGCACCTGTTGCTACTGGACACCAGAGTCCCAGCACAGTGGGGAAGACCCGAGCACAAAGCCTTGTCTCATCTCTCCTTTGTACCTTGGACTGTTTGCAGATTTCCATACTGACCTCATGCTGTTGCTTCCTGCCACAGTTATAGTCAAGAAAAAAAGCATTTCAGCAAGAAAATAAGTGAGGTCTTCTTTACAAAACCATCCACACTCTTTGCAGGATGGGGGTTTCCTTATGACAGTGGATTAAATTTTTGCAAGAGATCATTTTCAGACATTTCAGACTAACTACACAAAGTAAGGGGCAGCACTGCAGCAGGAGGAACAAGCAATGAAAGACTACAAGGGGCTGCTGAATTGGCAGCTTCCCCCATATTATTTCTTGTAAATTACTTGTTTCTTGGCCGGAACTAATTTTTCTGACTCCCATACCTGTAAAAACATATCAGTTAATGCTACCAGTTTACACATTCATAGCCCATTCCTCTGAGACTGCTCAGAGTAACCTAACACACTGGCTTACCTCTCTTAGTTTGCATTGCCTTTGTACTAGAAAATGGAACCAGCAGGAGACAAAAATCCCTCACTGCATCTAGCTGTTCTTTGTGAAAATCAAAAGCAGTAGTTTGGAGCTGCTTGCATATACAAAAGAGGCTCCTTTTTTTCAAAATCTGTACACAGCTTCATGCAGCACAACAAACCTAAACAGCCAAGCACTAGAGGTTCCAGCACAACCACTATCACGGTGAGTCACACTCTGGAGACCCATGCCAGAAACTCACAACTTCTAAGTCCAGTCATGACCAGGAATAATGTGGCTTACACTCAGTGAAAACCAACGGGCCTCATTCGGGTAGTTCCAATTCTCATCACCTAACTCTGCCTTCCAACACTTATCCTTCCCTAAATCTGTATTTATATAGAGGCAGGTCTTCTGTTATAAAATATAATGGTCTAGTGAGAATCTCATCTCTGTGTGTTAGGGTTGAGGAAAAATAAGACCATGAAACATTTTGGGGAACACTGTGTTAAGTATCACAAAGCAATCAATAGCGCATGGTTAGATAAGTACTAATGTCATGCAAACACTATTTTTAAAATCTCAGCACTGAAGTTGACTTTAGAAAGAATGCTGTGGCTTGCACAGCAACTCGTCCAGTTATTGGACTGGTTTAGGAAACAGGCAAATGTTTGGAGCAAAACTCTTCCCTTCTGCAGAGCAGTTTTCAAACATGTGCAACACTCACAACAAAACAGCATTAGGGTTCAAGTGGACACTTCACTATACAGCTGAATTTTTTACGGTAAAACAGCAGCTTGCAGGATTGGAATTTCTAAGGTAGAAGACATTTTTCTCAAGAGTGATGTTTGTCTAGAGGCTAAGGGGTGGTTTGGAACACAAAGGGTGTTGGACTTACCCTACCAGATTTCAGCTCGTCCTCAGTACAGACCTTTTACAGCTGCCTGTACAAGGCTGGTTAATGTATCTTAAATCACAAAACATGGGCGCTCCTCTATGGATTTACTGGAGTGTTTTACACCTGTAAGAAGTGATTCGATAGTTATGACTGTCTGGATCCATAAACACAATCATCTGACTTTGAATCAGCTGTAGAATGGAGCAATAGTGCCTATTTCCGAGCTCTTGCTGGCCTGTGGTTTTAGAGGTGAACTAGTACTGAACTAGTACCGTACCTTGTGTAGGTCAGCTGTTCTTTGGACTTTATAATCAATGTCTGTAAGAGAGAGAGGAGAGGTGGAAAACTTATGGAATCAAAGGCTAACCCACTAGATAAATCCAGCAATGATTATTTGGTTACTTCTGCTTTTTCTTTTTAAGGAAGAAACTTAATGGAAAGCTCTCTCCAGCACTAAGGTGAGCATCTCCACAGTTTGTTTCATTCACAAAGATTCCTACCTTCTATAGAGAAGAGAAGCTTAATTTTTGCAAGACACATTTGAGCACCCAGTCTCATCCCATATTATCAGTTTTAAACAAAATTTAATACCTTGTGTTGGAGAACACAGTTCATCAAATAAAATAAATTCCTGAAGAGATAATTTGTGTTAAGAAATAGTCTTGAAGGCCAGTGATATATTTTTTTTTAACATACAAGGAAAAGAGGAACCCATGCAAGTAGGATGGCAGGAAAAGATATGTGTTTGCAGCCACTCCTGCAATTTTGTAACAAAGGGGAAGGTTTCTTTAACTTTTAACGAGACCTCGCTTTCCTCATTAATTCTTTTTTCCCAAACAATTGTTCCAAACTAACAGATTGCCTTCTTTAGCTTCCACTATATGAGCTCACAACCAAGCAACAAGGTTTTTTGTGTGCACACTCATGGTCCATCATTATTAAACGTCTCTGGTTGGGCAGGAGACATGCTCCATCACAAACAGCCATTCATCAGCGCTTGCCAAGCCGGCTCACACCTGACCTCTGCAGCAATAATGCCGCATCAAGTAGGCCAACTACCGGTTTAGCAGCAGAGCAGGGAGCAGGAGCCAGCCTCAAGATTAAGTGCACAGTTTCAGGTTTGCATTCCCAGGAGCGAGGCAGGCTCATGTCGTATTGATTGCTCAAGTTTACCAGTGAGTGTCACAAACAACAATGCCAGGTCAATGAGCAGCAGTGCCTGCTTCGGAATCCCCCCGGAATGCCGCGTGCCCCGGGCCCAGGCGTCGAGATCATGACGGCTGAGTGTGGGCTGAATAAGGTTTATGGGGAAAGGAAGAGGGAGAACCTGCAGCATCAAATGACATTTAAGCAAGTTACACATGGGAGCACAATGAGAGACAATGATGCAATTACATTTTTCCAGGTTCCCAGCTGCAGTAAAACCCTGTCATCTCTCAGTGTTCCTGTGCTCAGCCAACTCCACACTCATCGCACTAAACAGCTGTTCAGGAACAGAAGAAGAATACACAAATGCAGGTATTAGTGAGTATAAACTACACTCAGTTTAGTAAGAGCAAAGCAAAAAGTTTCCAAGAGTCTGTCTCTTCTAACACTCACACAGGTTTGGCACCAGGGTCTGAAGAAGAATCTACTTATAAAATCTCTGTGCATTTGCTTTGAATACAGAAAACCTCACAGACTGGTCAAAGCCCTGGTCAAATTTTTGAAATAAAATATTTGTTCTGATGCTATGATTGAATGGAAGCCTGTATTTAAATCACACAAGGACTTAGATGAGAGAAGCCCATAGAGTTGGACTTGACGATCCTTGTGGGTCCCTTCAAACTCAAGATATTCCATGGTTATATCAGGATTAACATCCGGACTTGTTAGCTATCCTCCCATGTGGAACCAAATCCCACAGCCATACTGAAAATCCAGTTTTAAATTTCTACTGTGTATTGCATTAAATGTCTATCTAAAAGCTCATACTTAGAAGCACAGAAGTTATACTGAAATCTTATTTGATACCAGTGTTAATGAAACCATTTAGAATGATGTTGTAGGAATCTACAGAAATTCCAGTCTACCTTCCAGCAGTTCTACAGCTGTGTTCTAATTATGCTGAGAGTTTAATTCGCTCTTAAGGTGCCTTGCCTATATGAAAATTCAAATGTTAAATGACAGTAAGATTGGAGTCAAATCGTTGCATACAATATACTTTAGTTATAGTTTCCAACCTTTCATTTAATGGAGATTGTAAGGCCATGTTACAGGGTTTAACTACAGTATGTTTTTTCTTCTACCTCAAAATGGAGACAAAATTGTTCTCCATATGTATCTACAAGAAGAAATTAATAAAACCTGAGCAAACATACTCTTTTTCTGTTTATATAATAATCTTTTATGTAAAAAAATATTTCAGTACCATGCAAACAAATATCATTTATCAGATTGCAGATAGTACCCATAATGAGGCTTTAATGGTTCAGAAAAAAAATATTAGCATCATTACAAGTCTCCAAATTACTGAAAGAGTCAATGTATTTGATACAAATATTTTTAACTACAGCTGTAACTCAAACTCCATTACTTGCTTTGCTTTGGAAACCATATATGTTTACTATACTAGTTCAATGGTGTTCAAAAATAATTGAATGAGAAGAAAAAAAAATTATGGAGTTTATACTTTCTTCTATGACCATTCTAGAGTACTTCTAAAAGATAAGTTAGGTGGGTGAAATAAAGAAGAAAACACACTCTTATGTCTGTATGAAATTAAAAAAAAAAGCTTTTTGTTTTTTTTAAAAGATAAAGGTATGTACTCCAATGAGACACAGCATAAGAGCATCCCTGATAGCTCAATCTATTCTGAGATAGTGTAAGAATTTGGTTACAAGCCTGCCAATTAATTATGTTATTTGACACTTGGGACCAGTTGAAGTCTTGCTGATGTGATTAAACACTTTTTATCTGCTCTATGGAAACATTTATGCTGAAGTATTTATAATGATTTCAGTTTAAAAATGATTGTTACATAATTTTAATAATAGAAAACAAAAAAGTGAAAATATGTTCAGGCTTTAGACAAAAAAAACCGTCCAAGTGCAACAATAGGCAACCCATCTCATCTATATCCTTGCAATTAATAGGAAAGAAGTCCACTCCACGATTATTGTTCCATCTCTATTGGTAGAAGCGCTTAGCAAGCATGTTATAACCCACGGTTTTCCATTAGGCCAGCACACAGCACCAGTAGTTTATGAATAACATAGATCCTGCAGCTATAACAGGGGAATAGCATAACAGCCTGGAAAAAAACTCACAGAAATGTTTTTTAAAGTGCCATCGGCTACAGGTTTTTCTTCACAAGTAACTCCTCAAAGCAGCAGGGGAGGGTTGTTCTTGCATCACCTTTCCACATCCCCAGCACAGTCACTGTTTTCAGGTGGGATTGTCTTTCATGAGACAAACTCAGTGATTCCATCACTGCTGCTCACCCAAGGCAGTAGGAAAGTAGAAGTGTTACCTTCACGTCATTCTTTCTGCTTATGGTAACAACTGTACAGCAACCTCCTCTAAGCTGAGTTTTGTTACCTGACAGAAGTAATCAAAACAAAAAAAGAGAAGAATTTGTGTGTGGCTGCAGCAGGTAACTAGCCTTGACAGGGTTTGCATATGACAGCGCCAAAACAACACTTGGTGCCACTGGGCTATAGGCAGGAAGTTAAAGGTGGTTGAAGGGAAAAAAACGACAGCAAATAAAAAAAAAGAAATTTTGCCTTTTAACCACTCAGGATAAAATAAAGTCCCTTTGTCATAGTCAGTTTATCACATTAAGCCTGAACTAATATTTTCTAATCAGAGTGACCTCATCCTGCCAGAATGCACCGGCCCCTAATCCTTGCTGTAATGTTTTCTCATTAGCTGCTCAGCATTGGCCACACTGGTTGTAGCAGCCGAGCACTGCCTCAGGCACCGCTGGAATTAATTACCAAAAGAAACACTGCTGTTTTGAATTGTCATCTTGAATTTATCACTTGCCACTTACGGTACCTCATCTGACCTACGAGCCGCTCCGTGTCCCCGGAGGCTCCCGGCCGGCCCGCAGGAGCCGCGGTCCCCAAGCCCGGGCCGCTGCTCCGGGCCCGGCCGCGTCCTGCCCGCGGGCACGCTCGGGAGCCGTGCCCCCGGCAAACCGCGGATTACCCGCGGCTCGGGCCGCAGCCGAGCCCCAGGAGGGCTCCCTGGCAGCCGATCCACACAGCCCGCCCTGCGTGGAGACTGCGATCTACTTCTCGCTGGATGGGGATGCGCCAAATGTGTGTTTCACTCGTTACACTTCCAAAAAATAATGAATGTGCCTGTTCATATATAGATGAAACAATGTCTGCAGGGGAGCCCACAGAACTAGACCGGCAGCATTTTCTCCCAAACTGAGAAGAAATTACTCATTGAAACAGAATGGAAGTCAGTAACATGGGTATGAACTGCCTCTACATCCCTCCCCCCCCAACACAATTTCCATGTGTGTCAGGATGAAGGATCTTTCTAGGGTTTGCATCTTTAAAGTCCATAATAAATGCATTCTTTTGCTTAAGGTAAAAACATTTATCCAGTACAAAATATAAGTTTTGCGGTGCACACACTCTCATCTCCAAGGCTAAATTTTATCTGTGAAGAATTTATAATTGCAATTGACTCATTTCACCTTTCTGACAAAAAAAAAAGGAATAGCAAGAACACCTAAATTTCTGCTCAAAGCTGTGTATTTGCAAGCTCCATTGAAGGGCTTAACTCCATAAAAGATGTAATTTTACTATTGGTGAAGACAGGGATGACTCAGTGTAATAAGCCAAAACTATCCTACAGATAACATAAATATTAAAAAATTGCCTTTTAGTAGGCTTCTAACAATAACAATTCTGAACACGTTTCCTAGGCAAAAAGGTTTCCTCGTGTTACCACCCTGTATACTCATCACAGTAAACTTAGAGAGATGTATAGTGTGATATAAACATTAATAGTTTCACAATTGTTTTAGAAAGACTATTTATAGAGAAAACACAAAATGCCTCCCAAAAGTATACTTAGACGTAAGCCACCATAATCTTCTTGCTCATGCAGCAGGAAATCTAATACACCAGCTCAATAAACCTGTAGGAAACAAAGGTTTTATGTAGCATTAAGAGTTACAATATTAAAATACCACATATTACATTCAACTACTCTTACAATGCTCATTTTAAGAGCTAAGAAAATTAAGTGCCAGTTTGAGAGTAATAATATCAGAACATGCAGAAAAAGACTAGAGAAGCACGAAACTAAGGGGACCCCTCATGATATATTTGATGCTTGTGTCAGATCCAAATATTTGATAGTATTGATGTTCTGGGTTATCACCAGAAAATACTTCCCCAACACAGTAGAATTCCCTAGAAGTGTTGAAAAATGTAAATTCTCATCAGCTGACTTTAAGATGTTATGCTTTACCCTCGATGTGTCAGTCAAAACCCATGTTTAAATATAGGTGCATGAGAAAATACATATATGGGTTTGTGAGACTTCATTAAATATGTACAGTGATCACTGACCTTGCAGTGGAATAATCTAGACAATTTAGTGATTTAGTCATTGGGTTCTTTCACAAAAAGTTTATTATTATTTATTAAGGTCTCAGACTTTCAGTACTGACAATGCTTTGTAGGATTCAACTCCTGGACACGTGGCTCTAGAAGTAAAGATAAGATCAAGAACTAAGAATCTCTAAGTTTCCAGTTTCCAGAATCCAAAGTCTTTGCTTCACTTCCAGCTAGCAGCAAAAGACAAACTGTTAACAATTTGTTTTTCTTTAGATACCACAAAAAGCCTAACATGGCTTTTCCATTTGTTTGTAAGTTCACAACTGGATATTTGGTGGGTTAGGTTTGAGGAAAACCATTGGATGGAGAAGAAAATAGTGTTTTCCAGCCACTCATACTTTGTAAATGCTTGCTGGATGGACCAAATTTGGAATGTTTCGACAGAATGGATTAATAGATGAGGAATGAGTGTGGTGATCAAGATATGTCTATCATATAATTCACACTTGCATGTATTATTTATGCATTTATCTAGTTGCAGCAGCTCCTTCCAATCCATGCAAATTAGTGGAAAGCAACATTATTTTTATCAAGTCATAAGAAGACTTTGAAGTTGTTTAAAAGCATGAAACAATTTTTTTTTTTAAATAACATATCCAATTGTAACTCCAAGCAAAACTTAGATAAACACAGCATTGAATAATACAGGCCTCACAGTGGGAGTATAAGTATTCTGAGTTTATATTTATATCACACATCGGGAAAAATGACCTTAGGTGTGCATTCGTGGAACATAAATGTTTATTTCACCCTATTCTTTAATTATAAAAATCCATATTATAAATTGGAGGAAGCCCCAGCAGGCATAAAAAGATTCCTTACAAGAGTGAAGCATATCTAAAAGCAAATTGTGTCTATTTGGTTTTGGGGGACGGAGTTTATGCAAGCAATTGTCATGCAAGCAGAGTTGGGAGTAATAATGTGGCCTTTAATGACGGAATGATGGACCTGCCAAACACTAGCTCCTGCCATAGACTGCTTGTATTTCCCTGCACAAAGGTGCCCATCTGGGAGTTATTAACATATTCTCGTCAATTCAGAACCTGCTTTAACATAATCCATATTTGTTGGAGAAAGTCCAACATCAGCCAGAGAACAGTGGACACGTGATGTGATGACACATTTCAAGCAGCACACATAAAGCATGCTTGGGCAGCTAAGCAATTCAGAAATGCAAATAGCAAAAACATTTCTCTTCCTAGATAAAAAGGACAAATCCCTTCTGGAATAACATCTTCTACACTTTTGATATTGAATGGAAACTGCAGAGGTAGGAGAGGGACAGGTAGGAGGTTTTTCATTTCATCCCAAGCACACTGACACAGTCTTGCCAGAAGCTGCTGTTTTCAATGCCCAGTGAATGCTCTGTTGCATGGGGGCAGTGAGAGGGAATACAAAATCTCTGATACCAGCAGTATCTCACACTTGTTTGTAGGGTACTTATGAGAGTAAGCATTGTTTATTTAAAGGGACCAGAACTCATCATCAAAGAAACCTTCATTAGAAAATTATTTGGTCCTGCAGGTCAGTCTACTCTTGGAAGCTGATGCTTTCATGGAATTAGAATTTCATTGTTCTTTATAATATGGAGTGATTCACTATGCATAAAGTTTTCTGCAGTTTGACATTTATTTTAAAGTCTATACTGGTCCTTCTGAGGCCTCACTACATGATTGAAACTTCAGTGCCAACAGGACACTGTGGAAGCGCCAGCCCTCACAGAGGGCTTGGCACAGCCCTCGGATGTACAGTGTTCCAGAGGGCTGGCACCTAAACTACGCCCCTTTTAAAACCTTCAACTCACTGGAATGTGATGTTTACTGACTTCTGTTTCTGAATAGATAAAACCCCAGAAACCATTTTTTCCTCCTTTTTCATCCAGTCTTATTCAATTTTGTCATTTTTGGTGTTCAAACTAATATTGCTTATGACCTTTAAAGACCTTCGGGGAGAAACCACTTTTCCCATCACCCAGTCACTATGGATTGATTCCAACACGTCTCTGAGCTACAAAAGGATAGCGTAAACAATAGCTTCCCATTAAACTTCAGTTAAACATTAGGACTGCTGTCCAAAGATCATAGTTAAAGATAACTGAAGTGTTACTATATTCCTTTGTGTAGCTCAGTCATGACCCTAATTAATGTGTCTAGTTTAGACATGTATCTCTTTAAGTAATGGGTGGTTTGTTTGGACAATTAGGCAGAGTTGACAAGGAAATTTTCCATCAAACTGGGTCATAAAAAGTACATTATTCAGCATTATTATGAGTAAAACACTATTTATTGCCCAAACTTTACAATACACCATTATCAATCATTACCTGTCATTAAGGTATGTTAACATGAGATCAAAGAGACAAACCAACTTAAACAAACAGGGATACAGAGAAGGCTTTTAGACTTGCTTATTTAAATTGGAACAAGTGTAGCTGAGTCCATTGGTTAACTAGAATTTCCTTTCAACTGGGGATGCAAATCAGGTAATCACTGCAATCTCAGAGCAGCCCATACTCCTTGACACAGACCACAGCTGTGCTCTTTTCCGAGAGAGGTGGCTGGATGCACCCATTGCAAATAGGGGAAAATCCCATAGGGCTTTCTGGCTGCAAGTTTAGATTCACTCTCAAATTAACTCTCACCTGTACTATTATTTGACCATTCATTAAAAATAATCAAATAATCTAAAACAGAGAGAGGTTCCTGATTTTAAGGAATTCATATCGTCCAAAAAACCTGAATTACTGCTTCAGCAAGCTATTTCAGGCCCATAAGTCAAGATTTTAGCTATTTTCTTAGCACCTTAACTCTTAGCAGCAACACCCCAGTGTTTGAGATATAGAACTGGATTCCTGTTGTCCTAAATGCCATGCAATGCTCTCAAACACACAAAAGTACACTTTATGTCAACCAGAGGAAGGCCTACAAGGGTTCTCTCATCACACTGTCACGGATCTCAGCAGCCAGCCTGAGAATCAGAAAATGATGCCTGAAAACCCAACCCTGTTGTGCACTGAATAATACTGCACTATGAGCAACATTCCAATCAAACTGATGCAATATTTCCTTGAAGCTAGCACAACATGTAAACCGTTGGGGAAGGTTTTCACTCAAAATAACAGATTTTAGATGCGTGAGCATGTTTGGATTTTTTCCAGCTATGCTATTTAACAGTCTTGCTGCAGTCGGCAATTTTATTCTGCCCTGCAAGATTCAATCAATGTTCCAGAGAGCTGAGAAGGACAAAACCAGAAGTTTCAAACTACTTCTGATCAACCCTATGCCAAATCTTTCTGAAATTTTTGAACCATTTGAATTCCTTGTTTCTCAGCACAGATCATCTTTTTTGCTTTCCAAATAAGATTATAAGTCACAGACACGCATCAATCCTCATTTCCACAGAAATATTTCCCCAAAAAAGAAGTTCCATATCAAATGCATCCATAGTATACTCTAATTTCTTCTATTGATCTCAACTTCTGTACTATGATAGAGCCAAACATTTAGAAATAATTGATAACTATTCTCAGATTTTCCCTGACACCATATATAACTGGAAGGCTATTGCCAAGGAAACAGTACTGTGTCAGAAATTCAGTTTCAGAAGGCAAATGAGGAGTAGACAGGCAGGAAAAGGGTATATAGCCCAAATTTGTTAAAGCAAATAATGCTGGGGCCAATTTGAAACATTCCCAATGCAAAGAGAATAGGTAGTAGGGCCAAGAAGGTCTCACTTAAGTAGTGAGCAAGAGCTATGAGGTAGAAAAATAATTGTAAGAGAAAACATTAATTGTACCTCACACCTTTCTGATTAATTATGGTATCTAAGTGTTCCATTAACATCTTATATACGTTCTGAGAAAACAAATCCTGCAAGCATCAGGGCACCTGCTGTTGTGATGGAGCTGCCCCTGTTGCCAGAAAAGCTGATGATTCTCCCACATTTCACTTTTAGAAACAATTTCATTGAAAACAACACTCAAAATTAGTGTATTTTCCTTTCATTCTCCTATCTTTTTTTGGTGTAGTTGTTCTGCTTCTTTTCTCATCCTGGTCTATTGTACTGCATCTTGCTACATGATTTTACCTTTTACAGCTCATTTTTAATTGCTTATCATTGCTACCTTTCATGTAAAGAGACAGGGCTCTGCCATTCTTACTAATTATCCAAATCACTAGTCACTGCTTGCATGTGTGTGGCCTCACCTAAAGCTTTTAACCACAAGTTATGTCACTAAATCAAAGCAAGTTGGAGGTGTCTCTGCTGTAGTGATAAACTAATAAAGGTTACATGACATGTCTTTTAAGCATTTGGAAATATTGTTTCTAGAATTACAGCACTCAATACTATGAATAATTTGGTGGAGGCAGGGAAGGCTGGAAGGTTATCCCATGCTGTGGGTTCGTGCTCTGCTGTCCCACGGAACTGCAGCCACAACTGCTCTGCAGCCTTAACTGCCCTGACTCAAACACATTTGGTGACAAAACCCACCACAATGAGGGCACCACCTTAACTCTTGCCTCAGGATAGCTCCAGATTCCACATTTGCGTTGGGGAACGCTCTGAAGAAGCTCTTCATCCTATTCACATTGACCAGGGTCTGCCTTTTTCCTTACAGTACACTTCACCTTACTCTGACTCTTGGGAACTTTAGTGTTATTTAACAGTATCCCGTTTATTAAAGTAGAGAGATCCAAAACCAAGAAAAAGCTGACATATCCCTCTTTTTTAAGGTGTGTTGGCAGTGTGTGTGGGCATGTGTGCACTTTTGCCGTGTCCTGCGCTTGGAGAGGACCATAGTGATGCAGCCATGTCATGGCAATCACGCCTTGTTTTTCTCAATGGATACACCTTGCCCTGTCTCTCACATACACATCCACTTCCTTAGTATAGCACTTCATTCTTTATTTTTCACTCTAAATCCATCAAAATAAGAAGTAATGGATTAGCTGTACATGTCCAAAACTTTTCCCTTACCCTTCTTAATTGCAATCACATATGAAGCAGGACAGAAATTTTTTAGATTTTCTTATGATTTTCTCAGATTTTCCTTAAAAATACTAAGATGTCCTAAAGTGAGTCACTGTACCCTGTGAAAAGGAAAAGGGAAGAGAAAGCATCTCCCAGTAGACTGAGGTGGCTCATGAAGCAATAATCCGATATATGAGGTTACTTGCACCCATTTCTGACCCTCCAGTTTCCCTTCTCATAAATCAGTCCCTGGGGTAAGACTAAAAGGTAGTTTATGCTGCTCCATTCTGTGGTCTCCCTAAATATTTAATACAAAATGGTTCATCTGTGGCATTGCAGGTGGAGGCGCTCGTTCTGAAAAAGACTCTTGGCTGGAATAGCAAAGGCAGAAACGGAAATTTTCACTTCACAGCCCTGACCCAGACCGATGTGGTCCAGACTAGAGTGGATAAGTGGGCCATTTGATAAGCCTGTCTGTGTCCACTGGCAATGTTTTCCACCCTCAGCCCTGCAAACCTTGCCCACAGCAGAGTTCAGACAGACTACTCTGCTCCTACAGCGTATTTAAGCTTTGATGAATCTGCTTTTGCCCTTCACAAAAATATGTTAAAAGAAAAAAAAAATGTATCTTTGGTGCTAAATGAAACAATTACTGAAATTTCAGTTTAAAACAAAATTAAATTCATTTGATTAGTTCACATTTTCCTATTTTCCTCTGTTTTTTCTTTTTTTTAAATACTCGTTAGAAATTTTACATCCTAGCAGGAAAACATTAAATACTTATACTACCATTGTTACAGTGAAAATACTTATGCTTTATAGTGTCTCTCCAGAGACATATTTAATACTCTACAGATAGGTTAATTTAGCATAAAATAGTGTAATATCTTCCTTATTTCTGTTCATTCATTTTCAAGCTAAGATACCAGGCCTAGAACTAGTCACACATCACACACTAGTCATCACAGACTGATTTCCCCTTCCACTAAGAAATGCAAAACCTTTCAGCTCCTGTTGACGCCAGTTTGTCAGCTCTGCACTGTCTCACTCAGAGAAGAAACGTCTGTACAAGGAAAACAAGAGCAACCATCAGTTATGGTGCTCTGAACTGCCATCAGAAAAAATTCATTCAGGTCACCACAACTTAATGGTCAAGTACATGATCGGTTTCATGATTTTTCTAGAACTACACATGTCCAAATGGGGTCTACTAATTTCTTTCTTTGGACAAGGTCTTTGATAGAATTTAGAGGAAGTTTTTTCTGAAACAAGAAAAACTTTTCAGAGCAGTTTGCCTACACTTCATGGCTATAAGTGCCAGCAAAAGCATGCTCAGAGCCTCTCAAAGGGGGAAGCCTCCCCCAGACATTTCACCAGCACTAGCTCATGGCTCGTGAGGGCAGCAAGGGCTCTGTGCTGCAGCCAAGCCAGGTGCTGGCACAGGGTGGGCTCCTCAGGGC
Source organism: Donacobius atricapilla (assembly GCA_013397315.1). Lineage (NCBI taxonomy): Eukaryota > Metazoa > Chordata > Aves > Passeriformes > Mimidae > Donacobius > Donacobius atricapilla. Next base: position 232,912 of record WBMY01015413.1, on the reverse strand, counting down.
TGGCCTCAGCCACTGCTTGCTCTGATACAGCCCTTCTCAAGAAGACCCAGAAGGTTCAAAGAACACGATCTTCAGTTATTATGAACATCAATCAGCTTCATGCGGCCACATATTCCTCTTTCAAATGGATTAATGCAGGGCAAATCCCCCTTAAGTGCACTAAAATCTGTCTGCAGCAGCTCTAAAGTTGGTTGGAATTGTGTGCCTCTTCTCTCATGGCAGGTCACCCACAAGACTGAGCAGGCCTAAATCCTAATCTATTTTGCAATGAAAGTATTGTGCGAAGCATGCAGGATCTGGCCTCAGGGTGGACTAACAAAAAACCCAACAAAAACCAGGTCAGTACCCCATTAATCCTCATTACAGATGTTACCAAGGAGGAAATCTTTCTCTGATATTTGCATTTCTGTGTTATCCCTTGCCCTTGGGTCAACTCAGTTTTGACTTTCAGCAACTGGGGTGTTCACAAAGGAAAGAAAAGTTATATAACTGATCTTTTATACAACCCAGTCTTCTGTTAGAGTAATGAGAAAATCATGTTCTGTTGTTGGTGGGTTTTCCATTAAATCACAGCCTTTGCTATTCACTAACAATCAAGTGCTGAAGAGCCAGTAATTTCCAAAAGGAAATGTAAACAACTTTCTCTGAGGAAGGACTGCATACAGTAAGCTGGAACCTCCTTCAAGTTAATTGCAACATAGTTCACTAATGAAACTTTCCATCTATTAAATCTTAACAGGCATAACTATAAAAATGGCGCCAAGCTCTCTCTCCTGCCTAGGAATGCCCCAGACAACATCTGCAGAGACTTTCACACTTACTGTCTTTGCAGGGATAAGCTATTATCCCTAAGCAGCAATGGAAACATACAGCTACCGTCACATCAGTTATGGTGTTTTCAAATTAATTTGAACACTGAGATCATAGCAGTAGTACCTAATTCTTGCCAAGTACTATGTAGCAGATCTGACCCAAAATGCTCTGAAGTTGACAGGAATCATCTTCCTTTGCTTTCACAGTTTCAAAATTAGGGTCAGGATGGGCAAGGACATGACCTGCACTTCTGCCAAGACCTGTGCTTGCTTTAGAGGCAAAAAATTTAAATTCTACCCCTTCACACCTGGTTAAGAGAGAATACACAGTACATCTCTCCTGGAACACAGCATTTTGCAGGAACCAGTGTTGCTTGTTTGTGCTCCTGTAGAACATTGTGATCATCTATTGCTCTTAATCTTACATTTAATTTCTTCTCACCAATGTTTGTAGCTGCTCAGACTCTTAACTGACACCTGTGTTTCTCATCTGTAAGAGTTATCCAAGATCATCTGCTGGCTCACATTAATGCATTTTTAAGCCTTGCTTTTCTGCCACATCCTCCATGTTTTCAGCTGTCCTTTGTGCCTTATCTACAAAGCATTAAGACTGACCCAGAACATGTGGATTCATTCACTCCTGAATACTTTAGTGACTGCTTTATAAAAGAGTAGAAAAAAAATCTCTGTATCCTGGCTGACTTGAGACTTGCTGTCCAGAGAGAAAAAACATCCTATAGCTCTTTTCCTCTGTTCAGTGAGACTACTGAAATTTTATGTGAAAGGCTTTTTAAAAGCTGTACTCAACTATTTAGTTTTCCTACTGAAAATAGGAATCTGCAACTCAATATCAATTTTTCCTTTAAGAGGAATGACAAAAAAATTGGCTTGCAGCCACTCCTTAATTATATTAGTAAAAATATTAATGCTCAGTTACACCATTCCTTTGTATGAAATAATCCTGGAATAATTGCATGGCTGCTAGGTGCCATAGATATGAAGCTGGACTGTTCTGGAAAAGGAAGTAACTGCAGAAAGGAGAGCTGGAGGTAGAGAGTGGAAAAAAAATGCTGTACTGATTTTATTTTAGTAACAGAGTCTAGCATCAGATGCCTTGAAATAGCTTTTATATTTTTACAGAGACAGGGGGAAGAAGTGTATGCTGATCTTGTACTCCTGAGAATTTCTCTGGAAGCATTTTGTTGAACAAGTCTTGGCAGCCCATCAACATCCTAGTTCAGGGCCAAACACTGAGATGAGCTATTAGCAGTTCACTAGTAAGTTCTGGGTCTAGCAAACACTTCCTATGGAAAGTTATAGTGCCATTCACATAACAGATAAAGAGCTGCTTGAACTCTGAGAGCCATTAAATGACCTGTATATTCCAAGTACAAGTCCTAAAGTGCTTTCCAAGGTTTTCCACCTCTAAGATTAGTCCAGGCGAGCTGTAAATAAATGTTATGTACTAGCATGACACTGAATTACCTGTAACGTTAGAGCATTCCCTTGGCAGGACAGCTATGGAGTCAGCACCAGTCCACACAAGCTCAAAGTGAATCATCCTCAGCCTAAATCCCTTCACCTGAAGGGGTGTGAAATCAGGTAATGGTAGAGTGAAGCTTTTTCCCTTTCAAAGGTCCGCATGATCCTTTTGTCTTTCCACAGGTAATTAATTGTTGCTGGTGAGTATGGTGAACCAAGCAAACTTTGCAGACTCCTGGCTCACAAGGAAACAAGTTGAGAAGCAGTTCCAAAGGCAGAGCAAAGCACTCTGCTCCTGCTATGAGGCTTTTGTGAGATGAACTGAGAATTAAAATTGCTAAAATAAAATTAAATGGGCTATGCTTAGATTTCATCTGGAACCCTATCTTGTCCACTTCAATTTTTCAGACAGTTTTTTTTTCATGTTGGAGTTGCCTTTATTTTCTGTGTTTGTTGTACAGTACACAGTGCATTTTGGTAGTAAGCAATAACTAAAAAGAACTACATCTGAATTATTTTGATCATTCATTATATATCCATAGGATACTATCAAAGCACTTCTAGTTGCATTTGGAATAAAGATACCAGGAAGAGAGATAATTATCCAGCACTGCTCTATTCTCATCCTATTAGCCAATTTTGAAGTAAAAACTTAAAGTAATGCCAATAAAGGTAATTAAGATGCGAGATTAACCTCATCCAAATTTCTACAGCCATGAATTTCTTCCCAATATAAAAATGCAAACACACCACTGCAACCCCACCAGCAACCAAGTATCCTACTGACATTCAGCTTCAGCTGTCTGTGGCATTTCTTTTTGCTTAGCACCTATGGTTTGTACTTTTGTACAGTTTCCTTCTTTCCTTCCTTCAGACTTCCAGGCATAGTTCTGTTGACTGGACCTCATGTTCCAGCAAGGCAGAGGCAATCCATGCAGCCAGTGAGGCATGTATTGTACAGGTCACACTGTGCCCAGATTGAAGGGAAGGCTGGGCTGCAGCAGCAGTCAGCAACAGCAGGAGCAGCTGAAGGGGCTGACACGGCAGGAGCAGAGCCTGCCCGATGTGTGGCAGCTCTGGTGAGGGGTAACACCCTGCCCTCCTCTCCCAGACCACTGCAGTATAACACCACCTCTCTCTCACAGGTGTCTGCAGGCAGCAGTGGCACACAAGCTAATCCCTGGCATTGATGACGGGCCTTTGGCTCTCAGTGACATCCAGTAAACTGGGAGGGGGCTGGTGGCCAGAACCTGCACAACCTACGTGCCATAAGATCAGCTTGTTTGCTCCCCAGCCAAGGCCCAGTTTCTTCCGAGATGTCTTTGTCTTTTCTCAAGAGCGGGATAATTCTCTGTACCATAGGAACCAGGACAATACATACAAGAAGGGAAGCAGGTGACTGACTTGTTTAAGCTTAAGCAAAGGTTGCTGAAAAATAAAGAAGCAGCAAAGAACAGGAAACAAAAATGGTTTCTGATAATCACCACACCCAGTGAAACTCCCAAACTAGCAGAGTTAAAAAAAAACATTGAAGGAGAATGGAGTCATATTTTATTGAAGAATTTCTGCATTAAAAAAACCCAAACAAACCAAAACCTCCATACAGAATAAGCAAATTATTTTGTACCATCACAAGCATATAATTTTCTCAACTTGTGTTCAAACTTTTCATCCCAAACCCATCTGAAGTTCTTTACATTCTCTGTTAAAACTTAGGTGGAAGGTCTTTAGATACTCTGAATCCCTACAGGGAATCCTATCAAAGTGAGAACAAATATAGTATGAACAGACACTGCAAGAATATCTGATAACAGAAGACATCACCATGCTTACAGACAGCCAGACATTCTACAGCTGGGCAGTCCTTACTTTAGTGCTTGTGTGCCAAAGACCAAAGAGAAACAGAAATAGTTTTCCTTAACCAAGACTTGAATGAGCACTTGAAATGCCAACTTTCCTTGTTGTCTCTGTTAGAGTCCTTACAATTATATATACACCTCTTTTTCTTATGTTTCGTGACAGCTTCCAGAATCTATGAATAGTGTTGTAAGATTTTTTTAAAGGATGTGCATATTTTTAAGGAAAATGAAAAATAGGATAAGACTGTGGTGTTCAACCTTTACTATACTGTGTGATGGATATAGAGCAGCTTTGCAAGAATTTATGAACACTACATGCTGACCTGGTTATTGAAATGTTTATTGTTTGACTATATTGATTTAAATCAACAGGACTATTGCAGAAATAGGGAGAAATCACTCAAAATAAGATGTTCCAATATAGCTTCTTAGAGCTAGTTAAGAAAAAAATTTCCCAAAGTATTTCCTGTGAAGACTCTGCCTCCTGAACAAAGCAAGGGTGTAAGTCTTTCTTGCCACGTGAAGCCATGTTTGGAAGCAGAATAAGGAACACTCGTGTTCTGTATAGATAGGAAGCCAAGAGGGAGTTGTTCACACAGGGGACATCTGCCAAAGCGTTTAGATTTTTCATGCTTTGTTTGAGCCTAGAAATTGATAAATTTATAGGCAAGGCTGAGAGACAGGTAGAATTTCAAAGTTAGCTTTTTTTACTTCAAATTTTAAATTCATGTAGCTAAATAAAAATACTTGGCCATTACCAGTATTTTAATTTGAACATATCCCCAGCTAGAGAAGTATGATTACGAACCCAGGTCAGTGTCCTGGCCTACTACACTGTTCTCAGCATTCATTTTTGCCACATGAAAATGAATGAAAACAAAACATCTGCCAATTAATCACATTAAACCAGAACTTGGAGCTACAATATGGTTTAAAATAAAAATCAGCTTTTGTATTTGGTTTTGCTTGATTATTTTTCTTCACAAAAGACTCAGTTCTTTAAGCAAAGGGAAAAATATTTAGCATCAATATCGTTGTTAAATGATCAAAGTTTGAGGGCTATTTCTGTAATACGTGACAGAAAATGAGACTCCAAATTCGTAGCTGAAAATTATTACAATTTTCAAATGATTACAGTTACTTGATTAGAAAGATATAGCATACTAAAAGAATAGGATTAAGAAAATTGTTACTAAATTTTGTATTCAGAACTATTCATTAATTTCAGAGGACTATCATTTTAATAAGACATTTTCTATTTGTATAATTGTTCCTAGAAACCTTTACTTTCTTAGTAGTCTCAAAGGAATAAAAGAAAATAAAATTATTAGGAACTATTTGGGCATATCTCTCTGTATATAAGAAACAAGTTTTCATTCAAAGGAAAACTTCTAAGTGTACTTGGCACACGTTCATTTGAACAGAGAAGCATCATACTGAGAAATAAAACTTCAGTCAATGCAGTTATCAAAACTTCTGACGCAGTCACCAGAAGATGTACACACTAGGGATAGAACCCCACCAAAATGAGAAAGCCACCAGAGCACCCAGATGTAGTCCTGGTGCTGTCAGACAGAACTAGATGGCAGACACATGTTGGAAAGCTGTGAGTGCTGATGCCTTGCTCCCCCATCCCAGCCATAGCTGCTGGAGGGCATCAGGAATAGGCAGGAGGTGAGGTCTGGCTGCAGACCAGCAGAGAACATTGCTAACAGAACAGCCTGTGCTGCTTAATAATTCTCTGGGTAGTATGTATTCTGCTACTCATGAAAGTCCTATCACACCTGGCCAATCTCACTATCACCCTCATCATTAAATACTGCCTCCTAATTTCACCTCCCAGTAGGAGCGAGCAGGAAGGGCAGCATGACAAGCCTCAATTGAACTAGGTATCCTTTCAGTTATCCACAAGTAGCCACCTTTGCCGTCTGCTTTCCCTCTGGATGGCTGCATTGGCCGCTGCAAAGGGCTGTACCCTAAAACCAGCCCGGGTGAAAAGCTGCACCAGACTCCGCAATTTATGCAGTAAGAAAGACTGAATTTTGTCAAGAGCAGACAATAGGAGGGCTCCAAAACTGATGCGGGTAGCATTGAAAGAGACTTAAAGGCCAAACTATCAGCCACAAGGTACCACAGAAGGCCTCCAGGTGGCTCAGCAGAGGGGCTCATCACCCTCCTATGTGACACTTCCAGGAGAGGCACTCAACATGGAAAGCTTTAGATGGCCATTTGCAAGGTGTTGTTTGTGGGGCTTGGGAGAGTCTGGTACTTGTTCCCTCACACCCAGCCCCAAGCAGACAATTCTCTTGCCTACCCAGACATTCTGCAAAAGCTGTGCTTTTAATAGGGCTTGCAAAAAGACTAAGGGTTTGCTTCTCAAATAACGAAGGGATGAAAGGAACTTTCCTGGGGTTGTGCTGGCTCAGTTCCTGTTTGATTGACTGCTCATGCTGTTGCAATGGTGGTTATTAGAGCTGGTAAAAAAAACACAATTTCTGTCCTACAGGAATTTCCTATACTTGAACATTTTTTTTCATTCTGAAACAGCATTAAGTATTTCATAATAATGAACACTTTCATAGATTGAATAGCCCTAAAATAAATTAAAACATGTCATTGTGCATGGGCACGTTTTCAATCCAAAGGTCTAACCTCTTTTTTCCCTTCTCCAGTCACAAGGGCTTACAAGAGCTTTATTTCCAGATTCATCATATCAGTATTCTAGCTGATCGCTATTCCTCGGGAAGACCAGGATACAACACTGAGCTGCCACCACACTGCTTTCCCCCCTCGCTCCCCCAGTCCCGAGATAACTTGGGAGCATAAAGCAATCATTTGAAGATTTCTCCAGAAAACTCTGAAAGCACTGAGCTAGCAACAGCTAGATTCTACGCCCTCATTTGCTTACTGTCCTTTAGTGGGACATGCTGAAATGCGAAGTACGTTATTAAAAATTGTGAACCCTGGTGTTTTCAAATGGTCCTTTGGTTCTACAGATATCCCAGGCAGTTCACAGCAGTCTTGCACAGAACTAACACAACTGCACTTCTTGCCTAGCTGCAGTGCACAGGTAGTGACAAAATCCACCTTCTTTTATCTAACATGGCAGCATTTTGAGGGAGGAGGAGGAGGTTTTGAGAACCAGCAGCTGGCAGGAATAGGCATGTGATGACCTGCAGGGGTTCTCCAGCATGGTAATTGCTGCCTTCCCCTTTTAAAGGGACACATAGTCCTTCTCTTCCCCTTTTAAAGGGACACATAGCCTAAAAATGAGCAAGTGACATTCTGTTCCTCTCTAAGGACACACATGAAGGAACAAACTGTCCTATCTTCACATCTTTCAAGGTTCCAATGAGAACCTCGTCACCACTTTGCACCATTCACCCCTCAGTCACAGATCCTCCCATCCCGGGCTAAACCATACAGCACTAAGGGTAATATTACTGCATCACAGCCTGCTAGGTGGAATGGAGCTGCACGAGTGTCTCTTGGCTTAAAATAGTCTTTATGTAAAGCTCTGCTTTAGGGAAATAATGGTAGCAAAGGAATGTCAGGTTTTGCTCTCATCGTTGAAGAACAAAATCTAACAAGGGTGGCTGTCAGCTATCATGCTTTTGTACTGAAAAATTGTACAATCCTTTTAAGTTACATATAATGATTTTATAGCCTTTTAACAAGAGGAGCACCACTGGGTAGAATTTTAACAAGAGAAGGAGGATTTGCAATTTATTAATTTATTTTAAAACAGCTGAATTCCCCAAGTTGTTCCTTGATTTAAGCCACAGCCTGTATTACAAACAGAAGGTATTATAAGCATCTAAAGTAGCCATGGTTTTGATAAAACTCTCTTAAGTAATGATGATCCTGCAGCATTCAGACAAGTCAGGGGTCAATATGACCTTATTTGCCTGGGCCTTTCATTAGGAACACTCTTTCTGCAGTACCATACTTCTGGTACCTCTGAATACACAGAGGATTCATGCTTCAGTTCTGCATGTATTAAGAATGCAGCCATAGCAACTACTAGCATTAATGAACTATTTGCTTATGCAGTAATAATTAACTTCCATTACATTACTTTGTGTGATTACTTTCTTAATTGCCTGAATTATGCATCCATTTAATATTTAATAACCATTCTCAGAAATCAGACACTGGTAAAAAAAAAACAAATTGCTCACAGTTTCCTTGCAATAATTAAGCTCACAAGAATAAATGAAACCCTTTAAAAATGAATGCCTTGTGATTATATCCTTGCATATAGAGCAAGAACCTAAATTAGCTATTTATTAAGTTTAAATTTAAGACCAAATAGTACATTTTTCACTTACGCCTTGGGAAATCAACCTATACAATACCTGACATAACCAGCATAATTAAGTGCCATCTATTTACTCTGAGAGTCACGAATTCTGCATTAGTATTTAGAACATTCAGAAGTGTGTGCGGGAAAATATTTTAAAATGCTTCCTCAGAAAAATAGCATCTCCTTTACCTGAGGTAGCTGCTTAGCTGTGCTTAAAGTACTGGAAAGATCTGTGAAGCATAAATAGCCTTCTGATGGGGAGGGTTGGAAAAGATTTTTTTTTCTGGTCGTGTTTTAATTTACATACAAACAATGGAAATACATTTATACAGCCTGAGGTCAGGCTTACCAAACAGAATGAAATTCATAGTTGTATATGAAAATAATGTTTACAATCAAAAACAAGCAGTCTGATCCACTTCTTTTTTCATGTTGTCATCTGTCTCTGAGCCCTCATGCCCTGCTAGCACCCAAGCAAAGCCACATACTGATTTGCAAAGTGATAATGCCATTGTGTTGTCTCACACCAGCTTTGTTTCCCAATGGTTTGCAATGCAGTCACCAGCTTAAATAAAATGTGCAACTGTTTTATTGGACACTGTTTTGATTGATAGAGTCTACTGAGCTGGATGAGACTGGTGACCTGTTGTGAGATTTTTGTACTTTGCCTTTCCCCCCCTTAAGCTGCATTTGCAAAACTGCCCTGCTATTCCACATTGATTATGGCAGCCATGTACAGATGTGTTTATCTGAACCACAGCACAGCTCTGCTGAAGCTACAGGGATACCAGTGTATTACTCCCTCTCTTTTCCCAGACACATGCACTACAAATAAAATGTGTACAATGAAAATCATTCCAGGCATCCTGCACCCAAATAGACCTAATCCAATCACGAGAATAACTGCAGGGCTTATCTGCCGAGAGGTGGGTGAGGGAGGAGTGCCTGCTCTCCCCCTTGCCCATAGAGGTGGATCATTTTCAGTGAGATGTACATGAAGCTACGGGGAGCCAGGGAAGGAGCAAGGGACAGCTCCCATCTGGGGTGTCAGGAGCCAGCAATGGCTGCTAGCCCGAGTTCCCAAACTGAGCTAAGTTGATGCCAGTCTCAGTGGCTGTTGCTACAGTGGGCAGCATCATTAGGATTTGCTTTTTAAATGATCTCTCAGCCTGTAAGTCTGAGAGCTGCTAGCAAAGCAAGGTTAGAAAGAAAATGATGGCAGCATGTTGATGCTTCACAGACCTCATGATAGTTTCCGTCTGTCATTATTTACGTCTGACTAGATGCGTCATGTCAGCTACCTAGAAGGCACTTTAATATGAAGCTCTTGTTTGCCTCTGCTTTTTCACATCCAGACTGGGTATTATTTTTTTTTTGCATCACTACACTTAGGTGAAGCTTGCTTCAATCTCTCTGTAATGACACACAAAGAAATAAAAATTGTTTAGCTCATGTTATTATACATGCTTCTATTCTAACAGACCTCTTTGACATTGTTCACAAAATGGTGAATTCAAATCAATAAACAGACATCTATCAAAAGGTCAACTTAATTTTATTCTTCCAGCTTTTTTACTAATATTTTAAGCAAAATAATTTCTTCCTTTAGTTTTTAGAAAATATTATATTATGGATTACGGCAGCAACTTGTAATGTTAATGGCTGATGGTATTTAGTAGTTCAATTAATTTATTTTATTAATACTGCTTTATAATGTGATGAGCTCTGTCAAAGTCAATGTAAATAAGGTTACAGCCATCAAGTATATGTCAGTTCTGCCATTATACTACCTCTTGGCAATTCAGATTCAAAGGATTCACTAGCACTGGTTTGGATGAAGTGTAATTCACTCCTGAGTAATACAGCCAGCACTGAATTCGATCCGATAACTTTTTACAACGACAGCAGCTCATGCAAGGTAGAAGGACCCAATCCTGCCAGGCTTCTGGCAGGCAAAGCTCTTGCTCAGACCTACACAGTGTCTAAGCATGCATTCCCATCCCAAATGGACTTGAAAACCCATCCCTCTACCACTTACAAGGGAGGTACTCAGCCACATTTTTATTTGTGCCCAAAAATAGCCATTCAATCATTCTGTGGCCTGACTTTGCTGAATAATCATGTGAACTTATTAATACAACCTTTTTAATCCTTTAACTCAGCAAGCCTGCAGCTCTGTCTTCTCATTTTGCCCTCTGTGAAATTTAGTGACAAGCTTTTTCATGCTTTCATTTATCTGAGCTGTGAGGGATCTTGGACACTCTTTAGTACAATAAAACAATTAACCACGTAATATTACCAAAGTTCACTTAATAATATTTGGTATGCCACATTTTGTTCATTTTTGTTTCAATTTTACACATTAGAAAATACCTTTAACCAGTTAATGGAGTATTTGCATTTTGCACACTTTGGACTTTATCGTCATATTGCTTTCTTAAACGTAACACTGGAAGAATAAACTATTTTTCGTTTAATAAGTATAAGTTCATAAGGTGTGTTTTATTAACTTTCATTATGATCTTTAAAATTTAGTAATGCCTCTAGGCTTTGGTAAACATTACTTATTCAAAATAAATCTTAAAGGTCATCAAATTTTCTCACTCATCCCCTCAAAGAGGAGAAGTTTTGTTGGTTTTTTTTTAATGGGCAAATTAACATTACCAAATTTAAAAGTATTTTCTCTTAATCACTAAAATAACATTTACCTTTACATGGGCTCCAGACAAATAAAGAAAAGACAATGCTTTCCCAAAGTTACAGGTACAACTAGCTCATCTACTCATTGAGCTGAATTCAATGGGTACAGCATGTGCATTTTTGGATTCCTGAAAAGCCCACTATTAGGAAAGTGCTGGATTTTTTACATTCTTCAAGAAATCTACTTAAAGGAATTTTAAGCTCAGAATAATGTATAAACGCATCACTTTACATAGCAGTTATTATTTGTGTAATTTGATTTGCTGCCTAAGTCATATGATCTCTTTCTGTTGCTCAGTTGGGTTACAATAGCCCTGCAAAGACGCTGCTGATTTGTCTCTGTGGACAAGGCCCTAATGGTTAACTCTTTGGGAAGCATTAAACAGGTTTTTCTGTACTCTTGAAATAACCTTTAGGGCTCTGACTAAACTTTGTGAACAGGAGCTTAGCACCCCTCTGCCTTTCCCAACATTGTAAACAGGGAGAATCACATCATCATAAACACAGTGAGAATGAGCACTTATTTATGGACGGACTGAAAGGCTTTCATAGGAATTAAATCCATTTACCTATACTGGCTCTTCAGTTGTGAAAAGGAAGGCTGCAAAGGAAACACTGAAGATAAACTTGCTCACTATCAACAAGACAACTACATCAAATCTCCTCTGTATGTAGTTTATGGTGACAACATCAATATTTTTTTCTGAAGAAACTTTATTTCACACTCTTATTTGGATCTCATTAGTGAAGGTTAATACAGCAATACAGTTAGGTCCTCATGCTAATTATTTATATCATGTGATCTGCATGTGCCCAGTGTTTTCTGGGCAGTATCTGTTATAATTACTGTAGAGCACCAAGTGACACCAACAGCTCTGGATGGTCCCTAAAGTCTTTAGATTACAGATTGGTTTGTTCTTGAGGGTTTTATGGGTTTGGTTTTCAGGTTTGGGGGGGGGGTTTTCTCACAAATGCTGCCATGAAAAGGGCCTGAATTGAGCAGAGCTGTTGCCAGGATTTGAAGACTGCACTGAAGTCCTGTGTTTCAATGGTGGGCAGTGCCAGATGCCCATGAGAGCTGCTGCTAGAGCAAGCAGCTCTGTGCAAGGCAGGATGTGGACCTTTTGTGAGCAGAAAACAGAGGGTATTTGGTTTCTACAGCTTCTCTCTTTTCCCCTTCTCCTGGAATTAATTCTTGGCTGAAAATTAACCGACAGCCCCACTAAAAAACTGCTAGGTGCTAAATAAACTATGAAAACCTGTATTGCCATTTAAAGTCCAAGAACCTTCCAAAACAAGCTTTCTCCTTTGTTTAACCTTGTAGGTTTTGAAATTCAAATGTGAAGCCTCTTCAACTTTTTACCGGCTCCATACGCTAAACATATCTCAAGTTCTTCAGCATCTTTTACGCCGGGGATTCATAGACCGCAAACCACCGGCAGCATTTAATTTGTGAATTCGCCTGTGCACTCCTCCTAGCTGAAGACCCGGCCTCCCCCCCGCGCCCGGGCCGGCCGGCGCCTCTCCGCGGCGGCCCCGAGCGGGGCAGTGAGCGGTAGGTGGCAGCCGAGCCCCTGGGCTCCCTCCGCCGTCCTCCGGCGCCGCATCCTCGGCAGGAGCAACGCGGAAACGCTGCCTTTTCGGGGTTTAAAGGTAGCGTTTCCAAAACGATCCTTGCCTAGGCCTCGGGCTGCGGAGGCAGTAATGGGTAGTGATATATCTTAGATGAAGAGCCCAAGAAGCCCTGAAACTCTGTTGCCTGCTTTTGAGCTCTGAGCTTGTACGGATCCCAGGTTTTTGGGAAGCATTCTCTGAACTTCAGGAGTGTTTTCTCATGTAAAGAAGTGCCATAATTGTCCAGGACTGTCCTGAGGCTGTATACACGGGATTTACCCCCACCCAGAACAGAGCCAGCCCCCCGTAGACGAGGCAGGGCCGGATAGCAGAGCTGCCCACACACACACTGATGGGCTAAAGCCAGAGCCCTTGTTTCACAGGCACAGACCAAAAAACCTCCCAGTGAATTCATGTTTCGTTTCCTTTTCTACATTGCACACGCTGAGAAAAGCAATTTAAGATCATCTCAATATTTTTCCTCCTATTGAAGTGGCAAATACCATTAAACTTAAGTGTCTAGCATCCTGGAAAAGTTCCACAGCAGCACAGATATGTCACACTTGCAGCAGGATTATTAATCAAAGAGGCACTCTCCATGCACACACAGGCCTCTCAGTATATCTCCTAATGGGTCAGCATCAGTAAGTCCACTCATATAGCAATATTCAGCAATACTCCAGTGACAGATCTGACCAAAATTTGGATGCATACTTCATAAAATATTGGCAGTTTCATGAAGTAGTTCTTGAAGTAAGGTTTTTTTATTGAATTCATCATGCATCAAGTAAACCAGAACTAAACTAACAAAGACATTTTCAAATTTCTAGAAACAAAAGAAAGTGCCTCTCTGGTTATGTTTTTAAATGACTGAAGCTATGCTGCTAACCCACTAGCCCTCCCAATCACACTTGCAGTTCCCAAAGTATTATTTTGTTCATACAAGAATTCTTCTCATGTTACTTGTTCACACATAAGGGACTCCAAGAGAAAAAAAGGAGAGGTGGTACATTAATATTTCACTTTCAGATGGATCATTCAGATTTCTTCACTATGCTGTAAGAGCCATAAGTTTAATTTTAATTCTACAGGGAAGAACAATAGCTCTGGGAAACCATTTTTTCCCCCTTTATCTTTCCCAGGACCTCAGGTTGAATAGAAGTTTTGAATTTTGTGAACACAGAAGTGGCTTAACTAAAGCACTCCACAGCTGTTAATTAGCTGGTATCACTCTGGAGAACCATCTAAAGAAAACAGGGAAACTTGACTTTTCGGAGTGATTAGAAGTACCTTGAATCTGAACAATGACTTTTGTCACAAACTGCAACAAGGTGATGCAACCCAGCAAACATGCAGAGCAAAGTGGCAGATCCATACACTTATATCCAAAATTATATTTGTTCTGAAGGTGTGTTTCTACAAGGATTGGTATAAGCTTAATCAAAGTTCAGAAACTAAAGTTCTGATTGAGAACATTCTCCCTGTTCCAGAAATATTTTATCCAGGGGTCAAGAAAGTGAACTTATGTCCTTATTCTACAGAAATTGAAGTGCTGTTCCATGAGTTGTACAGTCAAATACAGTGATAATATGGACAGAGCCGGGTAAACTATTACTTTTAAATTTTTTTTTACCTGAGAAAATGGAAGAAAAAACTTAATATTACTATAGAGTAGTAGTTTTAATTAAAAAATAAAATAACTTTATAATAATTACACATGGTTTTCCTTTTTAAACACACACTACGCAGCACCACTATTTGTGATGAATGACACTTGTTCCAACTTTGTACTACTGCTTTGCACTTGTTTTCAAATTTTCATTGTGGACAGTTAGAAAAAAAAATCAAAACAACTGAAACGATGCATGTGTTGTCAGGGACTGCTGTAATAACTGTATTTTAACAAGGCTTTTACAGAGCTACTAATAGGAATATTATATTGGAACAGGTCAGTGTAGACCTAAGGTTCATCAGTCAGCAAAAGAAACCACAATTTGTCCCTCAAAAGCACTAGCTAGCATTGCAACATTGTACCAACAGTGTCTTTTTAAAAAAAAACATATTATGACTCATTGTACGTTATTCAAACTGTATGTATAGGCCAATATTTGAATATTGGCCTATACATCTATACAAGAATATTTGAAGAGGTCATAGTACTCCTGGCTACATAATGCAGAATTGTGGACATAGCATGCTAAATGGGCACTGAGTTGAAAATACTTCAGCTCCTTTCCCTGTAATAGCTATGATAGGGTATTTTACATTTGATTCTTTTACTTTTCTGAAAGAAATTGTAAGAACATTCCCTGTGATGAAAGCAATTTATGATAACACATGAATAAACATGTCTCGTTTTCTAGTACTTCTGTCCCTTTGGTTTGCTGTTCCTCACCTCACATTTTCCTTTAAAGGCAGACAAATATTGGTCAAGGAATCTGTATAGAAGATCAGAAAAAGTTGATTTAGTCATACATAAAGGAAAACTTGTGTTCTCCTGGCCTTTTAAAAGCTTGGGTGTTTTTTTTAACTAGAAGGCAGATCAGGAACAACAAGGGTAATAGCAAAGTTTGGGAGTAACTCAATAAGTTTGTGCTTGGGTAGACTACAAGATGATTGGAAGATTTATGTCATTCTTCCCTCAGCCTTAACAGATGAGAAAAAGTAATCTAATTCACAGAATATAATTATGTAGAATTTATTCATAATGCAACACAGATCGTTTGCATATTTGCCATGTCTTAGTTCTTTGTGACACAAACTTGAAAGTTGCAAGTCAGGCTACCCCCGAGGCAGCCACTCACCCACAGCAAGAGTTCAGAGCAAGAAGAGCATTACATAGGTGGTCAGGGCTTTTCAGAGAACACATAACCTGCTAGGTGGAGCAGCTGTTCTGCTGGCTCCTACCTGTGCCAGTGGATGCGGAACATCTACTATGTTACCAACCAGTTTGCAAAAAGGACATGTCACAGGTATAGGACCCATGGAGACAGATATTAATCATTAAGTTTAGGCAGTGCATTCCACTGCAGGTTTAAGTTTCTCCATCAACACGGGAGATCCATAAATCATGGATTTTCATCCATAAAACCATGGGAGGAACTTGTTTACCATCCTAAGCAGGAATGTCTAGTCCTTCCTGTAATCACATTTGTCATGCAAATCTGTCCTTTCTAGGCAACGGTCACACATTTTAACAAGCAAAACTCCAATTTAACATGTCCTTCACTGTGAGAACAAAGTAGAAGAAGGGGTCTCTGGAGAGGCTGCAGAACCAAAGTTCTCTCTCCATCAGGGTCAGACTCAGGACTTTTAAATCAACTCAAGTTCTCAAGACTACTGTACTGGTTGACATTTAGCCAGTTATGCCTTCTTCAAGTGTCAACTTATGCTCTGTTAGAGCAGATGGTACCTACTACAGCAGCAAGCAGACACTTATTTTTAAAGGCTTTTAGCAATCAAGCAGATCTTTTTTTTTTAATGCCCATCCCTTTCCTCTCTCCATGCACATCTAATATCCACTCCACACACCTTTCACATTTTTTGCAGCAGCTGTCTCAAAAGAAACTCTGAATTTGGTATTTATCTCTATTTTATTCAACACACGCATTCTGATTTGGGAAATAAAAGGCATGAAAGGTGTAATATTGAAAAAACTAGTAGGCAGATTCAAGAAAACATTCTTTACTCACCTCAGTTACTGTTCCACAGGTTTTACACACACACTGCACATTTTACATACATGGCACATCATCTTTGCTCCCTATCCATCTTACTAATATTTGCATTGTCATGTTTGCTATACAAATCATACTACTTTGTTGTTCTCATCCCTAAGTTAGATTTCTCTTCAATTCCAAGCAGCACCACTCATGTAAATCAGCACTCCTTAGCAGACAGGTAAGGAAATGAGTGCTTGATCTACAATTCTTACATACTATTCAATTTGTTTGAATTGATTGAGCAATACTTGATCTCTCTAATTGAATAATTATGTAGTGAAATGAATGCTTATATGCTGTAATACAAGCAGTAAGTATAGATTACTGACTTCAGAAAAGTTTTAAATGTATAAAGGAGGAGGTATTTATTATTTTATTCTAAACGTTGTAACTTTATATATTTGGAGGAGGGTCTTACAAAAATCTTTGATTCCCACCTGTGAATGCCTTCATGCATAACTTCAGAAACTTTTATTTCCTTGAATTCTACTCCAGTTCACAAAGTATTCATTTCCTGCTACTGATAATAGGCTCAGAGATTCCAGGATCAATCACATCTGAATTTGCACTACAGGCAATTGGCGATGCATTAGGAGTACATGAGACTGGAGTAACAGGCTTGCTGTGTTATCAGAGTCCTCTGTCTGTAATGATCTTTGCACTCAGTATTGGATAACAAGAAATCGAACTCCCAGTAGCCACAATTGGTGTATGAATTGTCTGGATGCAGCCCCCTCACAGATCTCTGACAGGGCTCAAATAATCAGTCTATAGACCCTACTCCCTCTAATCCACTTTCAGTCTCAAGCAGAGAGCAAAAGCAGTCACAGTGGAAAGTGCAGGACAAACATACACAGTATCTCTAGCAAAGCTCTTGCAGTCTCCAGCATTTTTCAAGAGATTTCTCAAGTTTGTTAAGGTTTCTGCCTCTAGCTGTCCTTGACCCAGCATTTCATCCAATTATTTGTCCATTCTCCCCCAGACCCTCTGCACAGCTTTGACAAGGCACATTATTCCCTTCTGAAAAAAGATGCCTTCCCCTGCTCTGAATCAGTTTCTACAAGCTTCATTCAATGGCCCTTAACTCTTGTGCTGAAACAGGCAATGACAGATCTGTCCCTCTCCACCCATTCAGGTTTTTTTTAACCTATCATTACCCCCCTTGGCTGACTTTTCCCCAGACAAGAGAGTCCCAGCCAGCTCAGCCCTTGGCATGCACACCCCTCTCCCACTTCTGAATCTTCCCATTTTAATGCATCCTCATCGAGATTAGGAAGTCAGACCTACTTGTGGTACCCAAGGTAAAGGTGAGCCATAGATTTATATGGCTGCATAAGGACATTATCTGTTTTGTTCTCTGGTCCTTTCTTCATAATTCCTAAAATTTGATTTGCTTTTTAGCCTGCTGTCAAGCACAGCCTGATGTTTTCATGGAACTATCCATCATAGCCCAAGGTCTCACTCCTGAGTGGCAACAGACAGCTTGGAGCCAATCATTTTATATGTGAAGCTAGGATTGTTTTTCCCCACATGCATCACTTCACATTTATCTACACTGAATTTCATCTGCTATTTTATTGCCCAGTCACACAGTCTCTTCAGATCCTTGTGTAATTCTTCACAGTCTGCCTTCATCCTCACTACCTTGAATAATTGTGTATCAACAGCAAACTTAGTCACCTCACTGCTCTCCTCCCTTTTCCAGCCCATTTATATACGTTCTCATAAACATTGCAGAACCCTTGGAACACCACTGCCAAACACCATCAGCTGCAGTTACAAAGCACTCACTTCCCTGTCTATTTTAAGGAATTATCTCCTACCTTTTTAAGGAATTATCTCTCTGTGCAAGGACTTCCCCTGTGCCTCTAAGACTTAATTTCCCTAATTTTGGTGAGGAATTGTGTTAAAAATCTATCAGAATTACAGGTAGAAGATAACTCAAACACCTCTTCCCTTCAGCTTATTGACTCCTTCAAATAAACAACACCAACTTTTTCCTCCATTAATATCAATCCATAGAAAAAGTACTTTTAAACAGGTTTTTTTTCCAAAGCAGCTTGATTTTGAGATGTTAGGGACAATACCAACCAGATGAAAGAGGAAGGAAAAGAGGTAGAAAACCCAGTTTCCCCTTCAGCTCCAAGACTGAAACTTCTTTCAAGTCTGACCCAGTAGCCTGATTGCTGTAATCCTCCATTTCTTAAATCACAACAAGCAGTCTGGTGAATGGTGGAACTAATCCAGACTGGTTTCAAATTACTTATTTCTGACCCATTTGGGTGCCTGATAGGGTTCAGAGTTCTGCTGGGTTCATCTCTACTGTATCCAGTGACCCACTGCAAATCCACCAGAAGTGAATCCAACAAAGTACCATAGAAGGTAAAAAGCTGCTTGTCTGACCAGCACCATTTCTCACCAGCTGAAGTGAATACAGGAGGACAGAGGCAGTGGTGACATGAGCCTTCTTACTGTGACAAACGGGATAGGCATGGAGATAAATGAAATAAATATCTTAGTAACACTAAATGTTATCTAGATATTTCCAATATAACACTGGACTCATTCAAAAAGGAGTCTATGAAGCATCAGTTTTTACTTGTGAAACCCTATTTGGCCATAAAAACCCAGCACTGATAATGTAAACAGGGTAAACATCAAGGGCTTTTATGACTTAGGCTTTGGAATTCCAGTAGCTTGGCAAGTCTCTTCTCTGAAACGCAATGAGGCAATTTCACTTTGGCACAGCAAAGTGGGGTCCAACCTGACTAAATGAAGCCATAACCTGTTATCAAAGGCACCTGTTTGCAATTACATCCAAGTGCAGAGGCCACAACAATTTCTCTGCATTCTTCTGGAAAACTTACTTAAATAAACCATGTTTTCCTTGTTTATGAAGGAAGATTATTTTAATCTAGCCACAGCACAAACATAGCCATAAATTTCCATCATAGAGACCACTGGCAAGAAAAATTATGCAGGACCACAGAGCATAGGCAGTTGTAGATATATAGGGCTGGCTCCAATTATGTGCTCCAAACCAGGTATTTTTGAGCACTTAGAGTTTTCTGACTTGAGCCATTTCTACAGGAGAGAAGCTAAACTGGGGATGCCTTCTCTTGCCTCTGCACATGCATCCCTGCCCCACAGCTGCAGGAGCACCCTCTAACCTGGTTTGGATCTGCCTCTGCACAGCCACTTTCTGCTGAGTCTCAGGGCACTGCACAGCAGCTGAAAAGGAGATAGCACAGAAACACCTGTCATGGGTTCTGAAGTAATGAGATCTTAAGAGAGAGGTCAAACAGCAGTTTTAGAGAGTAAAAACTATTTTTTTTATATATACTTCATATTTGAATCATTCAAACTTCAATATTAATTTAAAGAGAATGAAAAATTCATTTCACACACTCCAAGCAGTTTACCCAGTTTTGACACCCAAGCAGAGAATAACTTAAAGATGTAAAATAAATTAAGGGCAATTTAGGACCTGAGAGCTATACTCAATGATCATGGAAGAAAGTTAAGACTCCAATTCTCTCTATATAAAAGCAGTTCAGTTTAGAGTTCGCTGCTGTTTGAGCATCAAGAGGAGCATATACCTCACCCTTTATTACAAGAAAATACCTCAGTACAAATCCTAAAACAGAGGTTTAAAAAAGTGCCTAAGCTAGGTGCTTAAACTTGCTGTTCTAATACGCTCTATAGGCTTCCAAAATCAACCCAGACTCACTTCTGAGAATCTAGACACTGCTATTTAAAAGCCTCAGTAAGACCTGAAAGTCTAATTTCAAGCACTCAGATTTGCAACTTGCAGCCTTATTTACTGAGGAAGGAAAATAAAGGAAGTGAAATACCTTGAAGACAATGCTGGGGAAAGTATTAAGCTGCTTGCTTGTAAATCTCACAGTATGATACTGTTCATGCAGTGAAGGAACACAGTTCTTGCATTAAAACAAGCACTTAAAACTACAACACTTGAAGGCACCTGGAAAGATGCACTTACTAACCTGGTATTTACTGGGACCTTTTTTGAAAGAGCAGATTGAATCACCAATAATAACTAAGCCCATTCTTTCATATGTATAAATAATATCAACTAACAAATGTTATTCCAAATCTCATAGGGACACTTTTCTGGATTAAGAAGATGTTTATATTTTCTGAAGGCATAAAAAAACTTTGTAAATGAAAATTGGAAAGGAGAAGCATGTTCTAAAATTGTGCCATTGAAAAATTAGCCTTTATCTTTTAGAGTAAAAAGTATAGTTCAAGAACATGTATAACACAGTATCTCTGAGTTTATTTTTTGCATCTGATGTGCAGCAAATGGTATGACCATTTGGAAAATAAAATGTATTCTTAACATTTAATTGTAAAAATATTCACAGGGCTTATAGATATAATAGAGTGCTATTTGAAATCTAGATCCTAAAACTTAGAATCATATTTCCAGGGGACAAAAATAAAGCTATGCAAGATGACAATATTTATTAGAGAAATGCCAGCACAACACAGTACTTAGTACTGGAATAAAATATTTACAATATTCTAGATTGGTAGTTGCCTATAACAACATAAATTTTTAAAATTGAAATAATATTCACATGAAGAAATCTTAGCTCATTCTTCACCCCTCCCATTTATTTTTTTTGTGGCAGGAGAATGAGCTGAGAAACATTTGTGTCCTTTTGCAATCATATCTTCAGGGTTTCCAGGGAAAGGAAACTACAGATATATCAACCTAACAGCAGCCCAGCACATCTTTTTTACCTTTCCCTGGGCAGCCACATCCTTCTGATCCAGAACACACATCAGCAGTGATTACCAACGCATCTTCAGTTTAAGCAGACAAAGAAAAGAGGAAATCAAAAGTGAGAAGGAATAGCATATTTTCACCCATACTAATGCCAGAGGAAACAAACTGAAGTGAACAGCCAGAGTTTTAACAAGTGAACTGAAGATTTAACAAATAAATCCTCATATGGACAAATACATTACTGTTTATGACCTAGAAGGTGCACAACAGCAGCTCATCAACTGAAATCAGTACTCATGCTTTCTGAGTTATTTCTTCTTCTTCATGCATTTTTGTATACAAATAACTGTGCAAGAAGAAAACACAAGTTTGGATTATTTTATTCATCACCGCATTATCACCAACTTTGTCTGCTTGTCACATTTCTGCCTCACATTGAGAACCAATCACTGCCTCTGCTGCCAAAATGACTTTTGGCACTGAAGCCTGGTGGAGTAACATTTGCAGATAGTCCTGCCTGAGTCATCATAGACAAGAACGTTATCTCTCCCTGACATTCAGGCTCTAAGTTATCAGTGTTACCAAAATATTGTGTTTGAGAGGACCATACTTCCACCTTCCCAAGAGTTTGAGTCCTCCCTAGCTGAGCTGTAATTTTTAGAGAGCTATAAGCATGACCTGTGCTTGATGCACCAATAAAAGCAGTGATTTGCCTCTCGAGGTCTGTCTTGACTCCTTCCCTCCAGGACCATAACAGTTTTCAAACAGCTGGCTTGCACTCAAGTCTCAAATTCAGTCAAACAAGAGTCTCTAGAGTACAGAAGATAATTTTTCTAAGATTTCCTCTGTGGAACTCAGTGCTGCAAGAGCCAAGTGAAAAGCTCAACTTAACTCTCTGGCAGTAAAAGAATAAGCTGTTCTTACTGATTTGACTTTGATGCAGGAAGGTTTCCCACACAGACACTTCACCCAAACACATGCAAACCCCAAGAAATGAGACTTTTGTGTACAGTCTTGGAAGAAAAGGAGAAAACGTTAAGTAAACCCACATTAACTTATTTTTAATAGAGAGGAAAGCTAAAGCCAGAGAAAGGCATAACAAGTTAGGTCAACTTGGTTTAGCAGTACAGCTATCAACAGCAATGTTATAATGGAGATGAGCTGATTCCACCTAGTCAGAGCCCTGGTGTCTCTTGAGAAAAGCTCTTCATTGTCAGTGTTGTAGCCATAAAAAACAATGGGTGGGTATGAGCAGATGTTACTTAAAATAGCACAAACATTTCTGATCAATAGTCAGGATCCTACATATCCAGAGTAGCAAAGTTTGCTCATTTGCCTTACTGTCCATTGTGGCAGCACTCTCATCTGACAACAAATTATTATCTGCTCCCTGAAAAGTCAGGATCAATAAAATAAGAGCTAAAACTGGGGACAAAATGAGTATTTTTTTTCCTTCTGAATCATATTACTCATATTTTCTAAAGTTTCTGTGTACCAAGAAGGGTGCAGAAACTCCATGCAGAGTACCAAAAAGAAGGAATTATCATTTTTAGATGCACAAGAGGAAAAAAGGTATCTTCACTCAAATTTAGTCATAGGAAGACACAGTATCTTCAAGACCAGTACTCAGTGTAGACTGACCCTTCACAAAATTGCAGGCAAATGCCTTTAGGCAAGGTCTCAAAGCTATTAATTTCATGTGATAGAGCAATTAGAGGAGGATCAACATAAGGTCAACTAGTAGATAATACTGCATTTTTAGGTTAATTTATAAATGCTTCTTTTAAAAGGGTAAAATATATTTCAATAATCTGGATCATCCCAAACTGAATAAGTACGCATAACCTGGATCAAACTCGGCATCTTGAAGCTAGGTTTGGTTTTCCCTAAATCAGACACACTCGTACTGTTGACATCTTGGAAAGTGGAAGGTGTTTTGGCTTTCTCTATTCAGTCCTGAAAAACTGAGACAACAGCCAACACAAAGCCCCACAGAGCACTCCAGAATTTATATAGCACTGACAAAAACATTAAGTTTTTTTAACTTTCTAGTTATCTATAGAAATTTATATTATAGCGATTGTATCATGCTGATTCCCAGCCCAGGCTGATCAAAGTCCCCAATTTGTTGGGGTTTTTTTTGTGGATTATGTTTAGAAAGGTTATGTAGTTAATACAAACAGACTTTTCCTCTTTCAGCATGTGCTCCTTGGGGGGGATCAGAGGCTGCAAGGGCTGTCTAAGAACTAAGGAACAATCATAAGGGAGCATTTAATCCTCGCTGTGGAGACAGACAGTTACTCTGAAAATTAGAGCTAAAGAAAAAGATCACAGGATAAGGTCCAGTTCGCAGAATCCCAAATGCTGTACCCCTTGAATTCAACATATTTTTACATTAAAAGAGCTTTTTTTTTTAGAAAACAGAGCACATTAAAAGAGAGGTAGAACTGTTACAGCAGAACTGACCTTGGCTGTAAGTATGGGTTTTATTCATACTTCATCATGAGACATAAAAGGAAAAAAATACTTTTTTTGCCAGATATGTATTTGCAAATTTTTCCTGGCAGTGTTTGTTTCCAAAAGAAAAGCAGAGAACTCTTACTTTTTTAGTACTTGAAAAATATGTTTAACTGTTGAACATATTACCTTTCCTTTTCAGATTATTTTGCAATGCTATGTTCCCAAACACCTAGAGCATCTTAGATCTATCTAGCCTGGATACTCTTGAAGCTATATGATTTGTTTCTCCATACAGAACAGGTTCATTTTCATATACAGCAATTTAAAGCCAAGTTCAGTAGCAGCATAACATTGTCTCCTTCCTACTTGGCTAACTCCTGAACTTCTACTCAGCACCACTCCACAAAGACTTAAATTAAACAGAAAAAGTCTAACACTGTTACTACTTTATTTTATTTTTATAGTCTTGTTTGGCTGTGGTAGAATTCTCTTCTCAACACACTGTTTTTCCCCTCTGTTGATTTTGCTAGGTGATATTTTCTCTACATATTTATATCATTTAATCTCTGCCTTTTTTGTGAGGCAAATACCTTTGGGAATGAAATATAAGAGAGACTTGCATACATCAAAGATGGCTACAAAAACCTTCTGATGCCCAAGTCTTGAATTGGCCCAGTTATCCTGCTGGTTGCTATTATATAGTTTCCAGTTTTCTGGATTTTTTGTAGATGAAGTACATGAGGGTTATTCTCTTTAGGGTGACACATAGTTATTCACTCAAGGACTCATTTACTCCTGTGGCTCTAAACCGAAGCAGCAACAGCCATCAGCTATGTGAAAGAACAAACAGAATAGCCGTAAATACCTGCTTCTGGCAAATTCATAAATAAATCTGGCCTGAAGTACTTCCAAGCATACATACTGTGTGGCTTTGGGAGGAGGAAGAAAAAAGGGCTACAATGGAAAGGAGATTTAGAGGAACCTACAGAAACACACAGCAAAACCCACAAAACTACAGAATGAAGCACTTAGCAGAAGCAGACACAAAGAGGCAGAATGGTAAGAAAAACTACAATGCACTAAAATACATGAGCGGAAAAGAAGTTTCTGTAAATCTAGGAAAATGATTTTTGAAAGTACAGACAAGAAAGTATTTCAGACGGGGGAAACCCACAGAGACATGCAAAAGCAATAAGTTTCTTTTTTGGGAAAATAGAAGCTTGAAACCAGTTTTGACTTCTAGATACTAAAAAGTGCAAGTAGGTAGAGGACACATACAAAATTATCAGCTTCTGTTTTGCCTTTTCCACTTGTAAAATTCAGTTTGGAAGATTTGGCCCTCCTGGCATATATATCCATGATAGCAAAGTTTTAGCTGAGTAAGATAAATTATAGGAATGTGTGTGCCAGTTTTAGTCATAATAATTTATGTGCCAGTGAGTTAAATTAGCACAGTATAAATATGCTTATATTTCTGCAACAAAATATCTTGTTCTAGTCTGTATCTGAGCAAGACTTCTCATCTCCTTTTAGTAAAATTAAAAGTTATTTCAGAAGAGGAACCCTTGCAAAAATGGTTTTCTTTTGCTCAGCTCCCAGAGTCACATGCCCCTCACAGTTCCTTCACAACCTGTACCTGCAGCATCTCCAAGTGCTTTTTCTCTCCAAGAGGTTGAAACAGCCATGCAAGTCATGCCGACACATGACAAATTAGTATTTCATTATTGTTTTGTCAATGTTGAAATTTTAAACAATTTGAGCATATGACATAGCCAGTTGCTTCATGTAGGCTCCCAGGCTAATTGACACTTCCACAGGCTGCACCATATCTCCCCTGCACACCCAGCTGCAGCCAAACCCAACTCCAGTGACAATTTCATCAACAATGCAGGAGCCTGGTCAAACACTTAGCTCAGAGCTGCCACACACACAGCTGTAATAAACTGTGCTTTGAGCACTTAGGCCTAGCTATAAGCTGCTTCTAATTTACACAGGTATCTTTGGAAGACTTTTCTTTAGTCAGAAGCAGTTCTACAATGACACATAAGAAAACAGATCCCATCAAGATGCTGAACTTGGCTGTCATTAACAATTTCACACCATCCCTACTTACATTGAATCCTGTGCTTGTCACTGTGGATGAGTCCAGAACAGACCAGTAATAGTTTTGTTATGTAATTTCACAGGATTTCTTAAAAATTCTCACTGTGGCACACTGCTTTATAAGGCAGTGGCTTTTATTTCAAAATAAAACACTGCAAGCTCTTACTGACTGTTAGCAGTGCATTAGAAGGCAGAATTCATTCCCTGGGCTTTGTTCAGGCCTCTCTGTAAAATATACTAGTATCCTGTACATATATAAAAAGAAAAAGATAATAGTGGTAATAAAAAGGTGCAACAGCTAACAGTAAACTAAAGAAATGTGCTCTTCAGGAAGGCTTAAAAGACTTCTCCAGTTCAAGGTACTACACAGACTACTCGCTAGCTACTGACTGAGTTCCTGTGGATGAGCAATAGGAAGTACTGGATAAAGTTTACTTTAACTGCAACATCTTCTTAGCTCCTTAATTTTCTATTCTCTCTCAAAATGCAAAAAAAAGAAGTTTGTGCTGGTAGAAATTAAGTATAAACAAAAATATAAGAAATTAAGACTGTCTTTTCCAGCACACTGTAATCTTACTCTTTTGATCATATTGCTTCTGTAAATATCACTAATTCTTCTAGCTTAAAATAATGGCCTTGCCAATGATTTATACTGTTTGTCCTTCCTTTGCTTTTACTGTGGTGCTCCAATTTCCTCTCACTTAGAGGGGACATGTGTAAAAATCATAAATTCTTGGCTTTTGAAGAACAGCTGTGTTAATATTGTCATTTTAGTTTGCTGAACTTAAAACCTAGCATCTTTCTACTCATTTCATCAAGGAGCTACTTGAATTGTTTTAGTTCCTTTCAGTGGATTTAAGGCAGTTACAGATCTTGTCTGATCTCCCTCAGAGCTGCTGTTTCCCAAGCTGATGGTGATAAAATGTTCAGAGAATTTCCAGGTTGGACTATCAAAACATCAAAAAATGGCCATGCTTGACACTTTCAGCTGTATTCCTTCAAAGGCTGCATGCTGCGTTTTCCTTCATCCAGGCACCTCTGCCACACCCATTTAATCCAGTATGTCTTCAAGAGGCTGACACCTGCAATGATGCCAGCTTACTCAAGGTTTCCTGTTAGGACTCCATCCATTCCTTCAGCAGACTCCCAAAAGTGAGCAATCCCAGCACAGGAGTTGCCAGTGCTGCCTATCCAAAACATATCCATTTGCATGCTCTCAATCTCACTACCACCAGCAGTGAATTACTGGGATCCCCTGGCTTTTACTGCAGGATTAACCCACACTGCTGAAGGATTCCACAATCAAGAGGAACAGACCTCAAGCATCATGCGCAAGTCCACTGCTGGACTGGGTTAGACTTCGGCAGCCTGGTGCTGTAACTTCTTGATTCTGTGCATGTTATCTCTTGCTATAGAAACACCGGCCTTCGCTAGGGTCAGGTACAAGCAGCAGTCTCTTGGATGAGCACAAATGCTCCCAGCTGCTCCTCATGGCACAAAGTGAAAAATATGCTTCACCATACAAAGGCACATGAACAACCATGATATTTTAGTAAATACTGTCCCCTAGAATGCACATCAGATGCATCCTGAGCTGTCTGGGACACTTTTATATCCATTTTCTGTGTTTCTCTCATTCTTTTTTATTTCCTTTTTCTGTGGCTCTTCCAAAATCCTTTGTATGTTTAAATGAATTGCCACTATTCCATCAACTTTAGTCACCACCTCTCAGCAACTGCACTTCTATTACTTTTCATTGTGACTCAAGCAATACAGTTATAGCAACTACATTTGTAAATCCTCTGAGCTGTCACTTCAAACAGCTGCAGCCTGCTGATTGCTCCTTTCCTCCCTGCCTTCTCCAGCCCTTTTACCTTCAAGAAGTTCATTTGAAATGTCATTTGTTTTGGTGGAATAAATTCTACTTTTAAATGTAGAGACCTTCCTCCATGCTTTCGGCCTGACTGAATTTTAATAAGGGAATTTAAACAAAAATTAAATTAGCATATGCCAGTTCCCCCTCCATGTACTCACATCACTTTTCTGCCGTCATTTAAGTACCTCAAAGCTGATAAACACACCATATATATTAGCATTTTAGCTCAGAAATGCATCAGCAAATCCTTTGCAAGTCCCATGGTAGATCCATGAGATAGTTATTTCTCTCTGATTTATCTTAATTGAAGTTGGGTTTTGTCTAGCTGTAACTGCTACTGGCTGCCCATAGAGAACACATTCCTTTCCTGACCTTTATTTCAAGGCAGGATTAGGCCAATCCTATAGGGTCAGAGCTCATAATGCCCAAGAAGGTTTTGTCCCAGTTTCAAAGTCAAAGGAGAAACAGAGGCACTTGGGTAGTTCGAGGCAGGGTTCCCCAGAGCAGCTTAATATGACTGGTATGGACATTGGTACGAAGACTGCAGAGAGGAAAGGGAATCCCCTCTATAGGCTATAGACTCGGGTTGCTTTTCATATACCAGTGGAAAGCATTGGTATGTCCTGGCTTTGAGTCAGAATGATATTTTAGAGAAGTTATTTTATAGAATAGCATCACTGTTGCCTTGCACAGGTCCAGCTCTGACCAAAGCAGAAGAAATCTTTCTTTCACTTGAGCATATATTAAATATGGTTTAGCAAAACTCACAATAAACATATCAAAACTTCCAAGAAGAGTAAAACAGTATTTGTAGGCTTAATTGCAATTGATTTTTATCCCTTTGAACATCAAGCTTTTTTCCATGTAGCTCTAACAGTACACAGTAAAGATTGCTTTTAGAGGGACTAGTGGATGTAATGGGTCAGACCCAGGACGATTGTTCATGCGTTCCTGCACCATTCTAGATTTATATCAACTTTAAAACCCCAGCACAAGTGTTTGATGTCAGAGTAATGCAACTAAGCATTCTGAGTGATCAGCCAAAAGTCTGTCACAGGTAAAAATAAAAATTTAGGTCAGAAATACAGCAAGCTGACAATACCGAACAGAAATTATTTCCACAATATTCCCTGAAATGTCATCGACCATAAACCCTGAAAACATTTGTCTTTCAGGATATCTGACTTCTTAGTTTTCCTTATTACTTGCATTCATTAAAGTTCCTAAAGAGCTCCAAACTAAGATGTTGTCTACCTCCATCTCATAACTCCCACCTATCACCAAGTGTTTCACAGCCTCTGTATAGGCTTTTTCATCTTCTAAATCTTATTCTTTTACTAGATTTTTTTTGCAGCTTCTTTATTAGGAATGAAGAGTATTTCTTAATATTTTCTCCTCCATGGTAATTTACCTTCAGGGTTATGAAAAAATTTGGAATATTTTTGCTAGCATGCAGAGGGCAATTTAAATTGAAAAAGAGATCCTATTTGTTTCAATAAAATGATAACTCATCACTCTTTAATTCATTATAGGGATTTTGTTTGTTTGTTTTTAGGGTATTTTTTAATACATCCTTCACTGGAAGGCATAACATTAATATAAAATACTAAAGTTGTTATGGTAGAGATAAGTAACTATGTAGCAGGGAAAATTATTTTAAAAATGGAACATGTTGAAGTGTTTCAGTGGAATTTTATTTCTCTTGTATGGCAATATTAAGTCAGCTGAAAGTAAGGACTAATATCTCTAATATGACATTGACATATGACATTTGACATTGTTCACAAATAATATATCTAAACCAAATTAATAACTCTTCTTTTTCAATAAGTAATTCTTATACTCCAGACTATATAAGAACTCTAAAAATGAAAATTATTTTATCAGGACTCCTCATTTCACTGAGGATTGTTTTTATGAGTATGAGGGATGTTACTGCATACACTAGAAAAGAACACGACCCAACAGTTCAAAGACAGTTTACAGTACACGTACTGCTTCCACTGAACATAGGTTTTCTGCACTATACAGAACTTTAAAAAATTCTAGACAGGTCATCCCTTTTTGCTATGCTCAGCAGAAGGCTCAACACAGCCATCCCCTAAATCATAACTACAAACACTTCTAGTGATAGTCACTGAGATGCCTTTCTAGGGAAGTATCCTCTGGCTTTAACTTAAAAAAGCTTACAAAACTCTGATTTATTGTTACCATTTGTTTCCAAGAGCTTTATTGCCTAACCATAGATCAACTTGGCTTGCTTCAGTCATTAACAACAGTACATGATTAGACCAATTATAACATTCTAAAAGTTTAATTTGTAAACTATTACAAATCATTATTGTTTCACAAAATGATGTTTCCATCCTATTACTAACATATATTAGCAATGCCAGTTCTGGTCTAATTGTGGCTTTGATTTAAGATGCTTTAGTCAATTTTATTGATAAGCAGTGCCATCAACAATATACTACAGATGACCTGGAAGTTTACTGACAAGAAGCTAAAGATACAGCTATAAGGATATTTTTGTTGTTCCCTACATCTTGGTTAGTTTCAGGAACCAGACAAATGATGCCAAGGACAATCCTGGGAGGGAAATTATTGCCTGGTGATGCAACTTGTCATTTATTTTAATCCTGTAGGAAAGTTTCATCCTGCCAGCAAAAGAGGATGTAAATATTTGCTGCTGTATTTACAGACCTTTCCAGAAATCCAGTAGAATTAGGGTGTTTCACTATAGTATCAGCATAGTCAATTGTCTGCATCTTTTTTCTTACATTCAAATCAAGTGACTGCAGAAATCTTAGTAAAATTCCAATTTTTCTTCCTTGATTATTTAATAGAGTTGTCTGCATTATGATTAGAGACCCATGGAAACATTTGCACCTGTCAAGCCAGATCTGCTTGTATTACGGTGGAGTTTTACACCAAGGCTTTCCAAGGGTGGCTCTGCTCTGCTAGAGGCTATGAAGGTCTATCAAGTTTGATTGGTTTAATCTCTGATTAGACTTCTAAAGAACGCAGTAAGGCTGTCTTTGTGTTTTGTCCTGCACATCAGTAAGACAAGATCCAGGGAAGCTGCAAGAAGCACTCAAGAAAACAAATCATGTCCCCTCTTGCATTCCTGGGAGAGACCTGTCAGCTCCATTAGAGGAGAAAGATGCAGGTCAGGCAATATGCAAGATGCTTAGTGCCTTCATTTTCTGTATTATAAAGAGATTCATTTTAGCTGACACACAGGCTTACAAGCAAATTTCAGGATAAACAGCATAAACCCTGCTATTAACTGTGTTGGAGACACTTTAAGTATCTGTACCAACACAAACATCATAGCCCTTTTAGCCTGCACCCTTCCAGTATTAGAAGAAAAGCAGTAATGCAAAATGGGTTAAGTGATAGAGGCAGGGACATGCTAAATGTCATCCAGGCTTCTTGAACGGAAGCAATGTCATCACAAGGAGCTAGTGTTTGAAGGTGAGAGGATGGAAACAGTTTTGCCTGTCCAATAATTATGATGTTGCTTTGATTTTTTAGCTTTCTCTTCTGTTTCACAGTTTCATGGGTTTTGGGGTTTTTTCTTATGCTTGGGTGCATAAACATTGGCAATGTTTTTTATAAATTCAAGGAGAGTTTTCATTCCTGTTCTTAGAGATATGTACAGCTGATGGACAGTTGTCTTGATCAATGGGATGGGGAGAGGTGTCAACCTTCTCCCCCAGTCCCTGGCCTTTGTAGAAATACTATAAAATGGAGTCAGATCTTTTTAAATAAATAGTTCATGCCTTCTCCCCAAAGTGTGTGTGTGTCTGTGTGATGAACAGCATCAATTATGATGTCATATTGAAATATTATATTTGTATCCCAGGTAAAACATGTGCAAATAGAAGGAACACGATAAAACAAACTATACAGGAAAAAGTTATCTGATAAAGAGAGAAAAAAGAGCTTAACAAAATCCAAATCACCAAAAAAATAAAAGTATTAGGAAGTAATCCAGGGAAAATCATGCTGTATATAGATGGCAGCCACTGGAGGCACTTGTTTGCAAGAGAAGATAAAGTGAAAGTTCCTCGAGAACTGCACAAGTCCTTCAACTAGCAAGAGACATTGGTATTGTTGGTCCATCACACGGAGAATACAGGCAGGCAGAAAGGAGGGGTCTGTGGCATGGAAACACTAATTTAGTGACTTGGCTCACTTGGCCGGGCTTAAGCCAGCCCTCCCTGCAGGCCATTTAACTCTACCCAGCATTGAGGGGGTTTGCAAGGTCTTTGCACCATCTTGAAAATATTAACAATATATTGATGGCATATCTAGACATCTGAAAAGACAGATTTGGATAAATCATTGTAATAATGTCTAATCTCTTATATAAGTGGTGGAAGCCAACAGAATTCAAAAAGCACCCGGAGCACACCACAACTTGGAGAGGGACAAACATGGGGGAGCTGCACCTTAATTTGGTGTCTTGAACCCAATCCTGTGGTGAAACTAGGAATGAATGGGCTTGATCACATCCTTCTTCACTCTGAAGTTTATCATCACTTTCTAGAATCTTGTGAAGGCAGTTGTCATGCAAGGCAGTAATTCTTATGTCCTCCCAGTACT
Organism: Donacobius atricapilla; assembly: GCA_013397315.1. Classification (NCBI taxonomy): domain Eukaryota; kingdom Metazoa; phylum Chordata; class Aves; order Passeriformes; family Mimidae; genus Donacobius; species Donacobius atricapilla. Next base: position 200,611 of record WBMY01015413.1, on the reverse strand, counting down.
AGAGAGTCCAACTCAATTATTTTTTTCCCCTCTCTGTTTAAAGAATGCCAATAAGATTAAGATTTGATCAAGGGCTGCAGCCAAAAATGTGTTAATATTGGAGTGGGGGAGTTTTTAAAACCAGCAGTTTATTACTCTAAATATCACATGTCTGTGAGAAACTTTCCCCTCATTTTATAGCACTAAAATTGCTACTGGTCACAGGAGCTTTCTTACCAAAGAGGATCGCACAAAAAGAGAAGTTTTCACTGTGTTTTGCTTATTAAGCAGCCTTATTGTTTTAAGAAGTAGTCAATTAATCATTGCAAATGTTGCCCTGACTATAATTAATAACTACAGACAAAAGACCATAGGAAAAAGACAAGGTAAATCAAGAAGAGCAAACATCTCCAAGAATAGATTTTTTGCTCTCTTTATTGCTCCAGGAGCTCACAGATGGTTCTAACAGAGCCTATGGCTGAACTGCTTAAAGGAAAATCATGGAGAAAAAGAGAAATGCCTGTTAAACTACAGCCATTTTTGAAGCTTTATATGCAGGAATAGAGAACAACCAACCAGACAAAAAGGATTAAACAGTAATACATTGTGGATAAAAATGGATATCAAGACTACAAAATGAAATTCTTCCATCTTCCATGTAGAAGCATTAAAATCACACACCGGTGTAACTATATAAAGATGTGCAAATCTGAAAGCCCAATTTTGCTTGAATGTACAAGTTTTCTAATCACTTTTCATAAGCAGGTAACTGGCAGCTCTAGGCAAGCAGTGACAGAAGGAAGTCAGAAATAAATACTTGAAACAGATCTTTAGATGCCACCAAATGCCCCAGCTACTATTTCAAAAACCTGGGTCTCCATCTAAGGGGTATAATGTAGGATAATACAAGAGATTAGTCACCCAGTTTCTGCAGAAGTTTGTTGCTCCACATTAGAAGCAGAGGTATGCACTCCTTTAATTCCACCTATACCAAAATAAGATCCAGCATAAATAAAATACATCTAAAACATAAATATCACCAGCCAATATCATTAAGCTAGCAAAAATTTGTGATACAGAGTTTGCAAATGGAGTTTTACGTAAGTAGAGATGACAGGCATAACCGGGAAGGATTTGTTCTACAAGTCATTGAGGGGTACTTCCATTGCTTGCAGTTAAATAAACAGGCCTGGTCTTTGAAGCCAAGTTGAATACTTTTTTTTGTAAAACATTGCCACTGGCTTAAAACAGGCACTCTACATATAAAAATGATTGACAAATATTTATAGTTTCCATTTTACATACAAGAACATATACAACATGATATAATACATTCATTTCTAGTTGTATATGTACTAAGTAAATATAAAAACTAGGAATGTGTGCATTATTCCTTTATGATTTTTTTCTGAAAAGCTATATATTTAACTCCAACTCCTCTTTCTATTCTTTCCAGTCTCCATTCTCTCCTTTGCAACATGTTTCACATTTTAAATTATGGATACGCAACACAGGATGTCATTTGGATGTCAAAGAAGCAATCAGCTGAAGACTACTATCATTCAAAAACTACTTTGAGACATACTGAAATTTTTTTCACCTTTAAGAAAGGCTACAGTATATTAAGAATAAAAGAATTGCTTCTATTACTGCCTGGAATGCTGAACTTCTTATTTATACTTAGGGTTATTGTCTTTACAAAGTAGTAAATTCTGCGAGTACCTGTCTCAAATTAGGACAGTGATTTCTATGTAAGGAGACACACTGCTGAACTCAAGGAGTGCAGAATAAAACACTTGAAAGGAAACAAAAGCCCATGCAAGCCGCACAACAGGTATAATAGAGTCATCATTGAAGCCTACCAATTGAGCACAGTTCACATTCCAGACTAACACCAGAGGCAGCCAGGCTTCTGCTCACTCCATCTACAGCAACTCGATGCAGTCCTTCTCCCTCCACTCTTAGTCCCTCATCATGGTGAGAGCACAGGGGACTCAGTGCAAAACCTCTAACTGGGACTCCAAAAGCTGAAGGCACATCCCAGTGTTACTGCTAAGTGGCGTATTAAAAGCTCAAGCTACTACAAAGCAAGGAATCCACCTTTCCAGCATTTTTCTTAAATAAAAATATATTTATTTTTATTTGATTATTGTTGATGCCTTCTTTTTGCATCGATGTGGTACTCAAATGTGCAGTTTGGGATGGCAAAACGAAAGGTTTTCCAAACTAGTGGCTATCATGACCGTAAATGTTAACTTGTATTGCAGAGGCACACCTGCACACACAGACACTGCCCCAGATCTTTTCCTCTCCTGCTGCAATGACCAAGCTTCTCCAACACACTCATCTTTGATTGATGAGGCAAATTCTTACTCTATTTACAGCCTCTAATTGTTTCCACACAAAACCAAATGTTTCTCTCCTCGCTTTTAAACCTTGTCTGATGTGTCTGTTTTCTGATTAGAGGTATAATGCTGAAAGAGAGAGACAAAGATGTTTTCCAAAACAAAGTCATGGAAAAAATCAAGATTTTAATATTTACACTACAGCAGCAGCTAGGAATTGTATTTATTAGCAGCTTTGCAGTGCACACTCACTTTGATTTAGTCACCCATCACTTTTGCCTCTTCTCAGAGGTACTTTGGCTATATTTATTACAGACACCTATGATGAAGGCAGTATCTTTGAGCAACGTTGTTTAAACAGTATATTTTATATCATTAAGCTTCTCCCTGCCTATTGGATTTCTATTATGGAGCATTAAAATAATTTCTTTAGTTAAAACACACTAGGTATCAGGAAGCAGAGCCCCAGTCCAGTTCACGGAATTCAGAGTCCATGATAAGTCTGCAGCCATAACCCTGGCCTCAGTAAGAAAGTGTTACACAGCAGATAACACCAGAAATTTGGATCTTGAGATCTAAAATAGCTGCAACGTATAACACATCAAAACAGTTTATGCAGTTGCAGTGCTAAACAATTATTGCACTTTCTGGGACAGTTAAGGAACTGCAGACAAGACAAAAACAGCACTTACACATAGGAACTTCCAATACCAACTTGGATCTATACTGAAGCAGAGGACCTTTGACAGAAGTAGCATTCACAGTATTATTCTTTCCAAGTAATAGTATGGGTAAATAAAATCTGTTTGGGAAGGATGGGTTTGTATTGTCTGCGACAGTGAATTAACCATCAGGGACCAATTCCTGTCTTTCAGCAAGTATTTTCAAAAGGATAAAGAAAAATTCCACACTTGAGAGTAGAAAACATCTCCACAGCCATTTTCCAGCCCCCAACTGCAGCATCAAAGGCTCAGAGGAACTACGGTATCTGGGCATGAAAAAAAGGTATTTATTTATTTATTTTATAAGTTCAGGAATATGCCTTGATTTTAATTTTCTTTCTATAAGGTTAAATTTGAACAGAAGTCAAACTATTACACATTTGGAAAAGCATGTGGAAGTACCCATTCCACCTTGCAGATGCATCTGCACAAACTCATCTCAAGCTCTGAAGCTCAGCCCCAGTGCCCTAATCAGACAGCGCAGTCAGGCAGCAGGGCCAGTACTTCCCTCTCCACTGCAAAAAAGTGGAGTAATCTGAACTACTCGCTCTAAAGCAGGGCTTCAAGCATTCAATTGCTTGAGTAGTCTGTTTTTTTCCCCTAAAAATGCAGTATGGAAAAGTAGTAATTCCTTGTGGTTATTCTAAACTTAAAATTTCATTACTCTGTTGAAAAGTAAAAATACTACCCAATAAGCACCTGAAAGACTCAAAAAACCATCTAAATGAAATTAAATAAATTAAGTTTTAATTTCTCAACTGGGAGAACATTATGTTTAGATGCCAGACTGGCCATATTACATGTGAATACTATTCAACTCTGCCATTTCAAAGCTGTAAGGGATCAGTTTGGGGGCTCCGCAAAGTTCCTTCCAATTAAAAAAAAATAGGCTAAACAAAGCATTCAGTTACTTCATTGTGGTATCAGAGAACTACATTAAAAAAGACTGCTAAGTAACAAAGTTTGTTGATATTTAATGAACTATTTCCCTTTGTGAAAAATGCAGGATACTTTATTTCAAAAACATTATTACAAAAGGAAACTATAACAGCAACTTTTCTAAAAAATAATCCAATTTATGAATTTTCTGAAAAGTTTAAACCATATCATTAAGAGCTGAATCTAAAATTGAGGTCAGCATTTGAGTTCCCAAAACCAAGAGCCCATTGTTTACTTTGGTCTCTTTACAACCTATTATTATTAAAGCAATTATAATCTTAGGCTTTCACTTCAAAGAAATAATTTAACAATAAACATTTATTTTCAGACACATTCAAATTCAACTACTTCTCTGCAGTATGGTACCACTTTTCATGGGCACATTTATTTTTTAAAGCAACATTTGATACCAAATTTAACACAAGGAAGCTTTTTCTGCTCAATATGACTCCTGATCAAGGACTACAAAGAACAAGAATGCCACTTGGAAACATTTGTCAACATCAAATTTTTCCAGTTCTTATTTGGCAAATCGTATTTGACCTGTTGAACTCTCAGTAGTTCAGGGGCATGTTAGTCTAAACTAATGCCTTGAAGGTCTATGAACTTTAAAATCAAAATATACCTACAACTATTTTATAGTAGTGACAGTAAGTAATCGCACAAAGAACAGAATGGCTGAAAGCATACCGAGATGGGCTCTGGATCAGACCACATGCCATGAGTATCAGAAAAGTGCTTTATACACCGTGCATACACTTGTTCTTTCATTGCTGGCACTGAATTGCCACAGAAATAATGCTTAATAATATCAGGGTGGTGCAAAGCATCCCACTCTTTCTGGAAAGTCATCAAAAGATGATAATCAGGATGAAACAGAGGTGAACTTCCCAAATGAGACCTCTGCAGTCTGTGGGAAAAAACCGCTGGCTCGGCAACCTGAGGCTCCAGCTGCCTGTCTCACTCTCTCCAGGTGTAACACTGTATGTTGTATTATGCTGCCTGAAAACAAACTGTATTGATAGGAGACAAGAATAAGTTTACCTAATCTAAATATGTAGTATTCCAGAAAAAGAAGGGCAGACAGAAGGCCAAATACATGAATTATGCATATTGTATCAAACTCCTATCCTACTTTAGAGCTGCAGCAGGCTTTGCATGGAAAATGAAATTAGGATGGAACATATATCGAACAATTTTCTCCATAACTGGTTCTTACTCACCTTAAATGTAAAATTTTATTTAGTTTCTATCACAGGAAGACATCCTTATTAAAGTAGCACACTTACATGGGTCCCTTTGAAAGAATTTAATGCAAACAAGTCTAAAATAATTGAAGGGGAGACATTTTCTGACTGTTCTTAGAAGAGCTTTGTGAAGAAAAGGATAGCAGGAAAGAATTACTTCATTATATTGATTTCCTTAGGAAAAAGGGGAAAAAAACCAACGTAAGGTAGGTCAAACAGACCAATTCTCTTTTGTAAAAAATCAATAAAAGCATGCAGAACATGAGTGAATTTACATGTCAAGAAGGGTTTGCAACTGTAGTGCAAAACACGATCTGCACATTATTAGCTTAGGTCATTACTGCACAGTGCTATTTAAAAACAACCCAGTGTAATGTGTGTGCATTTTCACTAATTTAATCAAACAATTAAGCTGAAATATGACTGATCATACGTTACAGCTCACTAAAAGATGTGGCATCATGGCATATGACAGATCTGCAGCTACTTAAAACACCTCTACCTAGAGCTGAAAAACTGCTCTGAATGAAACTGCAAAGTTGTCTAAACTTCTACCCAAGTCATACATTCATAACCTCCAAGAATCTTCTGCTTTGTGAGAAAAAAATCAGCTACCCCCTAAAAACTAAACACACTGATTGATACACTCTTGGTTTTTCTCTGGTTGTTCAGCTAAGTGGAAATCAATATCTAATATTACTTTAGTACTTGATAAAAACCAAAACCCTACTAGCTGCTACTTCTTAGTATAACTTCACATAACACATTTGAAAAAGAGTCCCTCCTTCATCAATACCTTCAAGGAGATGTTTGTAATTCCAGATACTTGAAATCACAAGCAGCTTGGATAATTAACCTCAGCCTATTGCTAGCAATTACTGTCATTAGCATCAATTACATGAAAATCAGCTACAGGAATGATCACCAGATTCCAACGGGAGCCAAGCTGAGGGCATAACTTCTCCTTTGTCCAGACTGTACAGACTGGTATCCAGCTGTGAGACTTGAGGGCTTCTCCACTAAACTCCACCCACCCCAGCTTCCTCTGACCTGTAAAAGATGCATGGGATTCCCTAGATTTCTTCTACAGCTCCTCTACCTCATTCTTTAAAGACAGCAAGACTCTTCAAATGCAAAAATGTGTAGGCATAAGCATGTAAACTGCTTCAGGCATTAAACACTCTAAATTCGCCAGAAAGTGTTAGATCAGCTACTGGAAACAAGGACCTAGAGGTCAATTTTGAAGCTATGTAATTGATGTCAAAACTTGCCCTGACTTTGCCAGGGGTAGAATTAACAGGAAAGAAGCACAGTGTTTGAGGTCTTTCGTTGATAAACCTTTTCAAGGAAAGCAAAGAAAGGGGAGCCGAGACCCCTTTTTCAAAAAACTCAGGTTCACACTGGTGACTTGATCCTATTTTTTTCTGACTATCCCTCCCCCAGTACAGAGTCCAAGACTCAAAACCTCTTCTTGGCATTATTTAAGCCTGTTCTGAGGTTATGCATTAGAGAAAATATAAGAAAACCAAACAGCTACCCTGGCAAGCCTTCCAATAATAAAATAACAATCACATCCTCTACTGAATTCATATTGGACAATCAATATAAACTATTATTAAAAGTCAGAAAAGGCATATACATGCCTCACTTTTTTGAGGAGTACAGTCTGCCTTCATACTGTTGATTTAACTGAGTGCTGTCAGGACAGTCAGAACCTTGTAAATACTAGCAAATTTACTCTAAAAGCAGTGATTAAATCCTCTTCCCCCAAGAAGAAAGTATTCCAAAGCAGTACTAAGAAATTCTTTCATTTAAAATAATGAATTATGGACTTACTTGGTTTCTAATCACATTTTAAAAGAATAAACTTGTCCATAAATAAATTTTACACTCCTGACAAACATAGGAAAGTTATAACAAGAACAAAGATCAGAATACAAGTCTGCACTTAGCCTTGCACAATGCCCTTTATTTCCACTAGAAATTCACCTAATTTCCCTAGGTGTACCATAAATATTGTTTGTTTTCCTTACCTCATCTTCACTAACATGTGTCAATCAGCAAGAAAAAGATTTTTCTTTCGACATTCATTATACAGATATCTGCAACTTTGATTTAAAAACCCTACAAAATTTCCAAGCAAAGCTCATTCCTGCCACTTGGGCAGTGCAGAAAGGAAGAATCTTCCAAAACCCAAGTTTAGTCCACCTCAACAACAGCAGAATCCAGCCACAGCTTTTCATTTTTTACCATCCGAGTCTACTATGTGGAAAATCTAGACACTTGCAAACATATCATAATTCAGTGTTTGTTTATAGTAACAGTTAAGACACCACTGGCTTTCATTTTCTTTTCAACTTTTATTCACTCTTAAAAACTTCTGAGTCCCAGAGGAAGGCAGGTAGGAGAAGGGGCAGGGTGGAAGCCTGCCCTGCCAGGTGCTGCCCCAGCAGACCTTTGCACAAGTACGAATAAAGCACCAGGAGCAAATAGGGAGTTCAGTCTGACAAGAACAAGAGGAGAGGCACAGAAAGGGGCAATGAGACAGCCAGGCCACCCCTCTGCATGCACAGCTTGTGGCTTCCCTGCAGACCTCCTGTGCCTTGACAGGAGGAGAAGAGTGACCACAACTCTTCTCTCATTTCCTGCTTTTCTGTTTGTCCTTTAAAGTTTTGACTTCCTGTAGTCACTCAGTAAACGTCATTTTCAGAGCTGTTCCTCTTTGTTTCTTTCTCCTTTTCTGTCTAGTTAATTTTGTTTTCTTACCTAGCTCTTCATTGTCTGCAAATTTTGCCCTCTGCTACCTTCTCCATTTTCCCTCTTTGAAAAGGCTGGTTTGTTTTCATTGATGAAACACAGGACCACATTTTTAACTCTGCTTTTATGTCTTTAAAGAATATGAAGGTAAAAATTTATAGCCATTAAACAATAAATATCAGAGTTTTCTTTAGAAAGTGTTTTTTAGTTACGCATTTATGAACAGCAGATATATTTGCTGTGTTTTTTTATAACTTACAGCAGAAATTCTAAGTAAGTACAAGGTAGATGAATTCAGAATATGTTACTCACCTCATTTGTTTATCCTGGTAGCCAGATGTGAGTTTTATGTCACCCAGAGGAGCTTCTCATTTTCCTTCTTCATGACTCTTTCTGCTAGGTATTAAATATATATATATATTGCATAGTCAAACAACAGCATACAATAAGGGGGAAGGGGAAGGACACACAGGCCTTTCACACCCTGTTTAAGAGGAACTGCCATCCCTGAAATGTGAATAGACTTAGACCTCAGGAACTCAGTGAATTCTCTCCCTTTTAACAACTGCAGCCAGTTATTAACACGGATAATTCAGCACAAACTCGGAGCACAGACAGTGGAAACAACCCCGGCCCCAGGAGTTTTTACCTCCTCCTCACAGGCACACTGAGCTCCATCAGCACAAGCTGCAGCTTCCCTTACCTGCAGCACAAGGCAGAGTTGTATCTGCACAGAGCTGCTGAGCTGGCAGGCAGCTCAGCACAGGGACAGCCACAGAGGGACAGTCCCAGGCCTGGGGAAAGCAGACTTGGACCCACAGCAGCCAGTGAACTTAAACTGGCAAGAAAACAGGTTGGCTTTGTTTCTAATGACCATCACTTAGAGCAGCCGCGTTTGCTCCCTGACAGGCTTACTTCACACAGCTGAATAAGATTTCACTGAGCTTTCTCAGTCAAGTCTTATCTTAATTTCTTTGAGAGCTGATCTCAACTCTAGGATGAGAGTAACAGAGCTATGACAGGGCAACACAACAGAAACATTGTTTTGATTTTCCAGCAGCGCTGCACTTGGTTCCCTCCCAATAGGGCTCCCCCAACTTTAAAAAGTATATTACAAAGCAACAGTTGCAGAAATACAATGAAGGTTAAGGGGGTTCAGACTGAAGAAGAGAAATATCCAGGGAGACCTTAAAGCACCTTACTAAGGGGGTCTACAAGAACAGTGAAGAGGGGTTGATTTAGGGTTCTTTTTTTTATAAAAGCATGAAGAGACAGGAAAACGTGTAACAAGATTTTAACAAAAAGCATGTAGGTTTCAATCAAAAACTCACAAGAACTTCTTTACTATCAAGGCGGTGAGGCATTGGAACAGGTCACACAGAAAAGCTGTGGATGCCTCACCCTTTGAGCCATTTAAGGCCAAGTTGGACAGGGGTCTGAACAACATGGTCGGAAAGGAAAAGCACCCCTGACCACTACTGGAGGATTGGAACAAGGTGTTCTCTAAGGTCCCCTTCCAACCCAAACCATTCTATGACTCTATGAATTACAAGGTTCTCAAGACAGAATGCAAAGCAAAACATCTCCTGAGGGATGAAGCGCAGATTTCTACTCTACTTTCAGCAGCTCTAAAAGAGAGACAGCCTCTCAAGTCCACCCCATACTAAAACCAAGGAAAGGTTTTCAGCAAAATACCCCTCATAGCCACCAACATAGTAAAACTATTAAAAAAAAAAAAAAAAAAACCACACCCCACAGGTATACTTAAAGTAAGGCAATACCTGAGTACCAGTACAGACACACACAGCCCCAACAGGACACACACAGCCCCAACAGGACACACCCAGAGCAGCACTGAGCAAAACCAGACCAAGCCAATACCCCAACTCCTCCCTAGCTTTTCTATGGCTCCTGATCAGGGTAACTCAGCACAGCTGCCTTGCCGCACACTCAGCTGCTCTCCAACTGCCCTTGGGCTGCAGAGCCCCCCTGCCCACACCTGTGGCCTCTTTAGCTGAGAGGAAGTTTGCTGTTCCCTTTAAGCTCATGTTTTAAACAGCAGGATTCTGCCTTCAAACACAATTTTCAAACAACGCTTATCTCACCACTGAATCATCTCTGGGTTACAATACTGAATTCATAATGATTCATATCTGATTAGTAAGATGCCACAGACTGGATAGAGAAGGGAACATTTTGTTCTCATGGCATATTTTTCTGTGACTACAATAGAAATACGTTATCCTCATGATATCAGGTCCTGTGCAGGACCAGAAGTGGGACTAGGATGGTCTTTGTGCATCTCTTCCAACTCAGTATATTCTATGACTCTATGATGTATTTTTATCTTTATAATTCACCTTGTTATAATTTGCTCCCAGGAAACTTCTCTGACTTCAAAGTTCTTATCTCCAAGATTCTCCAACGACTCTGTTTTGTGTAAAAAGACAGTTAGGACAAATCTAACCAAAACATTCTTTAATGAAAAGGTACTTTTCATGCATTGAAAATGTAAAACTCTAGCACTGTGATATTCTTCTCAGCAATAAGGATGAGAAGTCTTCAAATCCTTTTCCTTTTTTTTTTTTTTTCTAATTTGCCGGAAGTTTTGATTTGTTAATGAAAACAAATTTGCTAATTTCCACTCTTGGAAGTGTGTGAAAGAGTGGATGAAGCAGCTTTGCCACAAACTGTTTGTTTTAATGACAGGAGGTGACTGCTTTTGATCTGCTCACATGTGTACCTCCAGTGCAAGAGCGCACTGCGCTCCAGTGTCCCCTCCAGGAGGTGGCTGGGTGAGTTCTGTCTGTCCAACTACTTCTGCAAGACCTTGAAAGATCCTGTGCTGGACAAATGCCAGTATTGGCTTCGGCATCTGTTTACTGTAATAGCATGGAGCTGTTCATGAAAGGAAAGTTTTGTTATTGGAAAATTGTGCTGTTATACATCTGTGAGAAATAAGACATGCAATGGGTAAATAAACACATTAGAGTGAACCCCAACAAACAAAAATGAAAATTTTTAATAGCTTAAAGTATTTTTCCTAAGTATACCATCTGTCTCCAAATATCAATTATATAAAATCAAGGAGATGGATATAAATACACAATAAATTGTGGGCTGCTTGAATATGCATTTGTTTTATAAAGAATTTATTATATCACAGCATAACTGTAATTCTGACCTTAAATACTGTTACAGGAGACCTCTCACATTCTAACAATAAGAATAACTACTTCTGGAAGAGACAAGCATTAAAAATTATTTCTATACACATTAATGACATCTTCTGACAAGCATCAAATGGAAGTCTGCATAGATACACTTTGTAAGATTAAGTGGGAAAATAATAAGATATCTGGCAGAACTGAGAGAATTCATAACAATTAAAAATGCTATAAAATTCTACAGCATGTTAATATATTAAACTACCAAAATGCCTGCAATAGTATCCATTAACATGTGTATTTAAGGAATCCTCAGCATATCGTCCAGGGTCAAGACTGTAGCATTATCATGAAACTTGAATTTCTTTTGTATTTGGATGAAAGTGTGTCTATTAGGGGGCTAGTATTTATTTCTTTTGTTTTAAAAACCTTGTTTTCTGGTGATTAGTTATTAACATTTTCCCAGTGAATTAGATTTAAGGTTTGGGGGTTTTTTTTACTCCTAGAAACTTCTGCATAGTAAAGTAAATTGTAAAAATCACAGAGGGGAGGGTGCATGCAGATGAGCTCAGCTGGGCTCTCTACAGCCAGAATCAGAGCATGATTTAATGGCACTGCAGCACATTGCCCCTTCACAACCTCCTTTCAGGAGCACTCATGGTCCTGCTATGAACATCTTTGCAGAAGGCAGCACCCACAGAAGAATTTGCATATATTTACCTATATTTGGTACCTCTTTGCCCTGCCCTCACTACAATTCTCTGTACAGCTCGTAGAGAAATTCATAAAATTGAACCCAAATGAGATTACATTGATAATACAGTGGTCCTTTGGGGACCACCTTTTAGAACAAGGTACAATACTGCAAATCTCCAAGCTGAGCAGGTGTGATAATGAATTCAAGAGCTGAGAATGTGTCACTGTGAATTCAGTTGTTCTCAAAGCTTAATACATGCAGGTTGCAATTTGATGATGCTTTATGCGATTGCAGGGTTGTTACTGTCAGAAACAATCTGTTTACTTTGCATATTTTCACATTTTTGTGAGCTGCCTAGATTCTATCTTCTGCAATTGGCATAGAGATTTACCAATTTATTTTATTTTTCAAGATGAGTAGCTTTGCAAAAAGATCTGAAAAGGTCCCAGCATGCAAAATTTGGGAAAATTCTGGGGCATAATGATATTCATGAGGATTCAGATTCCACATTCATCTGACCTTGACAGTTGAAATGAGGCCAGAGGATCTCAAAGACCAAGCTCCATGGGTCAGAAAGCCCCAGAAGCAGAGTGGAGGGAAAACTGCACGCTCTTAGTTTACCAACCAATATTCTGACATTGGATGGAGAGGCTCTGATTCAAGAAAAACCAAATAGCCTGGCAGAAGCCACGATGGCTTTTATGGCTGCAAAATAAATGGTGAAGTAAACATTTCTGCTGATCCCCTGCCCATGCAGCCTGTGGAGGGGCAGGTGTCTGAAGGGAGGGCAGCAAGACCACTCTGCAATGGATCACAGGACAGGGGAGCTCAAGGTGCTGCCCACCCACAGACTGTGAGTTCATGGTAGGACAGACAGGCAGGGAGTAGAGGGATTTTGCCTCTTCTCATTGCTTGAATGAGCTATTATGAGCTCCTCTGATCAGCAGAGGACAGCTCAAGACCTGCTTTCACCTACCCATGGCTGCTGGGATAGAGAATGCTCCCAACCGGGATGCGAATGGATGCGTCTCCTCATTCCTGCATCCACTCCAGCAAGGCTGCTGTCAGCCTAATTTGGCTCCTCCCTGCTGGCATCACAGCTTCTCTGACTTGAGGGACAGGGAACCACCTGGCTTTAAAGCAGCTGAACCTCTGAGCTATGCAGTGAAGGTTGCTCACAAAGCCTTCCTCCAGCTGCTCAATTGCCTGGACCCAGTCTGCTCTGCATGACAGCATGGCCTTGCAAGCTTTCTCTGGTTTTACCTTTTATTGTAGAAACTCACTTGTAACTTATGATACTCTTGGCAAACAAATTCCCATGGAGTCTTTCTCTATTAAAGATTAAATAAAAAACTATTATAGTAAAAGCTATGACTTCTATGTTGTTATTTTCTGTCAGTATTTCTGTCACTGAAGTTACCATACTTAATTTTATGTGAAGTCTTGAAAAAACCAAAAATGTACTCCTCTTGCATACTACTTAAAAAGTTGAGCACCTTTTAAGTCACCTTTTACATTGCCAGTTGGATCTTGATATTGTATTTTGTATATTATTTATCTAACAGGTAGATATGGACTTCATTTGCTGATCCACAAGCCGTGTTGATGTCACTAGAAATGACACAAGCATACCCTCTAGAAAGTGGCCAGTGCCCAATGTTTGAGCTGTTGAAACAACAATTGAAATTCCAAGTTATTTTATTGAAGTTGTTCAAATTTTAATAGGGAGATTGGTGAAGTAGAATCCTTCTATAAGATGTTTGCATTATCAGACTTACCCCTCAATTTGTTTTATGTCACACGCATATCTGCCGAAAATGCAGGATTTAATTAGTTGTATCAAGATTATGAGCAGAAAAAAAGCCAGGGCTGAATGGGTGGCATGAACCTGGCATTCAAAAAACAAACATACCAAAAAAACCAAACAAACAACAACAACAAAACCAAACAAAAAAAACCCCCAACCAACACCACAAAAAACCCTTACATTGATTCTTAGGTTCACAGGACAGACTTAACTGTACTAAGAGATTCCAGTTGAAATACCATACTCTAAATCTGAATCTAAGAAAAGTACATTGCAGAAAATGAGTAAAGGTAGTGGTATATAATAAGAAAAATGAGTGAAAAATGAGTTTTGGAGCCTTAACTCCAGTTTTTGCTACTTATGTGACTGCAATTGCAATTCTTAACAATTTCTGGACACTGCTTATAACCCTGATATTTAAATAAGTGCCACGTCTCCGAATTTAATGCCTGTCATACAACACAACACTAGATTATATTAACTGAATACCTTGACTGCCACATGCACACTCTACACAGTATTTGCTAAAAATGAAAACATCTTGTTATGTATTTCCCACAAGTACAGCTAGCAACGTCTCCTTCTGCGATTGCTGAGTCCCAGAGGCTTTGTGAAACAACATGTTTTGTTTGCTTTCAGTCATATGTTCATGTGATAAAAGCCTTCTTTGCATTATGAAATATAACCATTTATAAACTTCAATATAAATTCAGTTGAACTTTGCAGGAAGCCAAGGTGGAGTGAATTCAGGGCATGCTGCACTTCCAAGGCAAAGGGCTTCATGGACCAAGTATCAGCCAAGGATGGATAGGTTTGAAAGAGAAACAAAATTTTGTGTTTGAAAGATTTTTCTAAACTTTCTAGACTTTAAAAGCCAAGCACTTCTGAAAGTCTTCAGACACACAATTTTCAAAAGTCTAAGGTTTGCATTTGAAAACAACCTAGAAAAAGAAGCAAAAAATTAGGTATACTTTTAATGTTTGTCTACAGCTTTTGTGATAACAAAAACCCCACATTTTCCAGGCTTTTCTGGTGACATATTATTTAGGTAAGATCAACAGTTAGTATTACAGAAAAGAATTTCAGAACTCATAAATTCCATTTAAAAGCAATAAATAAAGATAATTTTTTTTACTAAAATTTTGTGTTTAATCTGATTTTTAAAATGCTTTTTTTCTGGAGAAAAAAAAAAATCCCAATACCTGTAGCAGTAAGGTTAAAATCACATTTTTTAAAATCCATGAATTGTGTATTCCTGACAGCAAAGTTAAAGGAATGTCTAAAACATTCCAGCTTTAATAGCAGTTGACATGACTCACCACTTCTCAGGAGGCACCCAGCAGTGTGCAGGATTGGGCTCACACATCTGGGATCACTGAAAATTTGTGAAAGCCACACATTCCTGAAATGTTAGGTTCTGCTTCCTTTCCTTCTTGCTCTTTCCCCTAAGGCTGCCTGGGATTTTAATCTAAATTTTTGAAGTTTATGTGACTTCTCTTGTGCTGATTCTTTCAAAGTTGTTTTTTAGATGCTAGAGAGAACTATAACAGGATTGAGAAATTTGATAAAAGAGGAGTCAGAATTTTCTCTTTCAAGATGTTTGATGCACTCCTCTTTTGGAAAAAGATAGCCTAATGAAAGTAAAATTAGTCCACAAGGTCAATTTGTGAGTTACTTTCATAACTTTTTCACTCAAAATACATTTAAGATTAAGCTACCAGGAAAAAAAAAAAAAAAAAAAAAAAAAAAGAAGAAAAAGAAAAAGAAAAAAGGAAAAAACCCAGGCTTGCTCCCTAGGAAGCTTAAGAATTGTTCACCTCTCTGGTTAATTTAGGGTTTTTTTAAATGTGGTTAGCATCTAAATAAACCTTATCAAACATTTCTTGCTCCACTGACAATTTTCTGACCCCCTAGTTGAAGATCTGAGCCCTAACTTAGTTCATGGATGAGTAATCACAGCAGGTCCACAGCAGAACCTATCCTAGAACTACAAATACATCATCTACAGCATTGTAAATCAAAGCCTCAAAGAGCATCGTTTAGCCTGAAGCTAAAATTGCTTGTTTATCAGATGGTGCCTAGCTTAGCATGGAGCAGTTCCTTGTAAATCTCAGGGACCTTTTACAGCATATACTTAAGCAAGCATATTGGCTCCTGGGAGACTTTCCGAGAGCTTTAATGACTGCAGACTGCTAAAAGATCCAGGCCTTGGTTTAGTTAAGTGGTTACTTGTATAGCTTGGCTCCATTTTGTAAACTCCCAAAGATAAGGTGTCTGCTTTATCTGGGGAAAGAGCACGCATTAGTTTCTTAGGAAATCTTTATATCCTAAGTGTTAATGTTCTTGTGGCTTTTGGTATTTTGACCTTTGTCTGCTCACTTTTGATTTATGGTGGGAGCAAATCTTTTCCCCCAAGCCCTTCCTACATTTTATAGATACTTTGAAAGGCACAGTGAAGTACTCACAGCACAGCTTCTAAAAGGGAGTGTAAAGCCACACTGTTCCTAAGTACATTGCACAGCTCAGGACACTCTGATGACAAGGAGCTAAGACGACCACCCATTTAATTTCTGACTGTTGTTCACTAGTTTATTTCCTCATAAAATGGGTGGTCGCAACAAGTCCATGGAGCTCCACCCAGTGCAAGCCAGGCCGCAGCCCGGGCCATCCGCGCAGTGGGCAGGCAGCCCCTCTGTGCGGCCCGACAGCGGTGGCAGTGACAGAGAGGCAGCTGCTCCCCTGGGGAAGTGCTTGCCACAGTCATGAACTGGCTGGATTTACCACTGGTGTCCGGGCAGTTACTTCCTGATGGATAGTTGCATACACTTGATGTAATTTGCTAATTGTGGAGCTTGTTATCTGGGTCTCTCACTTTTTGATTTGAATTAATTAGAGTTCACCTCCATGCAGCCACCTGCTGTGCTGTCACATGCAGCATATATTGGTACAACAAAAACAAGGAATTTTTTAATAGGCTTATTCAAGCAAAATGTGCTCCCATTAGATGTGTGAAATGGCATCACTACAATGTCATAGACTAAAAAGAGGAGCATCATTTATTTCAGCTGGCATGGTAATGGTGCAAGTGAGAGGAAAAAATGGTCCATTGCATTTATAGGCAGAAGACCCAATACATTTCAAATCTAATTTGACTTTACCAATTATTCAATATCTTTGAGTCTTTCTCACTTCCCTGTTTTTTCCCTTGATCCAAGTTAAAAGCAAGAAGGTTTGATTTTCGTTGCTGCTAGTAGCATTGTTAACATTTCTAAGCCAAGAGGTTTTGCTGCTCTTGTGTGTACAAGCCTCCTCCAGCACCATGAGCTCATATTCCTTCAAGTAAGCACACTCCACGTATCAGAGAACTGAAAATATACTCCCCTGCTGCATGTTTTTCAAACAGAACAAATCATTATAACACAGAGCTAAGGAAAAGCGAAATAACTTTAAAGGTTCACAGCAGCATCTGTCTTTTGAAAGGTGCTACTTTCAAACTACACAGAAAAACATGAGCTTCGTTTTCACTGGGTATCTAACACTGGCAAAGGCACTTATTGTGAAATGCAGTTGTATTTGTTTGCTTTTCCTTATTTTAAGAATTGTATTGAAAATCAAATCCTGTTTTATTGTACACAGCCCAAGTAAGTAGGCTTTTGTACAAAAGGTGTCAAGCCATCTAAAATACATCTGGAGTTATTTTTTCAGCACAGGATCAGTAATGGGTGACCTATTTACTCCATTAGTCTGTAAAGATGGTTGAGCTGTCTTTGATCTCTTGTGGTCTATATTGGGTTGTCAAAAGGTCAGGGGAAAATGACTCACCCTGGCTGCTATGTCCAGTGGACACATCACTCCTTCTCCTAAAACTCAACTTTTCTTCCCCATTCAGTACTCTTCACTGCTCTACTGTGGACTGGATGTTCAGTCAGGGACATCTTCATGATGTTTCACAGAGAAACTTCTTCAAATCTGAAATGTACTCCATAGGTGATATAACATCAATACAGCTGATATGACAAATTGTTGATAGCTTCTGGGTGTTTTAGGAGACAAAAGCAAAATTAAATAGAATAGAATTAAAATTAAAATTATATCCACATAGATGGATATTTAGAGATATCATACAGCTCATGCGAATTTTTGGTTTTGAAAATAATTCATACTGAACAGCTAGAGGGGTTTTAAAACTATGCACAATATTACAGGAGACCTTCTGCAGCCTTATAAAAATGCATCATTTCCAGGAAATTAAATTAATCTTTGTAAGAATTTGTGGTTATTTTACAAATGCATATTTTAGAATAACAATATTTGGCATGGTTTGGTACAGAGCATTGTATCACTTGAATCTTTAATCCCATTCTATTTCTGTGATGAAAGTGTCAATATTCTCATTTGGCAAATGGAGAAATTGAAGCAGGGAATCAAATTTGGTTACCCAGGATCACAAAGACTCCAGTTACGATGCAGTTAAACATATGGGCTGCTGCTTGTACCAGCAAGGGCTGCTCCCACGAACTGAGTGCTGTGCCACAGAGGCTGCAAATTTCACCCAGCACCTTGGGTAGGGGTTGCTGCCTTCAGCTGTACGTTAGGTATAATGTCTTGGCTTGCAATTATGCCTTTGGATGAATATGGGCGCAGAGAAATGGCAACAAATTCAAAATCAAAAATTAAGACTTCTCTCTTCCAGAAATAGCATTGTTTTTCCAATTTTGCAGTACATCTCCGTTTAAATTTTCCAGCTAAAACACATACAAGAGATAAGAACTGCCAACACAAGAAAACCCACACATACCTCCCCCAAACAAATAAAAAAACAACCCCAACAAATAAAAACCCACCAGGTGAGCATGCATGCAAGAGCGCATTATAGACTGGAGTTAGCAGGAAGGCAGATTGAAATACTCAGTGGTAAAGGATCGACTGTATTTAAACTTTGAAACCAAAGAACTGTAGGAAGAGAGGGCTTCATTTAGTAAACACTGTCCAGTTGTAAATGCTAATTGTTTCAGACAGAAATTAAGGAAAACAGATCTATTCAAGGAAAAAAGAAAGAATTTGACCTTTCCAGTCACTGCTCCTACAGCTGGATTTGTATTTGGTCACTACCCTCTTTATTTTCTTCTAATATTGTTGTTCCCACGTCAGACTCACAGGTTTAGCACCATCTGATTTTGTCCCTTGGATTCTGTTTAGATTTCCGGTCCAAATTCGGGGTCTAAACCTTTATTCTGCGCAATAGAAAATACAAAATGTGCAAAAAAAACTCATAAAAAGTAAGTTTTCCAGACAATATATTAATCAGAGGAAGAATCATAACTATCCAACAAAGGCCTAATCTCCTAATGCCTGTAAGCAGAAGAGGATAATCCTGGGCCCATTGAAGCTGAGTGAAAAAACTCCACTGAGCCAATTTGCCTTGAGAGACGTTCATTTCTGTGTGGTTGCACTCTTAATACCATCCATTACTTCAAAACATGTTGAAAATCAATATTTTTGTAACTATATAGAACTTACTGGGCTGGTGTTATTAAGAACTGGAATTTCAAGGCACACAACTTTAAAACAGACAAATAGTGCTAATTTTAAAGAGTGAGGATAATGAATCAAACTCCTACATGGAGTAATGGTTCCTCCAGCTCAGAAAATCTCTTTGCTGAAATCTGAAAGTGGCTCTGGAAAATTCATGGGTCAAATAAATATTCAACTCAGTGCTACAGTAGTAGGCTAAATTTATCAATACATCCATACTAAAACATACATCCTAAAATTAGGTTGTCCAGTAATCTCATCCTGTACTGAGGAATCACAGGGACAGGTTCAAATTCAGAGAAACTGTGCAAGTCACAATGTTCCAGTTTTACACAGCTTCAGAAATATTTCTAAGTTGAAAAAAAGTCTGAATTCAGAAATGTTTATTGGGGGAGATCATTTCAAAAATGATCAAGGTGCACATCTTGTTGTGGGACTTCAAAACATTCCCACACACAGGTATACACTTTTTTTCAGTCTGAGTAGTAGGTTGTTGTCATGGACTTCACAGGGTAAAAATTTTAACCCAGATTTTCCAGAGAGTAATGTTTCTAACAGCCTTTACTGAGGTGTTTCAAGTATGTGAACCATCTCACAAGTAATAAGTTTATTAGTCACGAGTACAAGTTTATGTGTTATTGGTTTTGGAGAAGACATGACAGCGTCAAAACTCAGGTTGGTAACAGAGGGCCTGGCAAGTGAGGCTGCTTTGCTTTAAAGGCAAATTAGGGAGTACTGGGGTTGCTTCTGCCCACCTAGAAGCTTCAAAGAGAGCGTTTCTATTTAGCAAACAAGGTCTTTCAGTGGCAGACATGCAGTGCCCACATGCGCTTATAGAGCATGTCATAATTATGGCTGTTGGAACAACATCAGTGGAAAATGTTCTAGTAGTTTTTTTCCTCCTGTTTGATTAGCTTTAGGGGATGACAAACCTCCTCTAAAACAGGAAACCTGTAAAACTATGCTTTGATAGGTCAGTGCTCCTTCATTGCTTTAGCAAAACCCCAGAGTGGAGCCTGGTGAGATGCAGTGAGAGGGGCTGGAACAGTCTTCCACAGGGTCCCTGCCACTGGCACCACAGTGAAGCCACTGCTGCTGCTATATGGGGAAATAAAAAAGCCAAACATATCTTTCCCTTCTCCCATCATTAGAAAATAGAGAACTTGTTGCAGAGAAAAAACAATTATTTTTTTCAAGCTCACAGCATCTGGTAAGACTGCACATCATTCAACATTTTCTTACTTATGGAGGGTGGGAAAAGTGAGATCCTACCTTACACTGAGGTAAGATCACTGAACCTACAGTGGAGGAGAAACACCCACTAATGCATTTAACTGTCTCTGAAATTCTCCTTAGGAATAAAAGGAGCTTGAGCTTGTAAGATCTGCCATTTCCCTTCCATCCATTAGGACAGGTAACTTCAAGCAAATTTTTTCTTCCTCCATGTTTCCAGTCAGGTCAGACTCATTAGTGCCACCAAGACACCAGCAGTAGGGTGGGTGCTTGCATTTGCTGCTAGTTACTTATTTACGTTTACATTGATCTGTAAATACATCTGGGAGCACTTGTACCATCTGCTGTGCATTTGTCAGTCACTGAACGGAGGGTGGACATCTGGGGATGCCACTGGGTTTTGTTGAGTTTCCCTCATTAGAGCTACTGTTTCCTTTTTAAGCATGATGTGAGCAAAGACCCTGGGTGACTGTACTGAAAAGGCAGATATCTGAGTGCGACACATCTCCAAATCCACCGAATCTGAGGTTTCTCCCAAGCTTTCCTCCACTTCACAGAGCTCAGTGTATCTAAAGATCGTGAAATGCAGAAAGATGTACCATGGTTTTCCTCTGCAGCATCAATGGCAATATTAAATGAAAACATAACAGACAAACTGAAGTACCTCCTATGTGTCCAGGACATCACAAAACTCCATATTTGGGGGGTGGGAGATTAGGGTTAAAAAAATCACATAATTTAATGTGTTTCTCTTCAATCTGCTTTGACAGCCATTGCACACCCACGGACACAGGTGGGGAACCCCAAAACTGTTTGCCTGGGTTCCAAAACCAGAGCCAGAATATGAAATACTCTTCAAAAAATCCCCTTTTTGTCCCAAGTGATTGGGTCTTATCTCCCCTTTTACCTGTGTATCTACTGTCTGCAGCCTCACAAATACACAGTTTCTCACAAGTATGATCTTCAGAATCACTGACACAGTATTTTATCCAATTTTTATGTTTAAACCCTGACTGTTGTGACAACAACAAAAATAACCATAATAGATTGATTTTAACATAAAAAGTTCAGCTTACTTGGAGCATATTTTGATTTATATTTTCAAGATAAGCCTCTTGTAGTCTGAAAACTAAAATTCAGAGATAATTATCTGATTCCTTCTACCAGTGTGCAAAAAAATGAAAACCCACATTGTTACAATAAGAAGTAAAATAATCACGGCCAGCTCCCAAGATTTTCTGCTTTGAAGAAGATTTTTACATCCTGCTGAACTGAAGTGAGTAGTGCTGCCACAAGGATTTCCCTGTGCTGGGAGAGGTGAGCACAGGCATGAAGCAAAACTGCTCAAGGCGTGCTCTGATGCACAGCCTTCCTAGTTCTTGGGGCACATGGTCTTCACCCACTAAAAACATGGTTTGTTGGGGCTAAAACTGATTGCAGCTTCTAAACATAGCTATGGCTGGGCCTGATCATAAACATTAAAGTCTGTGGGAGCTGAAAAGTTACCTGGGTGATAATAGGTGTGTAGAGCACATATGCACACACATTCTCACATTTTCCAAGAGGTTTGCCATATGTGACCCCGCTTAGAGATTCTGCTATGAGGTGTTAAAAATCCTATATACCCCACGAGTAATAGCTTATGTCCTATAAACTTTGCTAGCCACAAGAGGTTCATAGGTTAATATAGACACTGCTCCTGAGCCAGTTGTTACCCCAGTTGCTATGCTCTATAAATACACTGGAATAGATGGGAAGGTGCCAAGGAGTCTCTGTGAAAACTGTTATGATTCTCCAGGAGAGAGGGAAGGAAGGCCTGTTTGCCACCTTCCATGGGCTGCTAGCTACAGCTCCTGCCGCTGCCAGGAAAATAAACTTGTTCCAGACTGATTACGAATTACTCCAACATTTTAAACGCTATTGCATTCAGTTTTCTTTCAGAATTGACTTTTTCATTTTGTCTAGAGCAAATTATCAATATTAGAAAACACAGAGTTGCAACCAGTTCCTAAGAAATCAGAGAACAGCTTTTGGTTTTGATGTTTTTGTAGCAGGACTTCAGATATTTACCTTCAAATTTTACTTTTTCATTTTCTACGTGAAAGTTTTCTCATCATTTTTCTGTGTTCAACCTTGCTGCCTGCAGGATCCTGGTAGAGATGAGATATACATTTCACCCAAATGTTATAAATGAAATGAAAATAAATACTGCTTATCACTTGCTCTGGGCCTATTTTCTCTCTCATTCTGTTATTCCTCAATGTAATACAGCATTACAGGCTGTTCTGCTTCTGTGGGAGTCATGAACCAAATTTCCATTCTGAAATGGCCATGAATTTCAAATCCATCCTCTATGTGCACAACAGTTAGGAGAAGAGCATTTGTATAATCTTCCATCAGTGTTTGTATGTAATATACTAGTAGCAAAAGAAATTAATCACTATCACACCTCTATATGGATTATGTTCAGTAGCACATAGGATGGGGAAATCCTGTGTTAGCTTATTCAGTGTTTTCATAGGGGTCAAGGCTAGAGAAAGAGGTCATAGTACAAACCCAAAACACTCAATAGTACAGACAGGTTAAAGGATATGCTTGATTGGATGTCCTGATATTTTAATTTGGATCTTGCACTTTTTATGTTCTATTTGAATTGCAGAATAAGAATACAGTAATGGGGGTTTGATGGTAATAGTTTCACAAATGACAGAAAATGGAATTTTCTTTATTGCTTGAGGCAGAATAAGCAGTCCATTCTTTTGCTTGACCTCTGTATATCTGGAGAATATGCAAACATATTGAAACTTTGTTGTGTTCTACAGTGGGGGAATGAAGTGCATCGATTGCTTGTGATTATTAGCTAGAGTGGGATAAGCCTTCTCCTTATTATGCAGATTAGTGAAGCTCTCAGTTCCAACATATTGTACAGATGTAGGAGAGCAGCTGCTCTTACAGATGGCAAGTACACAGCTCCATTAGTATGTATCTATTGTCTGCTCTTGGCTTGCTCAGAGGATGGAGAGGGTGGGTAAAGAGGAATTGTCACACAGTGAAATGTAAAGGAGAACACACACTCTTAAAAATCCATACCCAAGAGACAATTTATGCAGCAGGGCAGACAGCAGCCAAATTAAAAATCTACCCCAAATAAGGACTTTCATATGTCACAATTAAGCTTCTCTAGTTTTAAAGTATACTAACCATTAAAACGAAGGAATGGAATTCAAATTTGACAACTAACCTGTATTAATAAAAAGAAATACTGGAAATTCATTGAAAATTTGATCATGTATTTGGTCCATCCAAAGCTTTCTTTAACAAAACCTCTCCCGTCAAAAAACACCTCGCTGCTCCAAAGACACATCCTTACTTATTTTGCATAACAGAAAAGACAGAAAAGCAGAACTGGGCTTCATTTATTAAACTTTTCACCATGAGAATATAGCATTTCATGCAGTTTTTTGCATTAATGAGAGCTGAAACAGCTAAATTTGAGTTTGTATAGACAACATTGATTGTGCATCTGTGTCAATTATTCTTTGCAAAAATGCTAAACAGAACATTAGTTAACCATGTGGTAATTTTTAATGTGGTGAACAATTCCTGAGGAAAGATATAGCTACAGCCTGACTGCCGAAAATAGAGTCGAGTGGCGAACAATTATTTATAACACAATCTGTGGTTGGATGAACAAATTATGGATGTACCAGCAGATTTTATGATATATTTAATATACAGTTTATTTTTATTTAGTACAGAGATGACATACATTGGAAAAGCCTTGAAAGGTACAAACTAAGATGGTGTTAAAGCCTAAGTTATGGTCTCATTCCAATCTGAAAGTCTGGGAAGCCAAAGATGCCTAACCAAGTGCGAGGGAAAGAACATATATAAAAACAGATAAACAGGCCATGGGGTCCATATAACACCTGGGAGGCACCTGTCCTTAGTGCCAAGCCTTTCGCCCAAGGCAATCTCAGAAGATGACTTGTCCATGAGCAAAGTGGAATAGACCCATTGCCCTGATGGGCCCTGGGGACCAGTACCACGGTGGGTGACTAAGCTGCAAGGTGCCCTGCTTGCCCTTCAACACAAGGTCTGGGGTCCTCTGTGTTCAGGGAGAAGTCACCTGGTTTGTTTTGAGCATAGATCTTGTAAGTAAAGTAATAAAGGGCAAGACCAAAGTGCCATTGTTTGTCTTGGTTTTTGTTTGTTTGTTTGTTTTTCCCTTAAACAGTAGTATTAGTCGTTTCATTTCATTTGGCTTGGAAACCTGCAGTCTTCACCCAGCTGCTGGGTGAAGATGCAGCATTTGCTTGCATCCTTTATCTGAACTTCATCCAGAAAAAAACTTTGCAAAAACATTGAACAAGGATTCATTTTTAAAAACATAGCTGAATTTTGACAAGAATGTAAAAGTTTAAGCATAAGACAGGAAAATAATAGGAGAAGTAGATGGCTTTGGGTTGGTGAAGAGGAGAATATTTGTCTCCTGGAAAACCAGAAAGCAGTATCATTTAATTTTTTAGCTGTTTGTGGGGGTTGATGTGAATATAAGTGGTATCAGGCAATCCAGATAGACATCCATTCTTCTAAGCTTGATCCCACCAAACTGCATATTCAGGGGAGGTTGTTCTGCTTCCTCTGAAGTCTAACTTCTTAACTAGCTATAATTTTATTAAGAAAGGTTGTGGGTGACAAGATGAAAATTCTCAAGAAGTTGCATGACAGATCTTTCCTTCTCACAGCCGTGATTTTAATTTCTACCTCATAAGAGAGAGTACATATACTAGGAAACTAGAATGACTTTCCTGCTCTATCTGCTCACAGACGGTCCAAAGGAAAAGCTGAGGTATGTTGAAAGGAGTTCCAGACACTCAATCTTGTGTGCTCTGGATCTAAAACAAAATTAAATCAGCTTTAAGCCTCTGGGCAAGGCTGGTTTGCAGAGCACAGATGCTCAAGTCTCTTCAGACGAGGAGCTGTGTGAGCATCACTGTGGCATGCAGCACATTAGGCAGTCCCTACGAGAAGCTCTGGTGTCCTGAGATCTATAGATTAGCAGTACATTCAAATTAATCTTGTATCTGGTCTCACAGATTAAATGGATACACTTGAAGGATTTTGTTTTCAATGAGTCTTACAGGATTTCGGCTTAGATGAGAACAGAATTTTTACTTTCCTCCCAAGTGCATCCTGTGCATCTGAGTTCACAGCACAGGACTTGGTCTGAGGACAACCGTGCTATCTCATCAGTCCCCCTAAAGGCCATTGTTTCTATGTTAATCCAGTCAAAAATAAATCCCCAGGTATCAAGAATTCTCATTTTGTTCCTACAGTTTTTCTTTCTTTCATCAGGAATGATAAAATACATAAAGATTATGTAATTATTATACAAGGGTAACACATTGTTCGGGAAAAAGGAAAAAAGCTACTGTAGGCTACTTGGCTCCAAATACTTCCTAGGTAATTTATTTTCCTCTTCCAGTTTTAGGGTTTTTGTTTTAATCTTCACTGGACTGTATTTTTCATGTTAGTAGCATCTCAAACCCTGTACTTTCTTCACAGCATATAAGCCTAAATTCTAGTACCAAGTTCTGAGACTATTATTTAATATAAAGAGTACTTTCTCCTCTGATACTTATCTATTTGATAATTTATCTGTAACAAAAAGTACATACCACCTAAAATACACAAGAGCTATGCACTTGAAATTGCTCATTGGACGGTTTTCTAATGTTGAGATTAAGACAATTTTCTTGAAACGCATTATGCCTTAAAAGATATTTTAATTGAACTCAAGATAAGGTCTCTCAATAACTTCAATATGGAAGAACTGAGAAAGGCAGAGATGTGTGTGCGTTCTGAATTTAGAGGTCTTTAATTCAACACCTCTCTAATCTTTTAAACAACCTAATTTCATCTTCTGTAGCTGGGTTCAGGTTTTCATTTCAATACTCCACAACTAATACACCAGAGCCTATACCCACATCATGCCACCTACATACACAAATCTCTAGTACTTATGGTCAGGACAGTAATTTTTAAGAGTCAGGCAAGCATGGAAGGAGAGAGTCATTTTCATCAGAACAGCACAAACAGAGTAGCAGAATGTCTGCAAAACCTGCCATACTGAATCTGCTAAACACAAGGCAAAGTACTAGGAGAACAGGTTGTTATGGCTCCAGGAAATCAAAACTATTTTTCATGGAGTCTGTTGCTCTAAGACTGTAGAACCTATGTTTTGAACACAAATGACTACTACTACAAATCTCTGGAGAATTTTTTTTAATCCATTATCTTGCCAAAAGCGATAATGACCTAGACCCGTACTATTATCTTATCAAGGAGATGGGGTAACAGGCAGCCAATGAACAGACTGTGCAAAACGTGGAGATAGAGACATCTTTTACCAAATCTCAACCAAGTGCTTTGAAATAACAGCTTGTGATAAAGTGTTCTCTATTGTTTGGGGTTTTTTTTTAAAAAAGCTAATAAAACGGAAGAGTTTTAAAGTCATTAATCTTAAAAATTAAATTCATAAATAGTTTGTCATGCATTTTAAAAATAGTTTTAAAAACACACACTTTCTCACTTTATGTATGCAATAGTCAAAATCTCATTCAGGAGACCATGAAAAATGGAATATTGTTTAGGAAAGACATAAGACTTTTCTGATGTTGCTCAAACAAAACCAGACAAATTCACTTTACATTCCTATTTGTAAAACTGGGATATGCACAACCAACTTTC
The DNA here is from genome assembly GCA_013397315.1 of Donacobius atricapilla. Lineage (NCBI taxonomy): Eukaryota > Metazoa > Chordata > Aves > Passeriformes > Mimidae > Donacobius > Donacobius atricapilla. Next base: position 173,430 of record WBMY01015413.1, on the reverse strand, counting down.
CAAGGCTTACAGCTTTCCAGAAGAGACCTTAATGTTTAAAAGCCACACATGAAGCAAAATTCGAAGACAAGAAGTTCAAGCTTCCTGAATTGACCATGTTGGATGTTAAATGTTTGATGCATCTCCTACAACATACAAACTAACAAAATTTATCAGGGCTGCATTTCATTACAAGGTGAGTTGGACTGGAGGATCTCCAGAGGTCCCTTCCAACCCTAATGATTCTGTGATTCTGCTTTTATAAAAACTAAAGCAAAGAACTTCCAACCTAAGTTTTGATATGGCAAGTTGTGCACTACAGATGTTCATTATTTCCAGTGTCACATGTGGCTTCTTCACTGTGCTGAGCTCATTAGATGAGCTTTACAGACATTTGTGCTTCATAATGCAAGAATAGAAAGTCTTCAAGGGAAAGAATGCAGTGTCCTGTATCTTTTCCATTTAACTACTTTACACAATAAAAGCATATTTAATATGGAAAATGTAGACTATCTTCAGACAACAACCATTCTTCCAGAGCTTATTGTAGCCTTTACATTCAGTCAATTGAAGTTTCTGCTCTAAGATTTTCAAACACATCCATCTAGCACTGTCTCAAGTATCAATGGCCAGTAATTTAGGGTTCATAGGAAGATGGCAATCTGACCTACATAGTAAACTCATCTGGCACAGTTAGTAAAGCTAACTACAACTATTTTTCTCATACGTCAAATGATTTTATAAATTGCAGAGTTTTTCCTGTTTCACACTAAAGTAAATCTCTCAATTTCCTTTTCGAAAAGAAGACAATATTTTCCTGTACTTTCGTATAACCTTGTCAGCAGGGGTTTAAAAGAGGTGGTTTAGAGGACAACTGAAGATCATGTGAGGAACAAAAACTTATATTATTTTAGATGTTCTAAAATATATATATATTCTAGACTCCTCATTAACCCAAAAATAACTTCCTGGTGTTATGTGTGATGAAAAGAATGTCTTTTCAGAGCACGTCAGAAAAGGTTTAGTTAGAACTGACCTGAAAGAACAAGACCTCATAACAGAGGTATAAAACTCCAGCACAGGGCTCTGGTGCTCCATCTTTTAGCAGACCTGAACATTGAAGGAGGCTTCTCTGTGCACTATAAAACTCACTTCACATAATTTGAGGGAACTGAAAAGAAAAAGAATACACCTAACAGCTGGGTCAGATTATTCTACTGGAAATAAAACCTCCCACAGCTCTTCAAACAATAGTCCTTATGTACCAAAAGGTGTTGTATCATGTGTGATTTTCAGTGCAATGCTACCATGGTGTATAAACTATACATTTTCACAATTCTTTCCCTAATGAGGTTAGTAAAATAATTTATGCAAAATAAATGAGAATACAGAAAGGTCAATCAGGGTACATACACTACAGAAGCAGGCTGCTGGTTTTGTTTTCTTCCTCCAGACTAATGTTTAAATCTCTAGACATCAAGAATGCTTAAGAGAGAGATAACAGACAACAACTGAACTGAAGCTAAATGCCCTTAAGATTTCAAAACTCCAGTATATTAAACAAATTAGTTTCCAGACAAATCCTGTCTAAATAGAAGTTTAAATTTTTAAAAATCTTTTACTTTGTCAGATGCCTTCAAATTTTCCATGTAAATAAATAAAAAAAAAAGATTTACAGCGGTAGATAATGAAACCTTTTTCTTTATAGAAGATGGAATAACCTAGCCTGAAATAGTCAAAACTTACTGAAGTCAGATAATTTTGTGTTTAAACAGTAATATTTGTAATACCATGGCAGTCACAGCTGAAAAAAATTACAAATTAAATGAAGCATGTAAATATTCTGTAGCAGACTTTACACCTTTATTTACATTTTCTTTATGAAACTTATCATAGAGATTTCTCTGTGGGAAACAAGCTCTTCTAAACCCTGAAAATTATCATTTTTCAGTGTACCTCTATGATGGTCCAATTTTGCATCGACTGGAATTTCAAATTTGAAGTACTAACATGTATGACTCCTTAAGCTGATAAGCTTCGCAACGTACATTTTGGCTACAAAAACTAGAAGCCCAAAGCAATTCACTCTTCATGGACATGAAACTCGAGTAGATAGATAAGCAGTAAAATATCTTCCTTAGGAGATGACAAGTGGCCACTACTGCCTGGAACACTTAGCTGATATGTTTTCTTATCATTCCCATTGTTCCCTCTCCTCAACCATACAATCAAAAGTGAAGACAATTCTAAGTGAGGAGATAATTCTTTGAAGTCACATCTTGCATTCTCAATTTGCTGTAAATATAAAAATATAGGCTATGCCTATCAGTAGAAAACCAATATGATTATAGGCTATATGTGTGCCTATAAACATTGCTTACTTAAAATACTATGGGAAGTCTGATGTATTTAGGAGGACAGTTTGGCTAAGACCTAGGGCTGGAGCTCAGGAGGTGGGAAAGAAAACAAATCCTGTCTCAGACACTTGTGCTGCTTCCAGCTATGAAATGGAAATATCTCTTGTTTGTTTAGTTCTTACACTCAAGTGTAAGATGTTTTACTCAGGACAGATATTTTCACTGTAGAATTATCCCATAATTCTCCTCTGAGGCCTCCATCTACTTTTATATTGCAAATAAACAATGCAATGTTGAACATCCATCAGAACAAGTGGAGGTCATGTGTGCTTGTGCCCACTATGATTCCCTTTTAGTCCAGGTGACCTCTTGCAGACCTGTGGTTGCCAAGCAGAAATGGAGACACCTTCACATAGCAGTGCCTGACAAACTGCAGCACTGCTAAAGGAACCCTAGAAATGGAGCTTATGAATAAGGCACCGGTCAGAAGGAAAAAATGAGAAATGTAAGCATTTATGATCCCTGCATTTTTGGAAGCCAGGAGTGGTCTCCAGCAGACACATTCAAGTTCAAGAGAGAGAGGAGCAGGGGAGGAGGGTAAGGAAGCACCAGACACCCCCTGCTACCCAACCTTTCCTTACAGAGCTGTAATTCTGCTATTTTTCTATGTGCCATCTGCCCTCATCCAAGGCACATCCCAAACAGAGTAATAGATAGCTCTTGGTCTAAGCCTGCAAGCAGTGACCAGTCTCCCAAATCCTGCATTTTCCTCTCTCTGAACAGGAGGGAGCACAAAACACTTTCCCTCTTCCATCAGAGGGAGGACAAAACACCTTCCTTCTTCCATCAGTCAGCACGGCAGAGTCTCAGCAGCCTGACATCTGAATCCTACAAGAGAAGATGTGCCAGAAGAATGTTCTCTTTCCCAACTGTTGTTTTTAAGACATCTCAAACAGCATACCTCTCATCCTGTCAGCCACTGAAAGCCTGTTTCCATTAACATTAAAATATAAGTCCTATAATAATTTTGAAATACTCAAAGAAAACCCTGCACCATCATTCCCTGCTTCAAACTGTTGCAGCATATATCGGGGTAGGGGTTCCGAGAGCCAGACTCTGTCTAAAGCGGACAGTCCATCAACCTGATCTTGGTGCTTCTCTGTTACTGACCAGACAAATCAGGGATTGGTGACACTTGTTGATTTTACGTCTGGATAAGAAGATATAAATATGAAATGACAAAGGAATGGGAGACAGAGATAGATAGATAGATAGATAGATAGATAGATAGATAGATAGACGGATGATGTTGTGGCTCTTAACAGGAGATTGTTTTTCCGCCTCCATCAGGACAAGCCTCTACAGAGACTGCAGCACTTTCCTGAGCCTTCAGTCACAGATGTTTCTTTTGGGCTTCATAATGAGTCCTCAATTCTGTTTTAATCAATGTATCTTCTTCAGTCATGACCAAATTCCCATCAGTGTCACAGCCATATTAGTGGGCACTGCAGTTGCCTCAGAAATACCCTGAGTAAAGCAATATCAGAGCTTGATTGTCACTAACTCTTTACTGTAAAGGATTTCTGACTATTTTAGTAAAGAGAAAAAAATCCCTAAACTACTTACAAGATAATACACTCTCAGCTAAGTCTCTTCTAACCTCTACATCACAAGACTTCATCTCTCTTAGAGTTCAAGCTTGCAAGAATAAAGGATCCCCTAAAATCTAAGACCTTCTGTAAAAACACTTCTTGTAAATTAAGTGCTTCCTCTGTCCTTGGGTGTGCTTTGTCTGTTTCATGTTTGCAATGAAGGTGACACAGCCGGTGTTCCCAAAACCATCATAGAAAAGTATACCCATCAGAGAGTCAAAGGAGCTCCTTCTCTTCTTTGTGCCATTCCCATATGTAAGAATTTTGACTCTCTGATCATATGCCATTGCATTGCATCATGTCTATTCAGCAGGTCAAAAATAGCAGACATACAAATATTTCAGTATCCATTATTGTTTTTCCTGCTTGTTTTCCTAAAAGAGGCAAAGTGGGGGAAAAGTTATTTGTAGTGAGAGCAACACTTGGACTAACATGATTGCTCAGCATGTATTCCTCCAATTAGAGTACTGGTGACCTTTATACAGGAGTTACTAATTTAGAGATCTAAAAAACCACACCTAAAATATTAACTTTTGCAATTTAGCTCTTGATATGAAGGACAGACACAAAACCCAACTGTGAGGTCGGTAACCCCCATGGTATCATTAGTGTCTTGAAATGACTGAAAAGAATTGATAATTTTGTGAGCATCATGCAAAAAGGATGAATTCTGTTTGAATTACATAACAGATGTTTGCTAGGATCCACAATGCAGCCTGCATACACAGTTATGCTAATTTGGCACTGTTTCCCTTCAAGTTAGCTCTGAGTCATTAGAGCACGCAGTTAGTAGGTCCTTCTGTCTAACTAATAATTGCCTATTATTGATATTAATTAACATTTTTTGCACCTTCCCTCAGCTTTGACCTAGTATCTGTTGGTAGTCTAATCACAGTGGCCTATTAAAAGTCAAAATACAGAGGCCTATAGCAGTCATGAGCCATTTATCAAAAAGCAAACAAGGCCAATTAAACAGGCAGTCAGACAGTTGTCTTGATTTGCCGCTGACTGTTTCTTGATCACCATTATAAATTGTTAATCGGGCAGAAAGAGCTAAGCAGTGCATCTGCAGGGGGTGGTTATTGCTCATTCCCTGCCTGGTGACAGGTGAGGGAGGCTAGTGATGGTCTTATTGATGTGAAATGCCCATCAGTTGGTAGTTATTGCTAAAGTTCATGATGCTACAGCTGATCCTTTCCTGCTGAGAGTCAATCAAATTAATTAGTAATAGAAATGCTTCCATATTATTCTAATACAGAAATACACAGGGAACATACTTTAATTTTGTTCTAGAGGCACTAGGGAAAAAAAATCTCCATATATTATAGAGTGGGAGGATGAAAAAAAAGGGGGAAAAATCAAATATCGCTTCTTCCATTATTTTATAATAAGGGCTGCAGCTAAAGGTTTTTATAGCCACAGATCAAGAGATCATAATAGAAGCATATTGACAGATTTTTTCTGCAATACTCCAAGGAACTGGCTGTAGCAGGAAAATATATCAAAACCTTATCATCAGAGCTGAGATCTTCTCTGAAAAATCAATAAAGAGTTATACATGGTTTGAGTTTAAACAGTTCTCTGTAGTCATTTAAACATAGTGCATCTGTGCAGCTTTTTACCTCTGGAGACTGGTGTAGCCTAGCAACTGCAAGGCTTAAACCGATTAACTACAAATGAAGTACTGTACGCCTATCAAAGCAATTGCTCATGGTTGCCTTTGTTGCAGGGGCTGAGCTAATTGAACATGATACAGTATGAAGATAATTAACACCCATGAGTTTGTTAATTGCCTGTTAGCATTACAACACAGGCTCTGCATTTCTTTTTAACTTGTTCTTCAGCAGAATCTTCTTCCCTTAAAAGGGTGCAGGACCCGTTTATTTAGCAATGATATCTTATAGTTTATTAACCCTTTTCAAAGGGAAAAAAAATAACTTGCATGTAGTAATGAAGCAAATGTATGCTCTTGTCAAACACAAACTCCCACCTAGTCCAAGCAATTTACAGGGAGAAGAAATTTGCTTTACATAGGCTGTACAAAATATGTTTATTTTCAGGGCTAATTTATTTCAAGCGATTTAGTCGTTATAAATGCTTTAAAATATCTTTTGTGGGCTGCTTTTATGACTCAGCTGCTCTGCCTTCTAAACTGAACGATAAATGTCTTTTAGGGTTGGAATATTAATTGAAGGCAGCATCTGGTCAGCAGCTGACCTCCCATACTTGTCTTTGTTGACTAACCAGTTAAAACTAACAGCTTATTGCTTTATTTACCAGCTTCTCCTTCCATCATGGGGGTGGAGGTTATAAGTTCTATTTCATTAATGTCAAAAGGTAGTGCCAATTAATATAAAATAAAAGTGATTTCCACAATCTATTCATCTGAAATAGATTTAATCTGAAAAAAAATTATTTTAAAAGGGTTACTGTACTTGGGGAAGTATTTCCTTTGTTATACTATCTTCTGAATTTGTGAAGAATGCATATGAGAACTCATAAAGACAATGTAATGCACGCCATTAAATTATATAGGAAATTTCCTCATAAGGAGGCAATGCTTATAGTGAAGCAACATACAAGAAAAACAGACAAAAATAGTAGCATTTGGTTGGCATAGGCAAGTCTCCCATGTTTAAGTTCTGTGTTTCCAACAACCTTGACTGTAAATGCTTTCATTGTGTCACAGTTGTTTAGAGTAGATTTTCTTAAATTATCTTGGGTTTCTGAGCTGTTACTGTCATAGTCAATACTGGCAGAGAAGCTGCTCCCTTGAGGAACACTACTAGTGCCCAATTACAAGTTCCATCATCAATCATAAGTATTATTTATTCAGCAAAATGAATTGCTAATTAATAACTGATGAGCATTATGGCCTTGAAGTCTGTAACACTATTAATTACCTTGGCAATTGGGATTCTGTCGGTGTAGACTACCAAGCACATTTTCTCAACAATTAGTATGGCGAGATTACAAGGCGCATACCTGCTAAGATAACAAGGGTGTGATGATCTCTAAGGCTCTTAGAGAGCCCTGTAGTGTCTGCAAAGAACAAACAAGATTACAGCCCTACTGTGCTGGACTGTATCCTTAAAATTGGTTGGTGACAAAGAGAAAACTCTTTTATACAATAGTGTGTTGACCGGAAGATTTGGCATTGCGTCCGGCAATGAATTTTGCTGTGTGGAAGCAATGTGGTAGCAGCATGCTGAGGGCAGTGCTGCTGCCTTGTGCCCGGTACCCCGCGGCTGCTTGGCTGGTGCAGCCTGCTGTGATTAGTACACTGACCTCTGACTTTCGACCTCCAGCAACTGCTACCTACATGGTCTCATAGTGCTTACACATTAGCATCACTGCAAAACTGAATATTTAATGAGGAAAGAAGAACACAATCTACAAAAAGAGCAGCTTTTTTGGTGACTTCAATATTCAGAATGCTGACATTAATGTTGCTCTACAGGCTGATGATTTACTCCCGGTCTTCCTTTCAGACATCATCTGCTTTTTCTTCTGCTCCTGTGCCACCTTGAATTTTGAGTGTAAATTCCTTGGGGCAGAGCCTGGTGTTATATCTGTCTGTAAAGTATCCAGAATATCTACAGAGCTGTACGAACAACTTGAATATTGCCCAATAAACTGCAAGGCAAAGATCAGCTCCTGCCACAACATCAAGACTTAGGTTTTGATTGTCAATAAAATATAACCTATTGCAGGAGCTCAGCTAAGCTCCTAGATTATGTGAGAGCTGCACAGTGATAAAGGCAAAAAATTATTATTGTGGAACGCAGAGGACTCTAATGTGGTGTACACACTATAAAACCACAAAATCTAGCTGCAATACAAAAGCAAAGCCTTATAAGAAAGCCATCATGTTTGCATCTATTTTCTTTGAAGCGCTGAAAGGGCCTAGAGGATGGAGGGAACATGCTAAATCTATCTTTTCTGCACAGCTGTGATAGCACACTGATCACAGTCACAACTGTCATTTTATCTCTTCACCACAAAGCTAAATTTTACCTTCATCAAACAATAAAATCAACAGCAGTTTTTGCACCATGCAGCAAGGAGATATCGCCTCCCATCAAGAGGGGGATGTTTGCTGAGGATATCCAGCATGGAGCTGGGTATGTACAATGGAGCTGGCAATGTACACTTATAATACCTAGGTAATTAGCTTTGTTGGAAATCTCCATGTACTGGTTACAAATAGCAAAGCAAAAACCCACTAACACAGCCTTGTTCATCACTATGGCTATTTTTATAGGAAAGCTTTCAGAGCTTGATCCTAGATAGTATGTTCCTGATTACTGTATGTGAATTAATAAATAAAAAATATAGTCTTTCCTGAAAAATTAGACAACAGTGAACATCCTGATATTCAGGATGAAATATATATTCGGGGTGAAATATTCAGGAAGAGAAATCTTGTCACCCACAGATGGCTTACACAGAGACAATTTTATTTGGAGACATACGATTTCTTTACATTTTCTCTTTCAACCAAATGGTTTCTACTGAATGTCAAACTACTTTTTGTCTTTTTATTGGCTAGCTGTAAAATAAAACTAAATGCTGTTCTCTTTAAACAAAAATATATGAAAAGTAGAATTTGAAGGAAAAGTTTCTTGGTCATGCAAACTTCTTTTATATGAAATAGAATATGTTATACTCAGCTATAAATGCTATCAGTGTTCCTTTAATCCTACTAACTGTAAGGTCTGCTTGGATCCCTATTTTTTACATTGAGAAGTAAAGAGAGGAAAATGCCCTGTGCTGCAGAATATGATCATGACCTCACAAACCACCACCATTCTCAACTCAACAATTTGCCAACCAACTGATTTGGAAAGACTTTGCTAAAGGAAAGTTTTGATCACTGTATGTTCATTTTCTCCTCCTCTGTTATGTAAAGCCACCCCAGGTAAAGAAGAAACTACTGATGGAGGATATGAACACAGTCTGTGCCTGATTTTGTTCCCTCTACCCAGAACAGTTCTCCGTTGTTTTTTTCGGTAGACCCTGTGTTGTCTGACACCCTGATATATCCTCACATCATCATCATAAAAACATAAGTCAGGAAGCAAAGCAGCTTTCACAACATTTGACCATCTGGTTTCATTTGTTATAATTTGGGATCTGGAGAGAGCAGGGGGGCTTTGCTCTGATGTCCTGGGATGTCCCCTAAATCTGGTGCCCCTGCTGGGAAGTTTCCTTAGCTGAGTCCTGATCCCAGCCTGATGCACATCACCTCTGTGCCTTCAGGTCCTGAAGAGTCCTGAATTGGCCAGGACTCATCCTGGAGTGTCTATCTCCTGAAGGAGATTAGAAGTATTCATGTACACACGTGCACATATGTGTATAAATCCGTCTGTATGCACACGTGTGTGTATTTTGGAGTGAGACATGACACTCTGAGCAGTCCCTCTGGAGGAGCAGGAGGGGAGCAGAGCCCCGCAGCGCCGGGGTCACCGCTGCAGGGAGCGGGGCTTGCGCGGGGGCCGCCGGGGCTCCCCGGGGCTCTGGGGCCGGAGCTGGCCGGAGCCGGCTCCGTGTGGAACGGCCCGGGGAAAGCCCTAGCCTCGGGCAATGGAACAGAGCAGCTCCCAGCAGCTAGCCAAGGACCAGGGCGTGCGGCACCGAGCACCGCGCAGCCTCCTGCTCCTACAGCACAGCCCGCGCCTCTGCAGGAACGAGCCCAGGAATGCACCGAGGAACTGCCTCCGAGCTGGCTCAGGCAAAGCTGAGTCCTGAAGCCAAGTCATACGAAAGAATCATTATCTTTTCAGAAAACTATGCTTGAGCTGTGCCAACAGGAACCCTGGAACTCATAACTTTGCTCAAGATACAAAATATTGCAATACATTTCAGATGATAAATATTTTTTTAACTCTTTTCTAAATACTGTAGGAGTTTGAAAATTGACAATGTTTGCTAGAAAGGGCTGTGCAACGCTTGGGAAATATTGCTTGAAGAGATGAAGTGGTTTTGTTCTGCCTCGAGTTGTATTTCCTTTGGATAAAGGAAAATAATAATTTAAAATGTGGCTACATTATTTGTAAAGTTCATTCCTGGAGATATCCATGTCTGGAAAAAAAGTCTGTGCTGAATTTTGCATTTGATTTTGAGAAAAATTATGTAGACCGCTCAAAGTCTAGGAAGTTCACAGTCAGAATTGCAGAAAAAGAGATCCCATTTTGGAAATAGCATCCATCTCAACTACTAGGGCTCATAGAGCTTATAATTGGTTTCTTTCAATTCCAGGTTGGAGCAGCATGTAAACTAATCATGAGGTTTTGAGATGGATATCTGTTCCATATTTCAGAAAATGTAAGATAGCAGATTTTCTATTCCCTGACTGAAGTTAAAATAAAAAAGACAAACAGTAAAATTGCTTCACACTAAAATCACTCACTTGTCCCATTTCTTCAAGCTGGTATTTGTCCTCCAGAGACATGTTCATCTCTAGAGAATTCTTTTAAGAAGTTACCAAGGAATTTAATGGAAGACCAAAGCTAATGGCACACTCCAGGGAAAAGAAACTGGAAAATTGTGTTCTAAAAAGCAGCATGAGCTGTTTGAGACGTGTTGCAGGAGCCTTCAGCTCCCCTGCATGACTAGCAAACCCATTTCACTGTGAATTTTCATTCCCTTCTTAATCAGCTTTCTTCTTGCCAAATTCCTCTTCATTTTAAGCTATCTGCAGCGGCGTGTTCATCTGGACTCAACAGTGTTCTACTTAGCACGGTTTATTTTTAAAATGGGCCTTTATTGTAATCTGTATTGTATTATATTATAGACAAGAGGGCAGTTTACAGTACTAGTTTAATGTATGGGCTCAAAATTATCATTATTGACAAATAAAAACATCAAGCCAAATAGATTTTATAAAAGTTTGTTTCCCATTTTCATGTATGGTCTTCATAACTCAGGATTTTGTATCATTGTGATGAATTAAGCATACCACATCTTCCATGGTGAGCAGCAACAAACCTAGACCAGAACTCACTTTTCTGAAAAGAAAATGTGATGCAATCAGCCTACAGTTTTCTAAGCCCTGTACTGAACTCTTGAACAGAGAAATCAGGAAGACATAAAAGAAATAATATGGAGTGCTGGATAAACAAACAAACAAACAAAAAGAATTAAGCTTATATTTTAACTAAAACTCAGTGCAGAACAATAACATATAATGGAGACAAATTGAGTGACAAAAGAATCCAGAACTGTAACAATTAACTGAACAAAACTGTTACCAAAATAGAAGCAATTTTCTAGGAAGAGGCAGGATAGAGGAGGGTGGGGAAAATATTTCATAGAAGAATATACAATCCTGAAGGGAAGAGAAACGAGATTTTACAAGGCTGTTTGAGCTTATGTCAAACACAAGAACAAGGGAGCATAAACTAAAGCTAAGGGAAGGGTCAGACCCTCAAGGAATTTACTCAGAATTTCTTTAGATAGGGAGTAGTGAATATACAGAAAAAAAAGCAAAAGGCAGCAATACAAGAAAAAATACCTCAAAACTATTTCAAATTGTTATAAAGCAGAGCTAAAACTCTGAAAACAGTAAAAAACATTATGGAGCAAAGAAAGGTAAACAGCTGGGTTTGCTTCCTTCAAGGCTTATTTTCTGCTTTTCTCCCTCACAAATGCCAAGTGAGTGCTGCAGAAGCCCCACATGACAAAGAGATATGCCATCTCATCGCCAGCAGGACTTCTCACCACCCAGACCCTGGTGACTTTGTGTTTTTACTGAGTACTTGCTTATCTCACCTTTATGAAAGCTGAATATGTTGCCATCAAGCTTGCCAGCTATCTCCATAGCCACTCAAAATCCTCAGATGTCTTCCATTTTTCAACACTGATTTTTGACATATCCCTAAGTTGTCTGTTTCCAGACAGGTCCTGACAATTTTGCCAAACCTACAGCCTGTCCCTTCCTATTGTTTTTTCTGATCCACAGACAAGTTTTTCCTCTGTTTACACCCCGAGGTTACAGCAGACACAGAAGATGCAAGTCATGTACAAAACACAAACAGTAGCCTTGCTTCTCAAAGATATCACCAAAGCAGGGAAGGAAATTCAGGTTTCACTACTCCCAGCAGGGGCTGGCCCAGGGACTATTTGGGTTTATTCTTGCCACTCTTCAACCCAAGAAATTTAAGTTTTCCACAAAACTGAGGAGTTTCTTAGGAAAGAATACAAAGTTCCTGCACTCAAAGCCCTCTTTCAATTAGGAACCCTCATGAAGGACAAGATGCCATCCTCAGACCCTCTCCCAGAGAAGGTTTTAGGGAGACAGGATCCCACATTGCCAGGTAAGCACAACTGGACACTGAGTTTTCACAGACAGGGACACCAGCTGAGGAGGAAGCCTTTCCTTCTGCCTGGTTGAATTAAAACATCGCCTGTTTCCTGGAAAATTCCTCTGTGTCCAAAGCCAAAGCAAAGCATCTCTGGGGCACTGCATCTGTGGGCTGGAGGGGCTGGGCAGTGGCCAAGCGCAGTGGCCCCGGCTGCCCAGTCAGCTGAGCTGTGGAGACGCCCTGATGGGTGCCAGGGCCAGGGCATGCAGAACCCAGCAGAGAATGCCCTGCATCCTGCCAGGGCTCCCTCTGCTCTGGGGTGGTTCTGGTGATGCACCAGCACTCAGGTACAAGACACTTTGCTGTTGCCATCCTCACCCATAATAGGCATCAAGCCTGTCAGGTCAAAGTCTACATTAAGTATTTATGCATCTTGCTTTCACCAATTTTAGCAGGGAGGAATGGTGCTCCTCCAAGATGCTTTGAAGCAATAGTTTTAACCAAATTACACCAGTAAATGATACACATGAAACCGTAAAAGCACGGATAAAAGTATGCATGCTTCAGTTTCCTGCTCCTGCAGCTTCCTTGGCTGTATGCCTGACAACATTTTGTCCAGGCTAAACAATATACAGGCAGCAGTTTGCACTGCTCCCCATGGACAACCGCTCAGCAGCCTAATATATTTCAGTAATGATTTTTTTCCTAAGATTCACCTTAAATTTTCTCTTGCTTAATTTCACCCCATCATTCTTAGTTATACCTTCTTGTACTGTCCCAACTATTCTCTCACTCTTTTTTTTTTTTAATTCAGGCTCCTTTCAAACTTATCTATGTTTCCCATCAATCATCCTCTAGCAAAGTCATAGATATGGCACTTAGCTTTTTTTTAATCCTTTCTCATCATTTGGTCCCTTCTGCTCTGATTGCTTCGTTGCTCCTCTCACTTTCTCAACAGTTTGTCAATATTTTCGTAAGGCTGCTGTTCCCTGATTTCAGGCAGTGTTGCAGGTGTGGCCTAAGGCTGACTCCTACCAATCCTATTGCCACTCTGACACAACATCCTTATACATAAAAGCCCAAACAGTATTGCTCACCATTATTTCTGCCCTCTCATTCCCTGTTCACTACAGATAGAGAGTCTCAGGAATAAATACTGTGGGTTGTAGGTCCCAGTTTTCAGGAGGTCCCTGCTTCAATTGCAATACCAGCTTCCAAAAAAGCCAGCACCAACCTGTTTCCAAATCTGGTCTTTCTCTGCAAGCCTGCTGAGAGCATGGGCCCAAATTAAAGCAATAAATGCTTAAGAAAAATAAATGAATTGGTTTTGAGCTTTTTCAGAAAATTGTCTGGAGCATCATTCCAGTCAAATTCCATCAGAGAGTCCTGAGAAACCCAGTGCAGCTGTAAAGACCCTTCAGCTGCAGCTCACAAAGCAGTGACATTTTCACATAGGAAACCTTCTGCAGAAACAAGGGAAGGTTCACTTGAAAAAATTCAGAGTTTGCTGTGGATTTTGTTTTTCACTCGGGAATCTAGAGCTGGGGTATGTAAAGGGCAAACCTGTCATCTGTTAAACAAAAGGCCTAGGGAAAGCCAAGCCTCTGAACCACAGTGGTGCCAAAAACCCCCTACTCCACAGAGCTCTGCCAGACCACTACCAGCTCACCCACAGCCCTAGCACACCCACCAGCACAGAGAGACTGCCAATGCTGCTTCTCATCATAGAAACAAAGAGTTTAATCCCATCAACACAACTTTAATAAAATTGCCCCATTTTTTTCACTGGGTCACAGTAGATCATATTTTCAGTAAGTTCTGACAAATCTCTTTTCATACACATAACTTCTTTCAGAAATTCATTCTGTGGCACTCTTTTCTGCACATATAGCTTAAAAACTTACGTTTACCATATAACCACAGAATATGCAATGTGTCTCCTAGCAGACAGAGCTCAGCTAAAGAGAAGTGCAAAGATAAACTTCAGCGCTTACCACAGTTCAGGCAGTAGAGCGCTAATCTCTGCTCACCAGGTACATGTGCAAGCCATAAAACAGTAACTTCATGGAGAGATACTTTGTTCTGTAATGTTCAGACAAGGGGAGTTGAAAAAAAAAGGCTATTTAAGCTCCTTATCCTTAAACTAGCCCAAACCTGAGTAGTTGCCTCTGAAATGAGTTTAGCAGGTAATCCTGACTCCTTCCTGTAAAAGGCAAAGAAGTCTGGTTCCTTCATGCAGTTTTCAGAGCTATGTATATAATCAGCTGTTTCTTCATATTTTGGTTCTTTTGCAAAGACCTATCTCTCAAAGACTGGTAATCTTAACTAAAATCTTTCCAGCTGTGTTTGCTATTCACTCCAATAATGCCCAGGTGACCAAAATTAAGTCTATGAACTTGCCTTATTTCATACTGGGTAAAAGAGGAGGCAGTGTGGTTGGGCACCAACATAGTGAAAGAGAAAAATTCCTGCTCACACCTTTACTTAATTAAGTGTCTTTAAGTTTTACCCACATGGAAAGCCCTGCTAGGACAGAGTGTGAGTGTATGGAGACAGTACAGAAACTGAATTTCTGTGCCTAAACAAGTTACTGCTCATCAGCTGAGCAGCATTACTTCTACCTTCTCTTAACCTATTGTAATTACAAAACTGAGTGTGTGAGCTTAAACCATTCATTACAGTTCACCCAAGGGACAGAGCCACACCATATAAATTCCTAAGGCACAAGGTACTCAAACCAAAAAGGGCCTGTGGGTGTCTCTTCCTCCAGCCCACCTCTCCTTTGAATTTTTTTGTGCAAATCCCAAGGCAGACCCAAATTTCAGAGAGCACCTGTTGTCCTGAAAAATGCTAGGGGTGAAAAGCAGGCAGCAGTGAAGTATGGCCAGGGCTGATATGGAGCTGGGAGAGCACCACTGATCTCAGCTATCCAGGAATAATACAACACTCGGTTGGTATTTCTCTGAGTCACACCTAACTATGGAATGTATTGCAAAAGCAGAACAACTTACTTCATAATCCAAATTTCTATAAAGACAGTTGTCACACCAGATCAAAATAATGGTTTGCCTAATGTGTAGAGGGTCTCGTATCAAAGCTTCAGGTCTTTAGAGTCAGTGCAAGAATTCCAAGGCAGGCAAAAGAGAATTAATGTACGTAGGAGACGTCCTATGACCTGTCAAGGAAACACCTTGATTTTGTTTCCTAGAGCCTCTGGATTATTCTTTTTGTTAGACCCTGAAGCCTGAGAGCTTGGCTTCCCCTAAAGCCACAAACACGATGTCTAAGGTAACTTAGGAAAGACTGTAAATGCTGTAACTGTTTTTCAAGATTTACCAGCTACTGGGCTTGGACTGCAGCTGATTGCAATGAGCCATTTAAGATGGGTTCAAATGTCCTCCTTTTTTGGCTGAAATGTGTATTTTATCCATTTAATCAACTGTTTTATTCAGGTGTCATGAGAAGAGGCAAAGTGGTTCTGGATTTACCTTCTCAGTAACATCTGTTACCCACTGTACCTCTGTCATGTCTCTTCTTGTTTATCTTCATCTAAATTGAATAGTACCAATCTTTTCACTCTCTCCTCATTCGGAAGTCTTTTCACATCTCCACGAATTTCCATCATCCCAGTATAAGCTCTGTAATTCCTGCTATTTCCTTTTTGAGTCAGAGTAATGAGAACTTCAGGAAAAGTAAGTCTTTTTACAATAATGTAATTCTAATAGTCTCACTGTTATTTTGCTCTCCCAGTTGATACCATTCAACTTTTAATCACTGCAAGATGCGGAGGGCGGGGAGTCCTTCACTGTGCTGTCCTCGGTGATGCCCTCATCTCTTTCACAAGTGGTTACCATGAACTGGGAACCCGTAATATGATCCAGATCTTCCCTCATAATCTCTGCCACCTCTGCTGATGCCGAGCACCCCAGAGCCTCTCTTTATTCATTCTGTCAGGCTGAAGAAGCTGATTGCATTTACTACTCTCCTAAGGCCAAACCCCAAGGATTTTAGTCCTTATATTAAATCAAGCTTGTCCTGAAGGCAGTGAGAGTTTGGCAGAGCACAAAAACTGAGTCAAACTCAGTCCTTCAGACTCAGAGCAGCTCAGACCTTGTTCATAATGAGCACTGGGGCCAGAAGGTCAGAGGAGTGGGAGAAGCTGTAATTGAAGAACGTTTATTATCAAATCATCAACACAGTGTTTCCCTACCTTGTAAATCCTCTCCCCACAAGCCCTTCACTTCTCTTTTGCTGGCTTTGAAAAGTGAGACTGCAGAAAGATTTAGAGACAACAAAAGCCTCCATTCCACCCCCGCCAGCCCCCTTGGCTAAGCTGGTGAGCAGCACAGCTCCAGCCCCATGCACTGACTGGGCCACACAGCCCAGGGTGGGCTCACAGGAGTCTCACTCCTTGGCCCAGCACCCTTCTCAAGTGCTGTCTTTGGTTTCCCATTACCTAAAAACAGTGACACATTTGCCACCCATTGCAAGCAGCCTATGGCTAATGGCATTTGAGAATAAGGGCTACCCTTAGCAAACATTTTTGACAACCATTCCCTGCTTTGTTCAGGCTGGTAAGCAGCACATCTCTGGCCAGGTGTGCTGAGGTATCCAGAGGCACCAGAGCAGAGAGCAGGTCATGTGGCAGGATTTGCCCCAGAAACAGCCCCAGCAGCCTGTCCTCGGGTCACAGCAGTGCTGAGGACACAGGGCAGCAGAAGGCAGTACTGGTGGCCATGGGAAAGCCTGCTGAGGCACTGGGCTTGGCACAGTTAGAACTGTCTTCCCTGCTGATGGCAAACCCCAGATGCAACACAGGCAGAGAGTCTTTGCATTCATCCATTTAACCTGCCGGGCCCAGAGACCTGGCATGTGCTGAACACCTTGACTTTGTGGGGAAGCACATTTTGGATCATTCATTTAAAAAATAGTTCAGTTCTCCTAATTTTATATACCTTTAGGTGCCTGTGGACTCATGTATCGGCTTCTTCTGCAACCTAAGAGGGTCAATAGGATTTTATTGACTGTTACAGAAATATATTTGCATGTGTTTGTATAGCAGACACTAGGATGCATTGTTAAGCACTGAGACACTTTGTCACTACCTGCTATTAAAATAAAATTTAATAATCTGTATCCATCAACTGTAGCCACCATAGACCAACAGGGACCACCGCTCAGTCATCATGCATTTCTAGCATAATGAATATATTTGTACAAAATACACAGTGGGCATTTCAATTTCTAATACCACTGTCCCAATACTGTTTGCATTTGTTATTTGTATTCATGAACATTTCCAGAACTAGGTGAGAAAATAAAATATTTTTCTTCAGGAATTCAAGTGAGTTGCTGGACAACAGATGGCAGGATATCATCATGATCCAGTCTTTCACATGACAGACTTGCAAAACATATAATAATTATAATGATAATAATAATAATACCACCTACGCCAAAATATAAAAGGAAGAAAACAGTGTGGGTATCCTGCTACTCTTAAGTAAGGCCAGTTGGGCTAAAACATTATAATCTCAGTTTAAAAATAATCTCATACTAGACCTGAGTCCTGAAAAACAAAACACGAGAAGATCAGAGAAAGAAAACCAATATTCTTCTCCAGTTTAAGTATCTTGCTTTTTGGATGGTCATGTTTTCACTTAGGTTTTCTTTGGACATACTTTTATTTTGCAGAGCCTTGAGAAGAAAACAAAACCTCTTCTGAAACAGGATACCTTTGGGTGACTCAATGATGTCACAGGTCCAGAAACAGGGGGCCTAGAAGTTAATTCATGCTCATAGATTGTGCACAGAAGTTGTAGAGAACTGCATTATACCCAACATGCTGAAGAAAAGCTGCACCTATTATTTAGATGTTTTACAACTTTATGTAATAGAATAGAACAGGAAAGATAATAAAATATTAACCCAGAGCAACCATGGATGGATTTTGGGCTGAGTATGGAGGAAAATCTCAAATGCACAACAAGCATGGATTATTTCAAGGTCTGTCAGATGATACAGGTATGGCAATTTTGTCAAGCAAAATGCAACATTACCCTCAGTTCCCAAGAACATTTTCTCACTAATTTTTTATTAGCTTGAGGTACTACTTGGTAAAAATCAGCATTCTGGGGAGCCCTCATGATGAATAAACAACATACACAAAAAGCTGCTTGTCAGCTACACTGGAGAAGACTACCCAAAAGGAATTCTATACTAGAGAAAACAATAGATACAGAGCAATAAATCAGACCCTAACACACACATGACACAACCACAGTTAGGATGGGGCAGAGAAGACAAAGAATTCCTCTAGATCTTGAGCTTCATAAAAGCAGCATTATGTGTAGACCTGGTGGGTCTTGTGAGATAACAAACACCTAAGCTAAACCAAGGTTTGGCCTTAAGAAACTCGTTCCAGGCATAGATCCATTCTTCCCCAAAGTATTTTGCCTTGAGGTTTTACAAGTAGCCTAGGTGATATGTAAGTGCTTGTATTTCTTTACTTTCACTCTCAGACTTTGGCTGTGGCATCCTGAACACAGCAGAAGACAGCAAAGCGTTAAATTCATATGTGCTATGGGAGATTTAGGTTAAAAATTTTTGAACTGCTAGGAGTTATTTTTTACCAGATTTTTTCGTATTGTGCAAGAAAAGGGGGCTTGGGGAACAAGTAAAATGGTTCTGCTGGAGGCTAGTAGAGAAAGGATACAAAAATGAGGTTGAAAGAAATAGGCCTATAAATCTGACATCCAGCGCCCTGGTCTTGCAATGTGATCTGCACCTGCAACGAGAGCGATTGATTTCAGCAGGACCCATACAAACCCAAGCACCTGTCACACACTGCCCCAGGCAGGGCTGGGGCTTGCACTGCTGCACAACACGGCCCGGTTTGGAGTAACTTAATCACAAACTGTGCACAAGGGAGTGCAGATTTTCAAGGTACTTTTTGCAAGGAAAGGTTCCCAGGGACCCTTTAGATTTCCTATATTTTTACAACGCTTTTGCTGTTGACTCACTACCATCATCTCTTCCAGACCATCTATTTATGTGCCACACAATGAGTGGGTCTTGCACAAACACATACTCCTGTCTCCCAACAGAGTTGCCAAAAACATTCTTTGAAGTTCATTGAATAATATTTCTAGGTAACAGTCCCTGATTATCTGAATAACCGACTGCTATGACTTGCACAATTGCCTCCTTCAATAGTAAAATAGTAAAAGAGCAGAGATCGTGTATTAAAATCTTTCCTTGGGTTTTTTTTAATTATGCAAAATACTATGATGAGCTGTAGGGTTCTAACAGCACCAATAGATGGTGCTATCAATTTCCCTAGTGGTCCATTATAACCAGTTGGGAAAGATGAGTTAATGGTGTGGTTCAAGTTTGCAGAAGTTGCACATGCCCATCAATAAAGGCCGCAGTTCTTTGTTAAGGCATATTAGCAAATACTCGCAGCAAGATCTAAAATAATTGTGTCAAAAAAGAAAAAATACCCTTGTCACTTCTTTTACTGTTCCCAAGGTCTCAGCAAGCTCCTAAAAATGTTGCCAAATTGTCAAAGAAGTACTTGAATTTGAATGGAGGACTAACTTCACGTGCTGGGCATAAGATAATTAGACCTTTCATAAGTAAAATTCTGAAAGTAAATAATTTAAAAATATTGTCTAAATTATAGCCAAAGAATAATTATGGCTCAAAATTGACTTTCAAATCCATTTATTTTTAAATATACTTTATAGGACATTGTGCATATATTATATTCAAAAATGAAACAGGTAAATAAAGCATTGTCCTGGTGGGTACATCCAAGGTGCCATTAGAATTACATCAAGGGAAAAAAAATGGGCAACAATAGTGCTGTTTCCAAAATATAAGTACTTCTTGGGTTGATGAGCACACTTATAAATCAGGCCCTTCTGAAATCATTACCTTTCTGTCATGCTGTATATTTACATCTACTGACTTAAATATTCTAAATATAGTAAGCAAGCCATTATGACCTTCTCCTAATTGAACGAGACAGCCAAGAGTGCGTGTTACAGTATCTCTGTATCTGGGGGAGAGAGAGAATGTGCACTCAAGACAGCGTGGGTAATGAGATCTTCTCTGCTATTACAAGCAACCTATGGCTCTGGGGCACCCGGCTCTCCGGGATACTTACGGAATTCAAGCCTGGCTCAGTTGAGTTTTCCATCAGTCTTTATCTGAGAGGTGACCTGTTATGTCCCGATGGCTGATGCCATTTCGTTCCTGAGCGTTAACTAGCTCACAGAAAGAGACTGCATCACCCCTCCCAGCCTTTAGCCCTAGTCAAGATGAAAATGCTCATTTGGTCTGGCTTAGCTATGATCCAGTTTATAGCCATTCCTTTGTTCCCAATGTTCAAGCGAAGAGGGTTAATTACTTCCCTTTGTTACAATTAACGATGCTAAACGCCAGGGAAAGGGCAGAGCTGGAGCACGAATTACAGTTCCAAGCAACATTCTGGCATTAAAAAAGCACTCTTCTGGCAAGAAAAAAAACCTGAAATTTACCACATAAAAAGGTGTATTGGTTTGGAACTGCTATATCACGTCTTCCAATGCTGCAACCCTTCTGCTTTAATAACATCATTTTATTTCGATTCTTGTCATTTAGAACATTATATGTACATACTGGCCCTGATTACATATTTCAGTACTCCCCGATAACATATTCCAGTCTTGTTCCCATCAGAAAACATCAGTGAAGTGGGAAACGCTACTGTGAAAGATTCTGAGGAATAAATAGATACTCTTCCAGTAAAAATGTTTCAGCCATCTCTGGCTTTTTGACTGGCACAGTCCCTTTTAAATGGAAAATGTGCAGATAAATGGTTTTGAAAAGCATGCCTGGGTGGGCAGCTACACCCTCCCCAGGGCCAAGGCCGACTGTCCGGGGCTCCCGGGACACAGCCTCAGCTCCTTCGCTGGGAGCATGCAGCACAGGCAGTGCTGCCCAAAGCAGGGGCTCCTGTCAGAAAAGGGCTGTCCCGTGCCACCAGCATGAACAGCATTGCACTCTGGTCCACACAGGACTAACGCCACTTGTGTGGCTACAGAAACACTGTTGGCTTCTCCCTAACACCCCTCATCCTGCCTCAGCATGGGTCGCAGAAAAACGTGTCCATTTGCGAGGGCTAAATCTCCCTCCCCTCGAGCCAGGATGGGGCAGGATGCCCACACCACACTCCTCTTGGCCACCACAGAAATGTCCCAGTGCAAACACACTTCTTCCATGTGCCAGTAACCTTCAGGAGAAGGCAGGCAAGTCACAGGCATCGGCCAGCCAGAAGACCCACCCTTCCTCTTGCCCGTGAAGCTTCACACGAGCCCTGTAGCTGTGCGAAGACATCCAGCCCTTCATGCACCTCTTAGGGGCTTCCCCGTGTCATCTTCCTATAAATAAGCATAGTGCACTGTTTGCTGCCAGTACCCCAATGGAAGCTAACACGCCTTGCTCAGCTCTGCAGGACATGCAGCAGAGCTGTCCTGCACCACGAGGACAGCATCAAAGCTGCTCCGCCACAGGTGGAGGCTGCTTCACAAGTCCCAGACAGGCTTCCACGCCCAGGCTGGCTCCAGGGCTCCCACACATCTATTTCCCTTCCTGTAACTCCATGTGGATTGGACTGGGGTAGCCCTTGGGTCCAAGAGGGGCAGTACAAACACTCCAGCAAGAGAAAAAAAAAAATGTAACCAGGGAGCAGTAGTCATGTTTCACATTATCATCATTCTAAAGCCCAGCCAAAATATTTTCCTTTTATAAGGCTAAATGTCTCTTGACTCCCATTGAACCCCCAGTATAAATATCCTCTCTGCACCATGTACATCTATGTAAGATGCTGTAGAGAGGATATAAGCTGTATAAAACCTTGATAGAACAAAATAAAATGTGCACCAATGTGCATCTGATAGATGCAGCAATTGATTTGTGGATTAGGTTTTTATTTTCAGCCCATTGAAAAGAAATAATGTATGGAGGCAATCTAGTACTAAGCATTTTAGAAAATCTATTTGAGATCATTTCAGCAGAAGCTCTGGCAGTTTGTCATAAGAGGGGAGGAGAGCAAAGGATAATTGTCTGCAGTCTAGTAAAACACAGAATAACTGCCATCACACTTGAGTGAGCTTATAGCCAGCCTGTCCCAGGGCCTCTAGAAGATAGAGCAGTTAATGTTCCCTTTTATTTCAGAGGTTATGTCACTTGTATCACAGATTTATACCATGATACAGCAATTTCATCCAAGCAGATGGATAATGATGTCAAAGGCAGAAACCCTGTTTTTATTGAGTTTTGCAAAGATTGCTCAGATAGCTGCTTCAATTGAAAAGCCTCAGCAGTACTTCAGCTCTTAATCTTTGTAATCTCTGTGGTATTAAATTTCATCATTTTTGTTTGAAGGAGGAAAATTCTGCAGTAATGGCTTCCTAATAGGAAACACAGAGGATACAAAGCTGGGGGCTCTCCATGCAGTGGTTCCATAAGCACTGCTGATTTATAGGGCTGTTTATGACAGAAAGGAAAATTATCTTCTGCAGGTATAAATCAGGTAAAGAGTAGGAAATTGAACTTAGATATCATCTTGTCAGATGCTTAATGTTCTTCCTCCTGTCACTTTGGATAGGCCCAATTTGTAGAATACTGCAGAGGTAAAAGAAGACAATTAACAGTGACAGTAAAGTAATAGATGAAGCTATAAAACCAACCTGCTGGTGCTAGATGCTATGTATGATTTTAAGATGAAGTAGTGCCAAAAGTATATATTAGCTCAAACCAACCATTTCCTGTGTTCAGCAATACCCACTGTGGCACTTGTTTGTCACTTTCATTGAGATCTACATACTACCCTTTACATATTAATGAACCTATAACATCTCACCTTTCCTGAAAGTCAAAGGAGCTTCTCACCAGCTTATTTGTTGTTTACTTATCAAAACCACATGGATTATTTGCTTAAAAAGCTTTCTCATTACCATGATCACATTACTGGCAGGCACACACAGACTAGATGGAGACATAAGCTACTTTCATTTTCTGAGGAGGAAATAATGGAGGTCTGAATGTCATAGCCAAGCTTAAAATCCTAGCAACTGTTTTTTTCCTATTTAATCTCAGTGTTATGCCAAAGAAGACACTAAAAAGGCAAAAAAAAAAAAAAAAAANAAAAAAAAAAAAGAGAGAAATAACTCAAGGGCCAGTGGAAATGAACTCTGCATTCCATGGCAGAGAGAGGCTCAGAAGAAGATATTTCTGGCTGCAGTTATTTGCAGGAACTGCACTACTAATAGGACAGAAACTGAATAGCTGAGAAGACCAAATACCTACATAGCTTCTTCTCTATATAAATTCAAAGGTCATACTGTACGACTGATGATAGAAGAAATTGAATGTACAGAAATGAAAAGATTGGAATATTTTATCTTTTAGAGATTACAAAGGGTGGAAAGCTACAACTGTGTGTATCAGAAATACTGGAGCCTTACAAAATCCAACCTGAATATCATGGATGTAGCTGAAGGTCCAGGGCTTTAAGGAAAGACATACTTCTCAGCTATGAGAAGTACTGAAAGTTGAAAACCCCTACACACCTAAAACACCTCGTGAAAAAAATCCTTCCCAGGACTAAATAAGACATACTCCAAAATGTTTCCTCGTAACCTTTTTGGCAACACAAGCTCACATTTACTTTCTGCAATAGAAACTGCAACTGGAATTTAAAAAACAACAACAATACATATATATATAACAAGCACAGTATAGACAAGGGGAGTGAGGTTATTTCAGTGCAGCTGATCATACATACCCTGGTTTCTATCTGTGCTATTTTTTTAACCTTGCTGTAGGACTGCTCATTTCCTAGTATACACTGTTCTCATCTGTATTGTAGCTGATTTCACTCCCAATACATTTGTTACTCAGGGCTGAGGTGAGCAGAAGGGACATGTCAATTTGTTTAGGCACTTTCATTGTTTAAGCCCAAACTAAGAGAAACCTAAGGGAACAAACAAGCCTTTGGAGCTAACAGAAAGGGCACTACCCAGCACCAAGCTTAGCCACTTGCTCCCGAAAAGCAGAGGATTCCAAGAAGGGGGGCGGGGGGGGAGGCAAACAGGGCACACATCCTGTGTGACAGGACAATCTGTGTGTGTCCTTACAGCTCCCAGCTGTCCATTCTTAAGCACTGAAGACAGCTTCTGCCATTTCAAGGCGCTATTTATAAATATCCCTGCAAAGTACCACAAGGAGCAGAGACATCATAGCCTGGAACTGGGCACTGGCTGCCATCAGGAGTCCAAACTGGCACAACTTTCTCCTGGGGGTATTTCACTTTGTGCTACTGAGGTGACGCTGCCACCAGTAACTGCTGCTCACCCCCTTCCTCCTCGGTGGTGGCCCACCCTGTGGAGACTGGCACTGGAGGTCTCCAGCGCAGAGAAGCACAAGCCTAGCACAGCATTGGCTTTGCTGTTAAATCTTGAGAGATTTCCTTGCTCATTTGTTTTTGTTTAAATGTTCTCAACAAAAACAATTTAGTTTGTGGAGGGTAAAACAAGAGCCAAGGCCTGCATTTTCCCACTGCAAGATAAGAAACTTACGCATTCTCATACCAGAACAGCCACCACAAATACCATGTAATGGTTGACATGAGAGCTTCTTTCTCCAGTAACTGCATTCCCCAGAGCTTCCTGTGATTTCTTGGCTAAGAATACTTTCTCTTTCAGTGAAAACAGACTCATTCTCTAGAGATAGGCCTTAGAACTCCAGTAAATAATAATTTTAAAATACTTTACTTGCAGTCCTAGCATACTCTGAGCATAAAAGACAGTAAGTTAACATCCGATAAGTGTCTTTTCTCTCTGACATCTTCTGGCCTTGCACCTCACATGGAAAATGACACACATTGCCCAAAATCAAGGAATTTTCAACAAAGTATTACAGAAACCATTCACCATTTCTCAATAATACTAAATATTTCAATTCATAATTACTTGGACAAACACCACATCAGAGTAAACCTTCTGAGGAAGCCTTGATGCAACAAAGTCAGGTTCAATAAAAAACATGGTGATTCCCTTTAGATCTATACACATTGTCCTTGTCATTAAAAATGAAAAATATTGGTAGACAAGTCATCCTGTGTAATCTGAGGCACTTCAGCCTTTTGCTAAAGAAAACCTTGAAATCAATCTTGGGTGGATCAGAAGTGCTTAAATTTAGAACTTAGTATTACCATGTTCATTTCTTCTTACACTTGCTGTACTGATAGTAATATCCAGCTTATTCAGTGTGCCAGTTATCAGCACTATAATTATATACAATAATAAACATATACAAACAGAACACCAAAATTAACTTTTCTAGAATTCTACCCCTGATCCTTACAAAAACTCCCTACCCAAGCCTTTTTTCATTCAATGAAGGGAGAAACAATTAAATGTTGTTAGTCTGGCAAACCCCATCTGTTGTTCAGGTATTAAAATACCAGGTAATACCCCAGCTTAGTATAAGCTCAGAGAGGAGCTTATTAAATCATTGTTTTGTA
>WBMY01015413.1:94949-147542 GCA_013397315.1 Donacobius atricapilla | reverse complement strand
GGGGGGGCGAGGTTGGTCACTTATTAAACACATACATATTGAAAAAATACATGCATCTTTTATCTGTGGATGTACCACAGAATTTAGCCTGAAATTGGGTTCACTGACTGAGAATCATTACAAAAATAAAATTAAAGCTGGTTTTAACCAACTCTTCGGAGCACCAAAGTCCAAAGCATAACAACAGTCATAAGACATACATTACTCAAATGCAGCTGAAAGCACACTCCCCCAACAAGCCATGTTTTGGAAGATGTACTGACACACCTTCCTTAGCCAACCCTGGGTAACCAGGCATTTGTAGGGCCATGACATCAGGTTTCTCAATTCTGCTGCCCAAGGATTGTTTCTCCATCTCAGCTATTATGTCAGTGATGGAAGTTAGAGCGGCAGCAGCATCCTTAAACTGAAGAGTGCATTTCGGAAAGCCACAATATTTGGAGGAAGTTGCCTTCAGCCTCAGTGTGGCAGCCTTGGGCAGAACCTGAAGAAAGCAACAGCCAGGTAACACGTCTGTCCTTGACGCACCCTGACCAGAGGTGGAAGCAGCACCTCTGGAAGGATCTTACAACCACTAAGCCAAGTTTTCAGTGCAGCAGTACTGGCTCAGGGGGAAATCTCAGAGCTTTAACCAGAATACACTATTTCAAATACGTAGCTAGATGCTCCACTATTAATATGAACTTTCAGCTATTTAACACTTTATAAACATTTGTTTAGCAACTGAGCTTTTTGATATTCTGTATTTTTATCAAGTTACCTTCTAAGCCCAAAAGCAAAGATAATGGAGAACCAGCATTAGTTTCTCCAAGGGAAGGCAAGAACAAGATATATTCTTGTACATTTGGTATGCATATTTTGGAAGTTATACGACTTAAGTTTTGCAAAGCAATTTTCTGAACTTTCACTGACAAACAAAACTGATCTGAAAAAATCTTACATCAGCAGGGTTCATTTGCAGATGTTATTTGTACCATTTATTTATCAAAAATAACTAGAAAATGTTTTTAAAACATCATTCCAGACTGTACAAATAGGAATGTGACATGGGCTGTCTATTTTACTTATACTGTTCTACTGCTTCGTATTCTGAGCAAACAGAGAGGCTATTTTCCCCAGGGGCTCAGGAGGGCATGCTATTTCATTTCTTCAGAAAATTGTTTCTCTGGATTTCAATCTTTTTAGCTAGATATGACAAAATATAATATCAAGAACACTTATGCTTTTTATCAGCTCTATTTTCAAAGCATAAATAATAGATCAGTATATATTTATGTCAGGTGACCAAGTCTTATTTCTGAAATCAAATAAGCATTTTGCAATTTTTAAATGATGCTGTACATTTTCACTACAGCATCATTACGCCTTTAAAATGCTTTCAAAAGACTAATTTATAAGCATGAAGTGATTTTGAAGATATTTTACTAGTGTTAATAATACCTCACTGAGGTAGCATTCAATTTTCTGAATCCTTGGGTTAATGAGGCAAATAAATCAAAATTAAATTGGCATAGGGAAAAAAAATCAACCAAAATTGCATCCATTACTTTATACATTCTGAGACTCCTTCAGTACTGTTCACAATGGCAAACAATATTACAGCTCTCAGAATCATTACACAGACTCAGAATCTGAGATTAATCTCACAGTCTGAGATTTAAAATCAAATAGATCAGACTTCATGACTAGACAAACATAACACCTTATTATGGTGTATCAGGAGTATTCACAAGATGTTGTGCACAGTCTAAGCCAAGTACTTTCCATTAAGTGTCCATAATTTCAGCTGCCTACCATTTCTTCAATAATTCAACCAATTTCTTGCAGGAGGATTTTACCATTGCAAACTGCTAGCTCTTTTAAGATATGCCTTAAAAAGCAAATACATTCTGCAACCAGGCTATCATTCACCATTTTTTTAAAAAGCCCCCAAATCACATAGATGTAGGCAAATAGCTGAAACAAACAAAAATCCTAGCATTTCTGAAAAATAAATACTTCTAGTCATACTGCTATAGTAGGAATCGTGGGAAAAAATATTACCTTCACCCCTTTCTCTAAAATATGAGAAGAAAGGAAAGATTTTATAGATACTATAAAAAGGATCCTACTGTTGGGGAATACCAGTGTGGTCAGCTTTTTTTAAAAAGCCGTTAATAATATACAATATAGAAAACTAAAAAGGCCGAAACTGTTACCAGAAGTAATAAATTCAACATGAGGAAATAGCAATCAACAAATACTGACACACAATGAGCAGGTGCCATAGTTATCCTCTTACTACTTGTAGTCAAGTAACAAGCGCACTTCTCAACCCAGAGTCGCCTACCTGCACAGGGCAGCCTTTCAGCCGAAGGAACTTGCTATGAACATGGAGCCCCAGCTGAAAAAACAAACTTCCCACTGAGCTGTCATCACCTGCTAAGTCAGCAGCATAGACTCAAAACTTCCATATAAACAATATTTACATTTTTTAACAGAAAACACTGCAGAAAAGTAGGTTGGTAGGTTTTTTTTTTCCCAAAGTAAATTATTACTGGCTATTAACATTTAAAATGTAATGGCAGTAAAAAACCCCAACTACTCTACTTCTTTAGAGTTGGGAGTTAAAGCCCTTAAGTGGCACAGGCTGAAAGCAACAAGAAACAAAACAAAAACACGTTTGCACCTTGTCCTCAGGCACCACCTTCCTTGTAGCTTTGCAAAACAATTTGTATGGTCAAGAGCTAGCTTAGGAGCAACTTATATGGTGATTCCAACAGTTTTTTTTTTTATTTTACTCCCTGGGGACAAACACCACTGTAGCTACTTGCTAGAAAACAGTGAGCAGAAAAAGACACCCTTCCATTGCATTTGAAAAGCTTTTCATTTTATCAATCTATAACAAGTGCATATGTACAGCAAGTGAGCAACCTCCACAGGCAGGAATTAAGACAAAGCCAGCCTAGCAAAAGCACCCCCCTGCTCATGGTAGGTTTGGAAGGGAGTGGCCCCATTCAGTGCCTGCTGCACATCAGCCACGGCAGTGAGCTGCCTCCTGTGCCCCAGAATGACCAAATGCTAGCGGGGACTGGGGGTTTTTGACAGCTTAAAGAAAGCCATTCCAAAAGGGGTTGATTTCACCTCAATGCAGAACAGAAGAAGCACTTCCCCAGCTCCTGAATTAAAGTTCAGTGCCTAATTCTGGCACACCAACACTACTCAGTGCTTGGCTACTGAGGCAGGTATTTTACAAGAACATGAAGTTCTACTTCAAATTATTCCTTCAAGTTTAGGTTGTGACAGACAACACTGACAGAGTCACCTTTCAATGGTTACTCAATTGCTTGCTCAGAATGACGCAGTAATTTTACTCTGATTTTTATTTCACAGAACAGAAACCACAACTGCTATCAGTCCTCTCAAGGCCTTACGCTCTTTGGCAAGGAGTCTTGATTTGTGTTTTTACAGCACTACCAGGTAGTAGTTGTGCACTGTAATTATACAAATAATTTATAACAACAAATGAGAAAGAACATCTGGAAATAAACCAAATGAATCTTGATTTGCTCAGGAAAAAGATGAAACATTACTGGGGCACCTTAAAACAGCCTCTTAAATCAGTGTGAGATGCACGTCTGAGATGCTCTGATGTTCTGAAAGGCACTTAAAAGCATGTAAACTTGCATTATTACCATGCACATAACCAACTCATCAATATTATCATGGGAACAACATGAACACAGTGACATGTCAAATGCCCGCAGGATCAGGCTTTGGCCATAAATTAGAAAATGAAATTTGGATTACATTAGAACACAAAAATGTTTAAAGAAACTCTTGCAGAAAAAGAAGTACTGTAAAAGCCAATGGCATCAGACTCCTTTCTACCACTAAAACAATGTTAATTTAAAAGCTGAGATTTATTTGAAAACATTCACCTGTAAATCAGAAAGTCCCCAGAGATTAATTTCTGCATTTACACTATTTGCAAAAAATATTTAACTTAAAGGCATCCCTTTTTTCCTGAAATAATTGCTTGCAATATGATAACTAAAACACAATCTGAAGTGTAGTAAAGGTAATT
Organism: Donacobius atricapilla; assembly: GCA_013397315.1. Classification (NCBI taxonomy): domain Eukaryota; kingdom Metazoa; phylum Chordata; class Aves; order Passeriformes; family Mimidae; genus Donacobius; species Donacobius atricapilla. The sequence continues at coordinate 143,476 of WBMY01015413.1, read as the reverse complement.
GCTGCACTTACTGCTCGTGTCATATTGATGTATTACTACGTATCAAAGGTCACAGTTCTGTACTCATACATTATCAAATTTGAAAGAGCAATATTCGAATCCGACCAACCTTTAAACTGCCCAGAATCTGTGTGAAAATGGATGCAGGCTAACTTGGGATTAAAAAAAAAACAAAAAACAAAAAACAACAGAACGAATCCATGTTTCGGAAGCTGAGTGGTCAATCAAGCCAGACTGACAGGGTTATGTGTCACTTCTGTGCATCTAATACCCTCTTAGATTATCAATGAGGTGCAGTACACTGATCACAAGCTAAAGCAGCTGCGCTAATGAAAATGAAACAGTCTGAAAAAATTAGCTAATACAGGCCTGTGACACAGGGCAGTACCTTGTGGACAATAATGGAAGGAATAAGGACATAAATCACCATTTAGATACAATAAAACCTGCAATACCCACCCTGAAACATCTGTGGAATCGTGGGGCAAAGTTAGCATCTTCAAAATTCTCTCTGAAGCTGCCACATCTTTTCAATCCTGAGTCAAGGCAAGTTTTCCCTGCCTCTACTTCAGCGCACACAAAATTTTGCAGTCCTGTGCCAGCCTGACCTTTGAGGGTGGAAAGCTGGCTGCTCGTGCCATGAGCCAGGAGTTCTCACACTTGCTTGGAGCACAGACAAATGGGTCTTATCAGAAACTACTCAACCTTGAACAACTTTCTTCTCCGACATATGCCAGTCCAACTGGGCAGCAGGGACTGCACTGAAGAGGCAGGGGCCCCCTCATCCTTGTTTGATAACATATGGGGTCCTTAAAAAACACCCAAATAACTACAAAACTCAAGTGGATTGAGCACAGCCAGCACAGAAGGAACTATTAAACAGAATTATCACCTTAAATCATTAATTAAGCTTAGGTAAATAAATAGCTTTTTCGTAACTGGTTTTTTCCTTGAGAAGTTACACACACAGCAAAGACAACATATATTCAAACAAGAAGCTATGCAATTTAATTTCATATGCTTTAAAATTTGCTTCATTTGGTAAAATAGTAAATTTCAAAAGGGGAGCACAAGTTCAAATATTTTCTCAATTACAAGCAGAAAAACGAATTGAAATTTCAGGAAGTATATTAGAGCCTAAGAATTTACACTAATTAATGTTTTTGCCATTGATTTTAATGGAATTTCAACTGCAGGTGATGTATAGTCAGAGCTACAGCTAGGATTAAAATGATACTTCTGATTAAAGATAATATTTATAGTACATAAACACATATTCCCTTTACTAATGCAACAAGGCTATTACATTAGCATCTATAAATATACAGGATCTCCTGTTTAAATAAAAGCTCAATATACAAAAAATACAAATACAAACATGCCTAAAGAAGTAACAACATTCACATTTCCTTTAAAACATCATTCAAAGTAGTTTTCTTAAAATGAATTTCCTTGGTGGCTTTGTAAAGTGTTTTTGAGTGCTGAAAAAGTCAAAATTAAGTTTCGTCAACTGAGCAGAACTCCTTGAAGTGATGCAAGGAATTAGAGGGCAGACCACTTGAGAAGAGCTGGAAGGTCTTTGTTGCTTGAGTTTTCTACAAATCCAGCTTCTCTATTTTCATTGAGGCAAGCAAAATGGAGAGAAAAAGAGAGAAAGAATGATTATTTCAATATAAGCTACAAATTTAGAGATGACTTTGAATTTACAAGTTGAACACCCCAAATTGTCAGCTCTCCAGTATCTGCACCCCCTGTTTTCTCCTATATCTGACTATCTTGGGATTTTGCTGCTTGTATTCCTCTTCAGCAGTTGCAATCTCCCTTTTGCAAATTATTTTTGTCACCCAACAAAAGGAGAATGCATGATTTCACAGTGGCAAAGGCTTATGAAGTACTCCTGAAAAACATTAGTAAATGTTCACTGAATATCCTAGCAGTACAATGCTACGCATACCATGGCAGTCCTGAAATAGGTTTATTCCCACAGTGACCACTGTGAGAAATAACCAGTATTACAAGACTTGGTCAGGACATCCCCTTGTAACAAAAAAATTTAAGTCATGATCAAATTGATTTTATGCAGCCTTGAAAGTTATATTATGATACAGTGCTTTAGATTTTTCACTGTTGCGAAGTTAAATAATCTATCAAGAATCTTTGAAGTGTTTGCTTTAATTTCAAAACCCCATGGTTTGGGAACAAATTATTGTATAATCAATACGTTTCATTTTAAAGCCCTTCTCTCTAGCCTGCCTATCATATACCTCTCCAGGTCTTACTCTTCACAGAATCACAGAATCGTTATTCTTTCAGAAAAAAGATTGAATGTGACCTGACAAGACCCCAGAGAGGTTCACAAATCAAAAGCAATGGTGAAGTCAAATTCCTTGAGACTCGTGATCTTAAGGGACAACTCAATTTCTTATTTTTTTAAAATGTTGGGGGTAGCAGTTTCAGTTGTTAAACACTATTGGAGCTTATTCTATTTGTTGTGCAAACAAACCTCTAGTAAAAACCCTAGGCTAAGAAAGTCTCACCTACTCAGGATGCCACTCTTTTCCTCCAAACACCGAGAATCCAAAGCAGGAAATACACTGAATTTCAGACTACCAGACAATCTCAACTAGGAGACATTTCTGATGAAGTTTGCAGTTTGTCCGCTGAAACTCTCATGCATTACTACACACCAGGACCTGAAGCCAACAACTCTATGCCAGCCAACCCCCTCAGCTGAAATTCCTTCCCTTCATCATCTTTCACAAACCTGAGACAGATGAATTCTACCTAAAGACTACATCATGGAAAAGAGGAGCACTGCCAAAGACCAGCAGTAATCATTTCACATACAATTTCCTGCCAGTGAATCAAAACTTTCTGACAACCACCAAAAATCTGTCACCTGTAAACTGCCATTAAACACATTCTTAAGTAATTATAAGAAATCACATGCCATCAATCAAACACAATCACTGGTCAGGCAGCAATCTTTTATTGTCCTCTCATTCTCAAACTTCATTTTAAATCTAATCCCTCCTGTAAGGTTACCTGTCCAAATTATTAGGAACTTTCAAACTTCCAGTCTTTATTCCTGGAAACCTTACTCTCCTCCTAACATTTATGCACTTGATGTATTTGCAGCCTTTTTTTAAATTAGCCTGTATTAGGGATATGTTTTCTGTGAGCCTCCTTCAGAGGCTCACTACACCAGCAATCCGGACAGGGTTGCATTTTACCAGTTCTAGAAGGGAACTGAAACATGAGATGCTGACATCTGAGGCATTAACTTTTAACTGTGTGACTGGAAAGAACCTCTTAGAGAGATTAGGGAAAAAAAAAAAAAAAACACTAAACCAAAAACAGTCTGTAAGACATGTAAGGAAATGAAGGCCTAAAGATCTTGCTTGAGAACTCTCAGTGAACTAGTCAAATGATTATTTGCTAAAGACACAAAATGAATCTTCAAGGTTATTGTTCTAGTGCAACATTCAGACAGGACATCCCTAACCCCACAAACAGTTTTCCTCATTGTACAATACCCAACAAAACCTCATTCCAGAAGCAGAATAAATAAGGAGACGCAGCTTAATTAAAACTTCCTTTTCACTCAGTACACTTGTACTGAATGTGTTTAGACTTTACAAAAATTTAAGATTTTTTAAGTTTTTTACAGCAGACTTAGCTACTGAATAATGAAAGTTTTCCCTAGTTTACTCACTCCTCCAGCACCACAAATCCACAAGTGCACAAACGTTGCTAAGTTCAGAACCATGTACCAACAAAGAAGTGTTTCTCCTAATCTTTGAAGGTTAAAAAAGTTTTTAAGTCTCTCCTAATAGCTAGACAGCTTTTTTCTACCAAATTATTGTCATATGCTTATTCTGGAATTAACTCCAAAAAGCAAACAAACTTCTCCAATATGATTCCTTGTCAATTCCATCCTAATAATTTCTGATGTAAGAACATGATATTAACCTGAGTTATGTACTGCTCTGTGGTAACAGCCAAATCCTACTACATTTTCCAAAAAAATCTCTTCAAGCTCGTCTTTTTAATCTCTTGATTAAGACTTTGTTCTGCAAGAAAAAAAGCATTTATCCCTTCCCTCCCCCCAATTTTTCACTTTGTCATTCTTTTAAGTCCTTCCACTGGCTTCTACTCATGCACCACATGGGGTTCAATCTTTTTTACTTCAAGGAAACCATACCCACCCTTAGTTACTTGCTTTTGATAAGATCTAGATCATTCTTAAACCATCGGCTTTTGCATTATCTTCATTTGCCATTCCTTAGGAACTTTTTCCTGCATGGACGCTAAACAGGTTTCTTGAGAAATTGTCATACCAAGATTCCACTAAATGTCTTAATTCTGTCAAAATGTCCAAGGGCAATCAACTGCGTTTGCCTTTAGAAGAAGTATTAGAATTTGAAATACTATTGCCTTTTTTAAATCACTTCTAAAGTAAAATTTAAATTTGACCATCTCATTTCAATTTATTTTGAACCAGAACACCCATTTGCCTTTTGTGGTAGTTTTTCCACAGCCAAGATAACTCCGCCCTAATTTAGAAACTATAAGTGAATAAAGAACATCTCTGCAGTAATTCACAATATTCCAGAGTAAAGAAAAACACTGCACCAACAAGCTTGCTAAGTATTACTTCACTACCCCACTCAATTTTGCTATTCATCCCAGCCACAGAAAGAAAGGGGGTTTCTATGACACTGTAAAGCCTGGTGCTGTGAGAAATCTCAGTACTTTTGAAAAAATTGAGATTCGAGTACATTCCAAGAAGTCGGAAGACAACAAAACATGGAACCACAGTACTTCTATATTTTCTTTTCTCTCTTTCTTCCACTTCATCAGTTTAAGCATCTAACTGCAACTGGATTAAATATGACAACTGCTGTACTTTTTTTGTCTACATACTCCTACGTCCAAGTTTTTTTTCATGTTACAAAGACATGACTAAGTGTTCAGTTCATTTACAGGTATTTTTGGATGCAATTCCAGTTGGACAGGTGCCTTTTACTATTGCCACACTTAAAGAGTACACAGAAGCCCAGAATTAATTGCTGCAGAAACAGAATCCTCTTTCCATATTCGTATCAGGACTGGGGCACCCACACTTGGCAGGAGTAACATGGGAATGCTTACTGTAAATTGAGAAAAACTCAGTCCGTAACGGTCATACGTATCACCATGAGCCTGAATTCACTCACAGATTAACCCTGTGCCCTCATTTACTAGAGCTTCTTTAAAACCCTGAAAAATTAGAAAGTTAAAAATAGATTTTTCTCTACCAAAATTCTAGGACATCCTTAACATAATGGTCAAGCCTGCTGAGGCAGTTAACGGAAATGACTGCTCAGACACTTTTTTAAAGCATGAAAGTCTTTCAGGAGAATTCGATCATGCATTTAAAGCAGACTTAAATCTTCCTGTGCTCAAAAGTTATACGTATCTTTAGGTCACAAAGCAGGCTTTCACATTCTAAAAAGTATTTATTTTCACATCAGGTTGACTGTGTCTACTTGATCCTTCAGTGATCTATGAAACAAAAATTACCAAATACTTCTGTGTGAAGTTGTTCATGTCACATATAAGAACCTTGGGAGAAATAATATCCCACCCCCTTTTTCAAAAAGTCTCCTTTTTCAAAAAGAATTCATATTCCCAAAATCCTAAGGAATATCAGTTTCTTTGGCAAAAGCAGGATATGTGAAAACATACATGTCCCGGATAATGAAAACATTTTTAATACAGAGGTGCAATATCAACAGTTTTCTCAGTCAACTCCATAGACATTACATGCATTGCAGCTCAGCCACTGCTTGTCATGGCAAGGACCTGAAAATACTCTCCAAAAGACAGACACTTCAGATGCACATTTTTAAAAGGAAGTCATATCTGTGCCTAGAGTAACCTTAAGTTCTAAACTGACAGCAATTCATGCCTTCATCTCCCATATGATGGATCGGGCTATCAAATTTTACTTGGTTTTAGCACTTACAATGTAACTACATGCAACAATTTAATGTGCTGAATAACTGACATGGTCTGTGATTTTTTTCTCTCCAAAGAAATAAGCCTTTAAGCAGATAAATCAGTGAAGCACAAAATGCAGTGTAGAGATTAGCAACTTACAAAATAATGATTTGCCACCTTTCAGGCAAAATTATTTCCATTTTAAATAAATTCTGTAATCTAAAATACATTCTCTAAAAGTATTAAAACATTAATTCCCCTATCACTTTGTACCCTGTACTTTTCTCATACTGTAAGACATGTTCTGAAAAGGGACTGCTTCCTTTGTATTCCCAACAAAGATAGTCACACACAAAATGCTTACTTGCTAGTTGTTCATATAAGTATAGAAAAACACCTGAGTACTCCTTTAATCACATGCCTACATTCTGTCTATTAAGACTACTAATTAAAATATTAATTGCAATTTACATGGTGAAGCAGAGAAAAAATTCCTCCTTAATCTAAATGCAGACCACGTTTGATTCTGACCGATGCAAGGCTGAGACTCTAAACTATCCCCAAAGAATCAGAAAAGAAAGCATGTATTTGAAAAAAAAATTAATCATTGTTGTTCATGTAGTAATTATGTCTTGCATAAAGACATGGATATACTAAGGTCACATTTAGAAACACGCTTTTCTTGTAGAGGACTCAAACTACTACGACTGAGGGGTTTCGTTGTCTTTACAGTGTAAAAACTATTTCCCTTTGGAAGAAAGATATTAGATTAAAAACGGTTTTGAAGTTTCCCTTCTCCCTGTAGTGAGGTACACAACACTGCACAAAATAAGACTTTTATCCAATGTATTACTAAATCAATCATGTCATATATGTTCAGCATTTATTTCTAAAAAAATCTGACTTAGGTACCTCACAGACACCAGAAAACTTCTAATCCAGGATCCCAGCTGTTACATTTAACAGGAAATGTGTAACAAGTGTCCTTAGCTCAAACAGCAATGCAATTTTTTTAAAAAATTACATTTTCAGTAAACCAGCAGCAAATATTCACTGTAATTGTAACATTAAACAGTATCAACAAGCTTTAGGAACAATTAGAAAAGCCTTTCGGCAAATGCACATGCATCATCAGGGTTCTATTTCTAGCCTATCAAAGCCACCTTAGCTACAAATAGACTTGCTCCTTTTAAGGTGGCACATTCCTGCTGAACTTGCACAGAGTAACTGTAGAATAGCTGCATACAGCAGAACATGAATTCTCTTCAGTTTTAGGAATCACAAAGCAAGTGTTGCTGCTAGATGTCTTTATTTTCCTTTAACAAAATACACAAAGGCACAAAATTCACTTATATCTTGTCATTATTGTACAGGTATAAATAGTGCTTTGTATTCAAGTACAATCAAGTGCAGAGACTTTATATTTTATGTAAACACAAAACAGTTTTGCATGTAGGTGCCTCTGGTTCATCTGCAACGCAAACACCAAAGGAGATGCCATTTATCCAAGTGCCATTTAACTGAATTCTGTCAAAAAGTTAGACAATGAATAATATTAACACCACTGCAATGACACTTCCATATGCTTAAGTCAAATGTCGGATGACACTTTAGCTTGTAAACATCTGTGTATTTAAACATCTACTCAATTCATTTTAACAGGGCAGCATTAAAAAGCATCTTAAGTTCACTAGACCAAACTTACTAGGTCAGATGCCATCAGGAATTGCTCTTTATGTGTGACAGCTAAAGAGATGCCATATTGTAAGTCACCCCAGCAAAGCTCGTACTTTGAAGGTTTTAAATACGCAAACTAAACGAGGGCTACAACTGTTAGACTTCAACCAGCTACACATTCTATGTGTTAACTTAAAGAGACATGCCTAATTTACAATATCCACTTTTACACATAGCTTTGACACGCTGTGGCAATTGAGGCAGCTAAGCCCAAGCAAGATTTTTAAGTTGTACCATTAAAAAAAAGCTCACCTGAATAGTAACAACAGGCATGAACAAAGCTAAAAACTAGCTACAGAAGGCACTTGAAGTATTTTATTCTGCTTTTATTAAAGATTCTTCACTTTGTTCAGCTGAAGTAGACTCTGAAATAGCCTCTTCAGTTGCTGAAATGTTTTCTGCTGCTTCTTTTTCAACTTCTTCAGCTAGCTTATCATTTAGATGCTCAGAGCTTGGTGCTTTATCATCTGTGTCATTCGTCCCAACGAGCTGGGCCACATCATCTTTAGATTCTGTGAAAAGAAAAATTACAAAATAGGCTTTTTCAGGAATTAAGAGGCAGCTAATATCCTTAAAAAGCAAATGAAAGATTCTGCAATCACGTAATGCTTTTGACTAGTAACTGCATGATGTTCTCAATTCATAAGAACTTTGATTTTTCTAAGACAGTCACAGGTAAAACAATTAAAATTTAAGGGAAAAAAATACTATGGAAAAGAGCTTAGCTCCTACTAAGAAAATACTGGGTATTATTTGCATATGTTTGTCCTCAATAGAAGCTTTCTAAGCTTGTTTACTAAAGTGAGACTTAGAAACACAGGATGGTAATTCAGTTTCTTTGTGTTTGGTAATGTCAGTTTCACTAACTGTTTAACTTTTTTTATAAGGGTTCAATCCGTACACAAACTAAAAGATTCTACTTGATGGAAACTATTTTAAACATAAGGAGTCAGATAATCAGGGGGAAACAAACCCAAATACATCAAACCAGCCTTTGAAAATTATTATACAGTCTGTCTTCCCAGGGGTACGGTAGGAAGATTGCACGGGAGTGAATATACTTACTCTTCATTCAGGATGAATATTTTTAAGATCAAAAACATTTATTTTAAGTACTGCCTCTAAAGAAGTAAATTCTAGCTTCACAACAGGCGTTCACTAGCATGAGAAGTAAGAGTCATATTTTGAAGTAAGCATAAGCACTGAGAAACCAAACTGAAAGAACTAAATGACACAAAGGAACTGTAGAATGGTATTGCTGATGGCAGTTGATTTATTGACTAGTATTACTCAATCTACACAGTACTAATGCATACTGAGAAGGCGAGCAGTGTGCAAAATCGATGCAAAGTTACAGCTCAAAAATGTTAGCCTTATCAAATGTTTCTAACTTCATTGAGCAGTTTGGGTTAGGAGCAACCTTAAAGAATAATCTAGTTCCAACCTTCCCCTAGATCAAGTTGCTCAAAGCCCTGTCCACCTGGGCCTTGAAAACTTCCAGGGATGGGGCAGCCAGAGTTTCTTTGGGCAGCCTGCTATAGTGTTTCATCCCTCTCCACAGTGAAAAATTTCTTCTCAATACCTAATCTAAACTTACTCTTTCAGTTCATATCCATTCTGCCTTGTCCTATCACTATTTTTACACCCCTGTATTATGTCCCTTTCCAGCTTTCTTGAGGCACCTTTAGATCCTGGAAGGTGCTCTGTGGTCTCCCCAAAGCCTTCTCCTCCCCAGGCTGTGCAGCTCCAACCCTCTCAGCCTGTCATCACAGGACAGGCACTGCAGCCCTCTGACCAGGTTTGTGGCCTCCTCCAGACTTGCTCCAAAAGTAGAATGACCTTCTTATGGCAGGGGCCTTTTGTGGTTTAACCTAGCCTGCAACTGGGTTGCAGACCAGACACTTGCTTACTCCCCACCCACCCTCCTGCCACCCTGATGGGATGGGGAGGAGAATCACAAAAAAAGTTAAACCCCTGGGTTAAAATTAGAACAGCTTAATAATTCAACAAATTAAGATAGTAATGACTACAACAAAAATAACTGTATCTAAGCAGGGGGGGGGGGGGGGANGGGGGGGGGAAGAGAAAGCAAAAAAGTTAAACATATGTGATGCCAAATACAATGGCAGGCCATGGCTGGCTTTCTGGGCTGCAATCTCACATTGCCAGGTCATACTGAGATTCTTGCCAACCATCCCCACATCCCTCTCCTCAGGGCTGCTCTCAATTCACTCTCTGCTCAGCCTGTACTTGTGCCTGGGATTACCCTGATCCAGATGCAGGACCTTAGATGTGGCCTTGCTGAACTTCATGAGGTTCACAGTCCCACCTCTCAAGGTCCTCTTGGGTGGAATCCCTTCCCTGCACCACACAGCTCAGCACCATCAGCAAACCAGCTGAAGGTGTGCTCAAGCCCACTGTCCCTGTTCCCAACAAAGATACCAAGTAGTGCTGGTCCCAATACCAACCTCTCAGGAAAATAGTGTCAGTCAAGTGCCACATGTCCATGTTAATCAAAACGTGTTGGGTGTCTGAAAGTAATCAGACTGCTTCAGGCAGATACAGAATTCAAGCAGAGGTGAAAGTTTTAGAACCACTGCTCAGGCTTCTTGGCCCATGACAGAGTCAAGGAGCTGCTGCACACCCCTGTCCAGCAGACCCTGTACAAATGACATCTGTCATCAAGAACTTAAGACCTCTCTTTCCATACAAAGCTCTACCTAACAAGTTCTAGGTTTCATTTCAGACTGCTCAGAGCAGTCCAATTTCTCCATCTTTTTCTCAGACTTGATCTTTTATTTTAGCAAATCTGCAGCTGACTCCTTCCCTGCTCTCTCAACCACAGGCTGCTAAACCTGTCCTGTCCTCTCGTTCCAAAATTTTTCAACCCTTCTATTTCTGCCCAAGCAAATTAATGTTCCCAGTTACTTTCCAGGCCATTCCACTCTCTCCTCTTGCTCTTCAATTTCCATCTTGATCCCATCTCTGTCTGTGCTCCATCTTTATCTCCCAACTGTCAGTTTTCTTTCTGTCTCATCTCTGCATTTTTTCTTCAGCCTTGAATTCTATGAGTAAGTTTGTGCATTTTCCTACTCCAGTCCCTCCACACTTCAGTTACATTCCCTTATTACTGCTCTTCAGGCTAGAGTCAAAGAAAGTACAGGATGCAAGGAAGAGGCAGCTCTATGCCCTCTCAACTCATCTGTAGCATAGCCCAACCATTAGCTATTTACAGAGTTTCAGTCGCCAGTCCTCAACTGAGCCGTGCTTAGCACTCTGCAGCAGTGTTGGTTCCTAGTCTGACAGAGGTAAAGAGACTGTTTGCTCAGTCTGATCAGAAAGATGCCAAGCATTTATAACGTCTTTGATGTAAGACCCAGGGACAATCACAGCCACCAGCAGAAGCTTCTAATGGAAAGGAGAAAACCTGATGAAATGCATATTCTAACTATATTCAAAGGAACAGGATGGTACTTTCATTTTTATATTCTACTAACAGGTATGGAGACACTGCTTATTAAAAAAAAAAGTCAGGTATTTTATGACTTTTCCCTTCACTATGTTCTTGGTTAAACTTATTGAAACTCTCCAGGAAATACAGCAATACAATTTACATGGACAATTCTGGTCTTATAATTCAGCCTGAGAAAGTTACAAGAAATTAAAGAGTAGGTCTTTTAAATGAGTAGCCAGGGCATTCAGAGTAAGTGATGCTAACTCCAACCTTAAACATGACCAGTCTTCACTAAAAATACATAGCAATTCCATTTTAAACATAGCAATTAACAGAAAGCTTGCCTAAAGTCAACCTGCTTTAAATAATGCATGAATAAAGTCGTTTTAAGAGCAGCAACCAACAACTGAAAGCTCTGACTATAAACTTATAAAGATGACAAAAGAAAATTTAAGTGCCCTTGATGAGGAATACTTAATCCATCATTTAACCGAAGAATGTAGCTTCACCCACAGCAAACACAGCCCTATGCTTGCTGCATATGTAAGAGCTGCAACAATGCAACCTTAAAAAACCTGCTCCTGGCTACAGCAGTTTTTTCCCCCAACACTCCTGCTTGATGCTTAGTACCTAGCATATGCACTTCACATTCTAAGAAGTCAGCCACCCTTCCTCTTTTTGTGGAGTATTTCACTGAGTAACCAGTGAAATAACAATACTGCATCACTATTAAATTAAGTAGAAAATATCTGTTAAGTGGGAATTCACAAAAATTGTGTAATTGCTCTGAAATATAGCTGCTTATGTTTTCAAGCAGCTTTGGGACAAGCTTTCTTCACTACTACAGCTCCCCTTCAAGAAAGATTTTCACGTAGTGTCACATCTCTGAAGTATCTTTAAAGAACATCTGCTCACAGTAATCTTTTAATGGCTTTGATATCAGAGAAAGCTATTGTGAAACCTTTGAAACAAGTCAGATAATAGCACAGCATTCCCTCTTTATCACATTATTTTGCTATTTATTTGAGCTATACAGCTATGGTATAAATCAACTATAGAAAAGAGTTGTACTCCCCTGTGTTGTCAGCATTGTGGTCAATTTGGCTTCCTGATGTTAATGTTTGTCTACATCTAAGTGAAGATATTCTCTGTTCTTGCTACGACAGCAGCTATTTTACTGTGGTGAACAAAAGCCTTCCCCAGAGCTCCACCTCAATGATAGCTTCACAGCTTAAACTTACAATCAAGGCATGTGTTTATTTCTTAATAAAACCCAACTGCATTTAAGCAGTTATATTTCATATTACAGTTGCAGTGGAAAAAGTGATTTACTGAAAATGTTTTCTCATTCAGAAGAGATTCCTTTGTGGCAAGTCACAGGCAGGAACCGGCCTCCTCTACATCAACAAGACATTCCTCAGAGTTATGTAAAATACTAAGACAAACCCTATTTCTGGCTGCTTAGTAATTATCAAAACAGAATGGTTTGTATCATCTTGGAGAATAAATATTCAGAAAAGATCAGCTATTTAACCTAGAAAACCAAAAGTCTGCACAGCACTTATTTCTTACGCCTCTTCTGCCAAATTTCACCATATACTTCCTATCAGGGAAAGACAACTAGGCAGTGAGGCTCACAGTTGCTCCTTTTCCAGCACATTAATACAAGACCACATCAGAAAAAAACAAGTAATTGTCATTATTAAAGGTAAATTGGTAAAATCACATTTACTGCAATAAAGCCATCCTATTTTTCTGCTGAAATGTTTGATAAAATTCTGCTTCAATAAAAAGCAAGTTATCTTGCAGTTTTCATTCCTACATCTGAAATGCTTAATGGCAATCTCACAATAATTCTTCAGGTTTTACATTTTTTACAACATCTATAGACTGACTCAGCTGTTCAGACCCATTGCAGGCATGGTTTCATAATAATTTCTTTCAGTGATAATACCAGATTAATTAGCAAGCATCTCTACTCACCTCTCTCTGAAAACCTGCAGTAATGGATAATTTTCAGAAGCCCGTGAGGCACAGGCCTCCAAGAGCTGAGTATCCTTTAAGGACCTCTCTACTTGAGCCAGACAGAAGAAAACAAGCACACTTTGAAAGATCCCAGTAACAAAGTATGTCTTCTTCTGCAAGAATCTTCTAAGTTCAGAAGTCCAAGAAGCTACTAATCAACCCTCTCCCTGCTACAAAGATGACTCTGTGATTAAAGGGCAAATGAGATATTTTCATTGTCTCCACTTTATCCATTTGATTCCAGTCTTACTTTCATGCCAGTAACAGCACTTTTATGGAGCTAAGAGTGCACTATGGCACAGGAAAAGAAACCAAGTTCCCACTGCAATGCACCCTCATGAGGCCCAGAGACTGCCACCATTAAATATGACTTCCCTACTGGTTTTGTGCAGCCTTCCCATGCCAGAAAGTAAAGCCCAATGCTATTTTGTATTTCTTGTTAAAAATAATCAAGCAGAAGCACTCCATTACACTCTGACCCTTTCCCACAGTTGGTGTGTTTCAAGCCTGAACCTCAGGGCTGAACACTATCTGTTAGTTTTCCCGCAGGATCCCTGCTTAAACTAACACAGTCCCATCAAGCACACAACAGCACATCTAACTGGAGATCCTCGGGTTTGAAATCATAATTTCTGGAGTCTTTTAAAACACTGCATCTTCCTGTTGGCTGTACACCAGATGCCTACTGTATCTGTAGACTATAAAATGTCTCAAAAGAAACTATGTTAAATTGAAATGGACAATTTGTCTTTGAACTACCTGAAATTAAACAAGGCAGTTTTACTAGATTTTCCTGCCCTGAGGAAAAGAGGAAAAGGAACAAAGGCAGAAATTCCACCACACTTCAACCAAATGACCTGCCAAACACAGTGAAAGTTAACTACTTCGGGACATACTCCCTCCTTAACTATTTCTGTAATTTACAGTGCTTTTTTCTATCAGTTTGTCAGTAACATTAGAGTGAAAAAAATCGTTAGGCCATTATTTGCGCAAGATAATGACAAATATGAAGAAATTTTAGGGTACAGGAAAGAAGACACTACTATCAACAACCTAAGCTAGGAGCAGAGACAAGAACTGAAAAAAATATATAAGCTGCACTTACAATGAAGTCAGAATAAACTGTACTATTTCAATTGGAATGGACCAACAACAACCATCTAGACCAACTGCCTACCCAACTGGGGATTGATCAAAAGCTAAAGCATGTTAAGGGCACTGACCAAATGCCTTTAACAGTGACAGACTTCGGTCATTGATCACCTCACCAGGAACCCTGTTTGAGCAGTCTTTCAGTATTTCAGCTGTTGTCATTCTTATAAGAGAGCTTAACAGAGAGCTAGACGATGGTGAATTTCATTAGACATTTAAAAAAGGGCAGACTTCATGAGATCAGTACTTACCTTTTGTCTCTTGAGTCTCCTGGGGTTTTCCCTCTCTAGGTTCTAGAGGCTCAGTTTCAGACCGCAATTCGGTGCATCGCTTTTTTTCAAAACTGAAGTCAGGAAGTCGTGGAGCTTGAGGTCTAGTTTTTCTTGCAGGATTCAGGAAGAAACAGTAGGCACACCTGAATGCTACACCACAAAGCACACCCAGTAAGCAGCCTCACTAATTAACTTCACATTTCACCCTTATTCCTACACCATATTCTGATGGTTCAAAATACTAAAAACAGAGTTAACTAAGTGACTATCAGTACCAGAGAGCACCTCCACCAAATTTACAGAAGTTGTTCTATACACGTCCTTTTTTAAATTCAGCAGACATTTGGTTTCTACAAACCTGCTTGCTTTCAGCTCTGCTGAACTGAGTACTGCCCAACACTGTGAAAGATTTAACCAAAATTAACAAAATAATGTAATTCAGTAGCACCAGATGTTGCCAGGTGGTGTTGTTTATTATTTCCTACAAAAGAATTAAGTTGGCAGATGATTTTTTTTTTCCCTCCCCTTAAGATGCCACTTTCCTCACACTCTGAGTAAGGGGATGTTAGGAATTCCACAAGGTATGTCTCACTCTGCTTTTTGAGGAGTATTCTGCTCCAGTGATGCTTAATTAAGAAAACGCAGTTTTGTTTTGCAGAAGTAGTGGATACCATTTAATACTTAAATAACTCTTTTTGTCCTCCCTAGTCTCACCAAGCCAAGGGGGAAAGGGGCAATTTCTGGTACAGCTGAGTTGTACTCATAAGAACTAAGATAACTTATAGACGACATATCTTTGGTTTCACAGGAAACCTTTCTCTTACTCTTACAATGCAGTATATTTACTCATAAAAATAAACAAAACAAAATGAAATAGAAGATTTATCTAGGAATCTCTAGTTTTTAGAGCATCAGGCTTACACTTGTGGTAGAAAGCAGGCAAAATACAACATCTGTGTTCAATAAAGAGCTGTGTCTGTCTTAAGTTATTGTCAGCCATAAATTCACATATAGGCCCCTAGGGCTTGTTCCCACTCCTTTTCCGATACGTCCCCCAAGATCTTCTTGCCAAAGGAAAATTTAGTTTAAGTTCTGGTAAAAGAGGCACACTTTAATGTCAGATAGTTTCTCAACATAAAACCCTTTTGAGGACCATTCATAGCCAGTAGCAATGTTCAGGGATGTATTGGAGGAAGCTTATTTCTACTGAATAGTTTTCTGCAAATAAAACCCATGACCTGAAGGTCGCAATAAAGTACGTCTCTAAGTCTTGAAGTAAATCTTAAGATACGGAGTAATAGTTACCAAAAAATGCTCCCACGTGAAGTGGTATTTCACAATGTCAGCTAAGTACTCAGCTGCAACCAAAATGAAGTATGACGCACGTTTGTTATGAAACATAAGCCAAGTAATAGAGTCTAAAAAAGATTAGCTCTTACCTATGTATTCAAACTCCTCCTTCAAAGCCATACCATTGTGAGAAAAACATTGCTGACATATAAGGGCATACCTAGAAAACATGAATAAGACATAGTTACATACCTTTAAGTACTAACACACTGAAGGGAGATGTATTTTACCTTACGTATTGACTAATACTTGAAGTTGGTTTAACCACAGTGAAATACTCTCAGCTACACTTTAAACTACAGTTCAACATACTTTTAATATCATCAGTGTCAGAAAGTAACATGAAAATTAAGCCTTTATTTGATTAGAATACGGTTAACATGAAAAGTCACCATAGTAAATATGTTAAGTTCTGGTATGTTTGGACAGTTCTGAAGGCAATCTGAAGCACTGGTAATAGACATAAAGCTGAAGTGCCGAGGCAAATGATTTTTTTCTTAGTTCAAAATATGTCATTCACCCACTTAAGCACAGATCTTTCTTTGTATCACACAGCTAATACTACTCAGAACAGAGGTTAATTTTGCCTAAATATTACCAGTTTCCCAGTAAAGATATTTCAAGTGAAGCATTGAGAAAGAGCCACTTCTCAATTATGAAAATTTTGGACAAGTTCATTTACAATTCTTTTAACCTTGACACAACTTAAACAAAAAGGTTAAGAAGCCTCCTTTCTCCTAACTGTTTAGGTATTTCTTGAAGAACATTTCACCTGTTCTGAGGACCATCACCAACCAAATATTCAATAACTCTATCCACAACTCCTCTTTCTCGAGGAAGAACAGGTCTTGCCAAAGGAGGGCCTGGAGGATGAAGACCTAGAACATGAATTATATCAAAATTATTTTCCACTCTAATAATATTTATTAGTAATAAATATATATTTTATTGTGTGTGCTAGTGTAACAAAATAACTGCATCTACTTAATATACATGGGTGTATTTCTTAGTCCACTAGGAAAGCTGTAAAATTCTTCAACCCACAATTGCTCAAAATTCCTCTTCTGCTCCTTTAGCTTGTAATTTTATTAAATCCCTCCAGTTTTACACCTTGGATACGTAATAAAATTTATAATTTCTAAAGAACTTAACATATCAACAGTATTTAATTATTAGCAAACAGAAGCCTTTTAAGAAAGAATAATTTAACTAAATTCTCTTCATATCCACTCAACTGCAAATTTATACTTTTGGTTTACACCAATAAATCTGCCAAAATAAATTACAATAGTAGAAGAACTAGAGATCAGGGCAACATGGTCTACTCAAAGGTGTCCTGTGAATGGCATGGGGGTTTCAAATAGATTATCTTTAAGACCCCTTAAAATCCAAACCATTCTATGATTTTAGGAAGATGTCACCACAGAAGCACCCCCTGGTTTCTGTGTAGTTACTGTACCACATGAGCATGCCCTCAGTGTGCATTGAGTCTATACATTAAACTGTCGGGCTATTTGCCATTTTGGTAATCCCACATTTAATGACAAGTCAGATACTTTCAGATTTATGCTTAGTCAAAAAAGCCAGAAGGCCACCATGAAGACTATTTCTCCCATATATTTAACAAACTACTATCAAAATGAAATTCCTTTAAGAACAGGTAAGAGTAATGGCTGGTTCTTTTTTACCTCTACATACAGCAGTTAAACCAGGACACTGGCACAAATTTCTCCTTCCACAAAGTTTTAAAACGTCTAGACCATTGTACAAGACCACTGCAAGCTACCAATTTCCATTTATATACCTTTTGAGTTCTTATGTCAACTTTCTCTTGCAGCCTTCAAACAGAATAAGCAGGCCTAATATCAGAAACTCAAGTCTGAATCATTCCAATGCAACCATTCAAGTAACTAATTACGGAGAGGAAATATCTTACATTTAAGCACCGGAAGTATCATTTTACAGTACTTTCAACCAACAGTCCTGAGTGTAAGATAATGCAGCACTTGAGTAAAGAGAGGGGAACACTTAAAATCTACTCACATAAGACCTTTGTGAATTACATTCAAAGTCCACAAAATTAACTAAACAATGTTTGAGAGGGACAACAAACTAGTCTTTCAGAATTCTCCAACTGGGACAAAATGGTCAGTTTCAAACCACTAAACACAAAATTGTGATACCTTGCAAATAAGATTTGGTTTAAATCATTGACAAAATTACTACTAAATATGCAGAAGTCCTATGCAAGCTCAAGACAGCTAAGAAGGTTGGACAAAAAAAATCAGTGAGTATTAGCAGGTTTCATATTAAGATGAGCATATGGCAATCTGAAGCCCTGTACAAAGTAAGTATATGTAATTCACGGAAATGAAACACTGAAGGTGCAAAAAGAGACCAGTGTTTTCTCTGAGAAGAGTTCTGGCTTGTAACTATTCTCATTCCATCCAGTAAAAACAAATTTTTCCAGTGTTTTTCTTGAGGTATGTTTCACAGAATCCCCCATAATGACCAATAAACAAAGAAGAAGCTAAAGGGTAAAACAAACTAAAATTACTGTCTCAATATGCAAAAAACCCCAGATTAAAAACACTGTCTAAAAATGCAAAATGGGATTTTTTAAAAATCAAAACAAAGGACAACTAGGTTTGTTAGTATGCTGAACTAATTCAGAAGGATATTTAATTGAAAGCTATTGTGTTAAAAACAGTTGACTTCCAGCTTTTCAGGATTGCTCAGATTTAGTTTTCTTACAGCATCTTAGCCAGGGACAGCATCAGGACATGCACAGTCATAGCTTCCAGCACTTTGATAAACATACAGATAGAAGTAACATGTACCGCCTAAGCAGAATATTCATAGAATATGTTGAGTTGGAAGGGACCCATCTCTATCATTGAGTCCAACTCCTGGCCCTGCACAGGGCACCGCAAAAATCACAGTGTGTACCTGAGAGCACTGTCCAAATGCTTCTTGAACTCTGTCAGGCCTGATGCTGTGACCACTTCCATGGGAAGCCCATGCCAGTGCTTGGGGTAAAAAACCTTTCCCTGATACCCAACCTAAAACGGCCCTGACTCAGCTTTGTGCATTTCTTTGGGCCCTGTCAGTGGACGCCAGAGTGCTGCCCCTCTGCTTCCCCTTATGAGGATGTTGAAGACCACAGGGAGGTCTCCCCTCAGTCTCCTCTTCTTCAGGCTGAATGAATCAAGTATCTCAGCGTCTCCTCATAAATCTTAAGACAACACAGCAAGTCTTACTATTCAATAACATGATCCAAGATGGGCTTCACATTTAAATATAGCATTAAAAGTAACTGCCAGCAAATTACCGTTTCAAGCCTCCTACCTTTTAATCTTCACAGATGAAAGTGACAAAGGAAAAAGTAATGAAAGGCAGAATGTACTACATTGTGGTAAATCTCATGCTCAATGCCACATACAGCTAACTTCCATCCTCTATGGCAAACATTAAACATTGTAGGAATCAAATATTTTCAGCAGTGACCTCTTGTAGTGCTACACATAGAATAAGACTAATCTTGATATTAAGGCTGCATTATTTCTAACAGCACATCTTTCAAGACACATCTTGTCAATATTGGATATTTGACCTAAATGGACTGTCCTAATCTTTAGGAGCACAAGAAAACTCTTTCAGAAAAAAATGCAATTTACAACCCGCCAGTTTAGTACAAAAAAGTTCCATACTCCACACAAATGTTTTTAAAATAGGCCTTATTTTCACAAAGAACAGAAATTAATTCAGGAGGTAACAATCACTGAATGCATTTCCAAGTTACCCATGTATTCTGTCCTCAAGTAGTGATCTAGACCAAGAAAACTGTCACAGCAGCGAGACAGAACAAATTCAGTGCAATATAAACTGTATTCTGCTAAAGCTGTCCAAAGTAGAGGTCAGGCAAAATTCACTTCCTAGAGCTTTACAAAAACCTGAAAGATCCAATACTTCCATCAAAGAAAGGCACTGATACGATCTGCAATAAAATTAAAGCTCTAGAATAATTTTGTGAATAACTGGTTTACACTCAAATGTTTACTTAGGTCTTTATTCAGAAGACCAAGTTTTCATATGACTTGTAAATGACCAATATATGAAGTCTCTAGAAGTCAATAAACAAAGTAAAAATTGAATAAAGTTACCTAGAATGAAACATCACAATGCACTCCAACAACAACTTCAATTACCTGCCTGCTAATAACTCAAACCAACCATCTTGGTTCTCATGCTGTTATGGACACCAGTAATTAATATATTCATAAAAAGCAATCATTGTAGAAAGACTGGTCATTTTTGCAAAGCTTGGCAAAATCTCAACTACCTGCTGGTTATTAATTTTCAAACATATGGGAGCTCTGTGGTAATACACGTTAAATTGATTCTCCCCAACAAAATATAGTACAATGAAAATGAATTATTAATCTGTAAAATAGAGATAATTAAGGCTATTCATATTTGTTGTAGGCTATGCATAAACTTAGATATCGTATTCTTACCGATACTGAATTTACGTACTTTTCACTACAGCTACATGACTGAGATTTTATATGCCTGGAAGGTTTGGAGAAATTCAAAAAAAAAGAGGGCTTCCATAATAACTGGCAATTGCAGTGGCTCCCATTGTTATCTACGGCAAAGTAATGTGTTTGGTCAAAATACCAGTTATTTAGTGGGGGGAAAAGTGCCTGTAAGGCATTATCACAAAAACTACATTAAAAATTTTAAATCACTTGGCAACTGCCCTTTCAAACAAGTCAGTTACTTTATTTTCCTTCTTCTTTTAAAACATTTATGCAATAAAGGCTGAATTTCATCCAGCTTATTCAATGTGCCTGAATCTTCCCCTAAGAACAAAGCTATTATACAGCTGATATTTTATTCTACAGTCAGCTTCCTTAAAAAGGAACATGCAATTTTAAACTCATTATGGAATTTTGGTAATCAGGTATCAGTAAATGTGGTTTGCAACCAAATGACCAATTTCCTGGTGCAAGGAGCTAATTTCTGGCACTTCAAGATAATCATGACTTACTAATAACTTGCCTTTACAGTTCACTTCAGGGATAAAAACAAGTTTAGCAGTTTCATAACACAGGTAAAGAATTACTAACAACAAATAAGGTTTAATGGACTCTACAGAGAAGGGAGATCACAACTTTCCATGACAAGTTTATTCTACTCCACTAAACATCAGGAAAAGGCATTTTAATATTCAGCTTCCCAAGCTGTTAGAGAGCAGGTGTCATTATCTACAGCTCTACTTTTTGATCATGGAAGTTAGTAAGGAAGGACACACAGTTGGTAAGACTTAAGTAACTTTAGGTAAAAATCAGGAACACAGGGCAGACAAAAATACTCTTGATCCCTGTGTGTAGAGCAAAGAACTACTCATTACACTGATGCTCATGAGATTCTTGGTAAGTTGGGCCCCTTCTATTTTCAACACAGCATTTCATCTCCTTTCTTGTTGTGTGATCCATCTTGTCAAACATCCCACAAAGAATGAAAGGCCTGGCACAAATCCACACACAGCTTTACCATCCATGAGGAAAATGAGAACGGTGCCTCCCACACAAAACTCTCAAGTTTTGCAAACCTTCCAATGCAATTTAGTTCATATTCTATTTATTAAGTCCATTCCATCTGAATACCAAGTAAGAAATCAAGGGAAAAACACTTTCAGGATACAAAACCAAATTTCAAGGACTACTCATTCCTACCAGATTTCAACTTGTGGCTAAACTTCGGACTCTTGTACCAAAATAACAATGTCATTTTAGTATTCAGCTACAACACAGACAACTTTTCTGATGTACTTGGTATTATACACTTTAATCTATGAACATAGGCTGCATGACTATGCTTTCTAGAGTAAAAATTTAAATAAATGTCAAGATGCATGTTAAAAAAAATATGTGCAGGGTTTAGCAAGAAGTATGAATGTATTCTGAAAGTGTTCTCCTCTGTACCTGATTTATACAAGCATAGAGTTCTTCTAAACTAAGAACATAAAAAGGTATGCTATATTGTTGACTACAGAATACTGCAAAGTTTTATTGCCATTTAAACAAAGAAGCCATAACAGTTAAATGAGCTCAGGCAATAGGTTTCAGCATCAAAAGGTGCCAGCTGTAAAGAGTTATGGCTAATTGAATATGGAACTCCTGCTTAATCAGATAACTGCTCTGCTATTTCCAAATGAAATGCCATTTCCATACTGTATGAAAATGGCCTATTTTATTGGTAACCAGAGAAAACAATATAAACTGTAAATAACATTAAGTGCTGTGTTTACCCATTCCAGGCACTGAAGTAGCAGGGGATCCAGGGTGTCTTGGTAAAACATTGGCTTGCGAGGATGGCACAGCCGTTCTTTCCGGGAGCCCGCTCAGGGCTGGTGTCTCCCTCGGCAGACTCGGAGATGCTGGGAGTGGGGACTTTGGAGAGCCTTGCTTAGGAGCAGGGGAGGGCGCAGAAGCATTTCTTTGAGCTGCGGTCCTCTGACGAATTTCTGGCGAGAACACGTACATACTGAATTTAATATCAAGCATTATAAGCAAGATATTAGCAGAAGTAAATTAGTATTGTTATACCAATCAGCAAATTATGGAATCAAACAAAACCAGGAAGGTCTAAAACTAAACATCATCAGCTGAGCACATCACAGAAATAAGTAACACGTACAGGTAAACAGCACATAGAATACTGTATTTCACTAATCATAACTGTTAAATACTTAGGGCAAAATTCTTCTAGAAGGAAATTGAGAACAGAATCAAAGTATCTGCTAAGGCAGAACATTGGACATATGAACGGCTAGACTCAAACCACAAGGTATAGAATTGACCACTTTTTACTCCATGGCTTATAAATGCTCCCAAGTATTTAGCTTTCCATGGGACCAAAACTATTCATTCAGTATCTAATATGCCCAGGCTATGTGCCTAGAGTTATTAAAAAATTCAGACTGGATGAATGAAACAATTCTAAAACCAGAAGAAAAGGTAATACTTCATTCAGGTGATACAGTTTCACTCACTTGTTTCAGTAACCCTACCATCAAACCATGTGCATTCTCATAAAGCAAGAATGGGCTGTGCCAGAACATATCCCTACTTTTACCTCTTGTCACACCACTATCAGTTACTATTAAATCACTATAATGAAAAGCTTAATATATTTCCTCAGTTGTTCTTATCTGAAGCCAAATATCACCAGAGTAATACACCATGGTTTGAATGTTTTAACAGTCATGCAAGCCTGCCATTCACACACTATTGCAACAAATCAATATGAAATATAACCATTGCTTTAGGTTTGCAAATATTTACGTGGTTAACAAGTAGCAGGTTAGTCTCTAAAAGGGACACCCCAATAACACCCTACAGAGTTAGGGTATAGCACCATGTCACTTTGAACCAGCTTGCATGTCCTCCTCCACAACAAATGGAATTTAACACTACATTTGGACTTTAAAATCATTTCCACGAGTCTAAAGATTAGAGAGATTTTATCTGCTGACTTTGTGTCAGGTTGGAAGACTTTAAATGCTTTACAGGCAGTTTGCAAGTCCACTGGCAACCAGCCACTGAAAAATGGGTGTGCTAAGTCTGAGGGAATGATCCCTGTCCCCGAAAGAACAACTAAGCTCCTGCTTGGGGTGGAGGAGGTGAGCATGTTATGTCAGCTGCCACTTGGTAAGAGCTGCTATCACTGAAGGACTGGGTCAAACACTACAGTTCTGTGGGAATACAACCAATCTAGTGCCATGAAAATTGCAACATACACAGGTTATGGTCCTGCCTACTTATCTGTACATATCAATAGGATTAATACACAACAGAAGAAAGAATTAAAAATTCTTTGGTATGACCACTTCAAAAACTACAAGTTAAAAACCGAATCTTACTAAAAATCTATCTAGTTCAGATTCTTACAAAGCAGAATGAATTACTGCTTTTTCCAGGCCACACCATATTCATGGCTGCACTACTTCACACAACTTCGCCGTCCAAAATACATCACCCAATGAGTCTGAAGGTTCTGTATTTTAACTTCATTTAACAACTATGTTTGCCCCCTCAGTATTTAAGTTGGTCAGAATTTGGAAACCAGGATTAATTGGTGAGGTAGTTGCAGAAACTCCATTAACATTTCCTTGGTTCTGGTTTGAAAACTGCTCTTTCGTTGAGTTTTATCTGAAGTAAGAATTCATTTATGATGAACCTCCCCATTAGCATGTCTTCAAGATCTTTTTGTGAGACAACAGCAGTGAACTTTCAAGTTTTACTACACTAGGATAACTGCATTCTCTCTGTGCTATCTGACCAACAGGCATGGCCCATCTCCCAACACAAAATATAAATCCATTACTTATTCAACCATTATAGTCAAGTTTGTGTAATAGTTTCCTGTCATGTATTAGTCATGTTTCAAAAATTAAGCTAACAGGTATGCAATTTCTCAAGTCTTCTCAAGTCCACGTAGGTACAAAAAATGAGTGATAAATATAAAGCCTAATTCCACTTGTTCCAAGATCATTACAAACATCTGTAAAGGCATCTGAATCCATTCTTTTTTCGTTACAAAACCCTCTTTATTATTGTTTTACAAACAAAAATGTCAAAGACCATGACGGTAATTTCTACATATGGATGTTACTTCTACATTTTGAAGGCTGTCTTTCTAGATCATGTGGTTTAAGCATATTAATTTTAATCATTTAAGAGTGCTGAGTTTGTTGCAATAAGTCAAGGCTATATTCACATTTATTCTGAGCCTGTAATACACTATCTCTAAGCAATTTCCATGCCACCTGCAAGAGCTTTTCCCCTTTTGCCTGTTCTTTCTTAAGGGTCATTTTTGGCAAGCCATCTTGAAACGACTTTCAATTAAAAAGATACTGCTACTTTAACGACTCTTTCCCCATATTTTTGTTCCTATAAAGATGCTGAACCAGTACTTTACAGTCAGTATCAGAGAGATGTGCTTCAGTAGTTTTAGTCTCATTACAGAGTTAAGAATGCAAGACTCATTGCTAGTTTCCACAAAATATTAGGTTATTCACAATGCCATTTTTCCCCCTTCACTTAGAAGTTCACCTGGCTTTTTCTCTATTCTGTGACTGATACTTAAGAGAATGGCCAATGCTGCTGCTCCCCAAGTAAGAGCAGTCATGAGAATCTGCATTATGAATAAGAGAGAAATGCTCTCCTTGGCACAACTAACAGCCCATCCATTCCAGTATTTCCCTTCACAGAATGGCTGCAGATGTTATTCAGAGACAACATACAGATATGAATTTCTGATTCTTACATTTCTGATATCATAGCCAGGATCCATTAATGCATTGTCATGGACATCAAGAGTACAGCCCTGTGTCATCATTTCATGATGTATGGACTCTTTACATGAAGTCCCCTAATTCCTTTTAAATCTGCTCTGCACTTCCACAGTAACAGCCCTAATATTCTTTGGAAGTAACTAAATATGATCTATATACTTCTCAAATTGCCTTAAGATGCAACGTGTTAAAAATGAACCTCTTGCAAAGTGCCAGATCTCCATAATTCCAAGCTGCACAACTTAGCTAAGAAACATGTCCATTGACCTCAACACAAACACAATTTATAGCTCCTGCTGATGTAGTTTTAATGAAGTTTTGCAGTTTTCCAAGGATTCTCTTCAGAAATTGTATTTGTGTATCCAAAAGTCAACAGCATGAAGACAGATAAACAGCTTAAAAATAGTTTTTATTCTCCAAACACACTACAGTTCAAATTCCACAGCTACCAGCATTGGACACTTCAGACACAAGCAGACACATTACTTAAGAGGTATCTACTCAACTGATGATTCAGTATAAGCTCTTAAAGTCTATTATACTACTGCAGTGGTTAGGCAGTGACATGTTTCATGTTTACAAGCGTAACTACTCCACTTTTGCCTCACTTCGAAACACCTTGATTTTTGTATAGAAGAATACATTATTTTCATAGAGCTACACTACACTGCAGGTCAATAA
This sequence comes from Donacobius atricapilla, assembly GCA_013397315.1. Taxonomy (NCBI): domain Eukaryota; kingdom Metazoa; phylum Chordata; class Aves; order Passeriformes; family Mimidae; genus Donacobius; species Donacobius atricapilla. The sequence continues at coordinate 117,456 of WBMY01015413.1, read as the reverse complement.
ACAGTTCACGTAACTTGCTGACTTTGGTATCAAAGACCAACCAAGCATTTTCTTCCTTCTTCCTCATGCCTATATCCATCCCACAGCCTGCAACCATCTTTTATTGCATTATTCTTCATTCAGGTCAGAGTGACCTCATTTACCATACACCCCTCCTAACAGCCATATTAGCAAAATGAAAAGAGCAGGTACCAGCAACAGGATATTGTTGATAAATATTTTGCTGCGAATATATACTTACCCTATTTTTCTCTACGGTCAAAGTACTGAATAATAAGTATATACTCATTAACTGTACCCTTCAAAATATTTCTGAACAGATAAAATTGCACTGAAATTTTCAAATTCCTTTCCTTCTGGATTTCCTGACAGTTTTTTACGCCAAACACAAGACTGACCTAAGTCATCTGTTAAAACTACCATAACTTATTTGGGCAGAACATTTCAAAAATCACAAAAACTGCAAAAAGAGCTATACACACAGGAAAATTGGAGCACTACCAGTTGTTTTTCTGAGAACCAATGATTATGCAATACTAATTAAACCTTTGTACCAGCTAGTATGATGTGCAAGCTTTCATTTCAACCAGTAAGTCAAAAACATACTAACTAACCTTTCATCAGCTGTCTCATATACAACATTGGCCAACTTGATAATATATCAGTCATTATTTATCCTCTTTTCAAAAAGACTCAATTACAGAGCTCAAGAAAATGAGTTCTGTAACTTGGCTAGCTTGTGTCGAAAGTGAGCAAAGAGAAGATCAAGGAAGCTTGAATGTTTACTTGCTAACAAATATTTTATTATTCCAAACCACTCTAATTCTACCTCATACTACATGCACCAAATTATACCACAACCACATAAAGGTGTCATCTAGTTACAGTAAGTTATATATTGCATAGAACAGAAACTAATATTCATTTTGGGCAGATATTTCGTGCGAACAGCAATAAGCTAGTAGGTTTTCTGACAGCTAAAAATTTAAATAATTACTGCATACAACAAGTTATTTGGAAATTAAGTCGCTATAATTTCACAAGCCAAACACAGCATGTCCCTCTTGAATACACCTCCAAAATAGAACAGTCTGACTAACCACTTACACAAGGACAAAAAGCTCCACCAATTCCAAATCCAATGCATTAGAGAACAGACTGGGAAAAGGAAAATAAAATTGTGCTGTATATGAACAAAGTTACAATCATTGACTCACAGAATCATTTAGGTTGGAAAAAAACCCCTTAAGATCATAAAATCCAACTATAAGCCATGAAATTTACAAAATTTATTTTCCAAAATCCTTTCCAAAGCTAAACTGCACTTTTATTCAGGATCAAGCAAGAATGTCCATGCACCCCAAAAAGCTGAATATGTTTGAAAGAAACCTGTACATTTTCTCAGTTGTGGCCCTACTTAGAGGTTATTAGTTCACACTGTGACAGTCTCAGAGAGCATTCTCTGCAAATGAAACTGTACTAGAAGATTCCTTCCACCAAGCCCCAGAGACCAGTTTACAGCTAGCTCTAAATAAAAAGTTTTAAGTACAAATAACGTGGGCAAACTCCTCATCAACAACTGTCTCACGTATCTATTCATACCACACTTATTAACATAGACCACAGCCTACAGTGGCTGGCTCTCAGAACTAATTCTAACTCTCTCAGAACCTCTCCCTCCCAGCCCTGCTATTAACAGTCAAGACACGATCAACACAACACAGCAAATGCTGGATCCAACTGATCTGCTTTTGTCTGACTGGATTAAAAACTTTGAAAACCCAAACATACACAAGACTAATTAATAGACACTGACCAACTCACTTCACTGCTCCTTACACAGCCTGGGTAGAGGAGAAGAGATCAGTCACGTACCTCCTAAGGAGTTTCAAAACTGCTGCTGCTCTCTCTTAAAAAAGCCAGAGTGACTAAAGACTTATCATTGTCCAATTTATAGCTAATTTTCTGTAGATTTCTATGTAGAAACACATATTTCCAGGCAGTTTCATCCCCTGGTCAATGTCACTTGCATTCTACAAACAGATCACCCTACTACTGGACTACTGGAGTGATTTCAAAGATAGCTCAAGAAGGTTGAATTTATAAAGAGTTTTAAAAAAGCCAACAACAAACTACCTACATATAACAGGTATAAAGAAAATTCTTGGCAACCACCCATGAGCTGTGTTAAGGCAGAGAAAAGAACAGGGTGTCAGAATGGCCCTTCAGCCTGAACAAAACTGCAGAAATGGGAGCATGGGAGAGACAGGCAAGGGAGGAAACTCAAAAAAAAGCTGTTGTGTCGAAGACATCAGAAAAGAATAAAGCTTCACTATTGATGTACTGCACTGCAACTACTCATTGTCAGTGTCAACAAGTAAGGATAGTTTTAAAATGATTTCATGGCAAATTGAAGCTAAGCAAGAAGAAAAAACCAGCAGATTTGATGATGCAGCTTATAAACACCTTTGTTAGTAAATCCAGGTGCTCTGCACTGAAAAAAAATGAGTACTTCAAGAGTGAAAAACAGAAGTTTGGTTACCCACAAGAGTTAAACACAAAGTTGACAATATTAAATTCTAAAGCAATCTATTTTATGAAAAACTATGTATATCAGATTCTGTAGTTTATTTTGAGCACTAGCCCTTTCAGGTTATAACAGCAAGTTAAGAACAAAGATTGGTCTTAAAAGTTGAGTACAATCCTCAGTATTACAGCATGAGGCAGCCTTTACACTGTGTTCATACAAGCATTTCAGTTTAACTACAGCATATCACACTCAACCTTAACAAAATTAAGAGTAGTCTGTTCGCATGAAGATTTGCATAAATATCACATTTATGGTAAGCATTCCACTGTGTGTGAGATCTGTCGAGTTTTGAAACTTGTGTGTGCAATCTAGAAACAAGGCGTCCTTGAAACACATTCAAGTTTCTTCTATTTTATTTTATTCAATAGCACCTTTAAATGGAACATTGCAAAGCAGTAAAGAACTGTCCATTCTTCACAACAGCTACAAGAAAGTAGCTGAATTACACATCAGCTTCTTTTTCCTCTCTGGGCACCAAATAGAAGTAGTTAAGCAAGGCATTAAGAAAGGCCTAACTAACCATAAATAGAAACACAATTGAAAAGCTAAGTCAATGAATATTACACAAGACTTAAAAACACCTTAGTATTCTAGAAAAGTTGCACGTATGCCACAAGAAGTTAAATTTTCTCTCTGCTTCAACATCAAGCAGCATTAAACATCCTGCTGTCTAGAACACCAGGCTTTAGTAATAGATCCCTTGCCTGAAAAATACAGAACAGTAATGGGCATAGCCTAATGAACAGTCTATTAACCTTAAATAAAGGTCAATTGATCTACAAATTTTATCATAGACAGACTTCTAGACTGGAAATTTCTGTGAAAGATGAGTATCTATGCTAAAGAGCACCCGTTTTACAGGGTTATTACCTTGTCCAGGTCTTGGGGTTGCAGATGTTCCAGCAGATGGTAGTTCAGTCTCCTGCCAATTAATTATAAATAACATTATCTGAATGCTCAGCTCCATAGTACCTTTCATATTACATCAGCATCAATAACAAGATTCACCTTTGCACTTGATTCTGGATCAAACCTTTCAAGGATTAGTTTAGCAGTCTTGTACGTTTCCTTTTCCATTACTTCCTCAAGCTGGAAACAGAAAAGTTCCACACATCAATAGATAATTTTTCAAAGCATTTCCCCCCACCATAGCCTCCCATTTATAAGCATCTTATCAATGTTACCAAAAGGTGAAGCTCATTCAGGAGCCAGTGGCATTTTCAGATACCTGAGGATTTGCTGTATTCAATGGAAAATAAATTTTGCTTTCAAGAATAGTTTCTAAACTCTAATGGACTACTTGTACTTAACAGCTTTATTGCGAGGAAACACCAAATATTGCTAATTGTTTACATATAATGAGGAGAATAATTACAAGCACCAGCTTCAATAATGGAATGTGCAAAAATCTATCAGCCATCATTATTGGAAGTTATTAGACATGACAAGCAAATGACAGGCAATTCCTTAGATTTATTTCCTCATAGCACTTAATGCTATTAATTTAAGGAAGGTCGTTAGCCAAGTGCTTTACAGAATAAAGTCCCTGTGCCAATTAACTGCTGTCAGCATCGATTTTAGATTATTTATTAGCAGAAGCAATTAGCTTGCTGCAAATGCAGTGAAAACTCACTAACTAGAGAACAGCCATGGTATTTGCTCAAATGACTTTAAAGGCTGGGTCTACATCTTTACAGCAATTCAAAATGCTTTTCAGAAAAAGGAACACATTAAGGATTTAAGTAAAAAAATTTACTGAGAACTATGCATACTTTAGGGAGTGTAATTAAAGCACTTCATTATTACAGCATTTTATTTACAATGCACTCAAGTGGCTTTATAGCTAATACATGGGCTTAATTAAAAAAAGTAATCACGAGTAAAGTATCATTTTAGTGGTTAAGAGCCAACATCAGAAGCAGCTTAACTTTAAAACTCATATGGTTGAAGTTATGACAAATGCCTAATATGTATAGAAATTATAATACATTCTACAGTATCTTAAGCAGACCTTCCTAGATATGCTGACTAATGGCCATATTCAGCTAAAAGTGGGGACTCTATTCTGAAGTTTGCTGTTGGCATAAACTGCAAAACTGAAAAGGTCAGTGGTCAAAAAATTAAATTCTCTCAGACTCATTTATCACTGCTAAAATAACAAATGGTGCAGGTTAACATGAATTTTATGCCATTATTTAGCTAGTGAGAAACTAAAGTTCCAGCCATTCTGCATATACAGACTGTACAGGAGCTTTGCATTTAGACAGACCTCAGGATTACAAATAGACCTCAGAAGCGAAATAAAAATTCACTCCATTTAATGGCTACTGTGTATTCATTTAACACTCACTCCTCCAGACATTTCTTGAAGTTTAAGGCAATGAATACTATCCAGGCTGTTAATTAAGGACTGTTGAAACAAAAGGGAGTGAAGGAAGTAAAAAATCAATTTCCTAAACTTGTATTTCAGCATCACTTTGGAGTTAACCCACTAACTTTGTAAAACAATTGCCACACAGTGCCATAAGAGCAGAAGTAATGACCTAATAGGAAAAATAAAGTATTTATTGCTTATAAAAGTAAAAACTGTAAGACAGACTTTTATACAAAGGGGTAAGGCTAGTGATGTGAAGCTGCAAAGTGGGGAAGTGTTAACAGCTAATACTGGGCTGCCAAATCAAAATTTAAAAAACCCAATTCACTTCACATCAATGAACATAACATGCATGCTATTGTCTGTATAGCCAAAAAGAAAAATAAGAAAATTTTCTGCAGGACAAAGTGACCTTTAAGAGAAAGAAAAACCAGAATGCACCACCATCACTTGACACATTCTTTATCTAAAGCACTTCTCGCCACAGCAGTATTAGATAGTATAGTAGATATTTGTGGATACATAAGTTTTCCAAACACAGTAAAATTATTTTGAAACATAATTCAACTCTCACCACAAGATTCAAATGTTGACGTTATCCTCCACATATTACAGTTTTTTTAATCCACATGTATGTTATTACACACACGAGTATGGACAAAAAGTCTTTGGATAATTCAATTAGTTACTCTTCATATTTTCAAACTCATATATAGCTTTAAAATGCTAGTAAAGCTGAATCTGAACAATAATCCAGTATCACAAATGACTCTACAATTTCTTGAAAATATATAGAAATTGTCAGGATTTCTACAAACATATTCACATTTCTCATGCTTCACTTGTAGAGTATACTTTTCTAAAGTGAATTGAAATTTGGCTGACAATACCAAATAAAGAACCAAAACAGTCCAAGTTTACTTATTGTGAGCAAATCAGTGTAATTACCAGAAGAAAGTAAGAGCCTGTGTAAAATTTAAGTAGTACTTTTGTGTTTGCATACCAGAGGAAACTGGCTTTTGTGCCAACACAGGAAGCTCATTTATGGATGCAAATCAACACACTGACTTCTGGAATATTCACCATTATAGTCTTGGAAAGGTTATCTTAATGCTGAGCACTAACACAGCAAATTGCTCAACACCTCTTACTCTTTTTCCATACTACAGTCTTCTCTGAGATCCAAAACTTTTCCTACAAAATCATTTTCTACTTTCTGCCAAGGGCCAACTCATAGTCTAGCCTTCTCAATAAAATGCTGAGCAACCCAAATCACAAATGAACTCTGTAGGAAAGGCAGTACCAGACTAAGCATGATTTTTTTCATAGAATTAATCAGATTCCAATAAAGAAGCATGGTACTGCATTCTCCTCCTGTGAACAACTGTATGGATGAACTCCTTCGCAACAGGCAACCAGACAGAATTCCTGCGGGAAGGACATCAGCTGCCTAAATTGAATAGTATGAGTAATGTATTTTAACCTTCTAGTAAAGACAATTTAGCAACCAAAGGCAATTTAGCAACCAAAGACTTAAGTACTGACATGGTGCAAACTACTCACTCACTGTACAACTATGTGAGTTCACATATTGAGAATTACTTGGTATGTCAAACCCAGCCATGAGGAGGTCTTTATGTTCACACAAAGCCATGAAACTCATTTCAGTCTACCATTTAAGATATATCAATACATGTAGCAAAAGTTTCATTAAAATCAGAAATAAATCATTTAAGTCACACTAATCAAGTATACTCTGAACAGATCCATGCCAACATTAAAACCACCAAGGTAACTGACCCTTCATCAGTAAATATAATTTTTAGCTGCATTTTGAGTATCCAGTTGCATATTTGCAGTACTCTAGCATTTACTGGTTAGGCAAAACTGGGCTTATGCAAGAACCAACTCATAGCAGAGTTTTTATCACGTCCTAAAAGTTATCAAAATATTAGTGATTGTCTATATCTAGAAGGCTGAAGACAAAGTTAAGTAACAGAACTCATATGCTGCATTTTTTTTCCCACTACCAATGTAACTCCAAATCAGCCTTGAAATCCAACGAGGTTTTTTTTCCTAGATTAACAGATGCAATTTCTAACCCGAAATGGCTTGGAAGTCTGTCAAAGTCGAATATTACACTTAGCTTACTATTCAGAGTAGCTGAGCAAGCTTCAGTAAAGTTTGATTCTAAAATTAGCAAGATAATTACTATACTAGCTTCACAACTTTGTCCTCAGGCTAAGAATTATCCCGTCTTTAAGACTGCCGTTCCAGGTAAACTCTTCACTAATTCCCACTTGTATCAGCTTAATACACGTCCTGCGCCCTTGCTCTAATACGCTTAACCCTCTGAACTTGCTCATCTACCCATGTTCAGACTTAAGGGCGGACATCCTCATTAACTGAGGAACTCTGAGGCCAAAATCACTGCTAAACAGTCACGAACACAACCACAGTATCCCTTATGATCAAGAAGAGAAAAAAAAGTTGTATCTTGAAGTAATGCCTTAATTACAGCTAATTAACTTAATCCCTACCACCAGTTAATAATTCAACAAGCTTTAAAGGAGTCACTAGGAAAAAAGCAGCATAAAGTCAGTTCTGTGAGAAGTAAGTATTACACAAACTTTGAGTCCAAGTACAGGACAGACAATTGTAATGGTAATTTCCAGATGAAGTATCTGTATTTGTCAAGTTTTAGACCCACATGAGTTCTACATGACTATTGTCCCCAAAGCCAGAAGAGAAGTTAAACAGAAATTAATTTCTATTGAGCAGTCACTGCAAACCCACCAGGGCATTATAGCAGATGAGGAGCTTACACCATTTACAGGTAAGTCTGTGATAACCTTACGTCCCTTCAGCACACAAGTAATGCCTGTAGGGAAAGGTGGGCCACATGACTGTAAAATACAAGTACTGGAACATTTTTCAAAAGGACAATTGTCTTCAATGTAAGATTTAGCAATTAGGTTGCTGAGCTGCAGCAAAGTGAAAATGCACAGCTGTTGCAGCAGGTTCAGTGCCTAGACAACAATTTGCATTACAAATAAACAGGAAACACGTAATTTACTTAGCCTAAATACTTGGAGGACCACAAAGTAAATTTCTTAGTAAGTAATCCTATTTGGAAACTCAGCAGCAATTCAGAATTTAACAGGGAAAAAAATCCTCTCCCTCCCTTTTATTTCACTTGATTTTTGTTTAACCAAAAAGTAAGTTATTCATAGCAAAAGGCACTCCTAAAGAAAGTTAACAAAACAAAATCAAATCAGAGTATTACGAAAAGGAAATTTTACACAACGCACTTTATTCAGTGTTTTTATTTAAAACACAAATTATATTCTGTCTTGTTACCTGCAACCCCTTCCAGCTCATTTCAACATGTTCTGTTTCATGTATAGTTATCTAATTTTAATGCTTAATTGACTATCTTAAATTATGGTGAACCTCCAAAGTCCATCTTCTGATAAAAAAAGTACCAACACCACACAGATTCAAGAGGCTGCAGTAAGTCCTCTGTTTCTGGTTCCGTGCTAGGAACCAGGCACCTACAATTTCACGTGATAGCCACAGACTCTGAAAAATAGTTGAATTATACATTATTGGACTTCCCAGAACTCAGTTTCACTAATTTTATTTAGAAGTTCATCTTTAATGATTAAAGCTTGACTTGCATGCATACTCATGGCAATTTATACTTCTAGATTTAAATTCTCTATAGTTACAGCATAATTTCATTATTGTCTACAACGTATTTACGCCGTTGTTCCGTTTTTGAATTGTGCATTGTTTCATCCTGGTTCTTCACAGTACGTTGTTTTGATGTTTTGCGTATGCAAAATACACATTTAGGTTTTTCCTGACTGATCTTTTATTCAATGTTTTTTGTCCTAATTGCTTCTCAGACACAAAAGCTCAGTATTACTAGTTCCTCTATAAAAAAGACTTCCATGATTACAGAAAACTAAACCTAAACTGAAATGAATACTTTACTTTTAAGATTCCAAAAACTCTTTTGTTCGCCACAGTGCTTTTTCTGCTTCAAGAACTTTTCCTTTAAGGCTACCAAATGACTATGTTAATTGGAAACATTAACTAATTTCAGTCAAGCAGTTTTCATAAAATAAACTTAACATAGTTGTCATGCTCATTTCTTTCTTTCCTAGAAAATGTAAGCCTCTCAAACCCGTTTGTATCCCCACCACAACCAAAGGACACATCCCTTTAAATATTACCAAATCCTCTTTATCCAAGGACAACGACATAATTAGGTTACAGGTCATCTTTTTTACATCTACATTTTAAAAGCAATAAAACACAGATCATGACATAGTACCAGACTCTTACCCAACGCATTTTTGGTACCTTTGTTGTGGTTTTTTTATTAATTTTGCTACCATGGCAAAATCCAGAAGGTATAAGGTGTTGCTTTGGGAAACATTAATAACAAAGCCTCATAATAGAATTTTTGGAGTTTTTGGAGGAAGGAAGTGTTGCTTTGGCAGGGTAGGGTTGGGAGTGGAGAGTGTTTGGGTTGTGGCGGTTTTTAAGTTTTGTCTTACAAGGCCTGTGAAGCCAACCATGTCAGAAAACAGCTTCCTCTCCCAACAAGCTTCTGTACAGAGTGATTGAACAGAGAGGAAACAGCTTTCAGTGTTACAAACCTCACAAAGAAGGCAAGTTATCCAAGACTTGGAACCTTTTCCATCCTAAATTTCTCTTACTGAGATTAACTTTTGATCAAGTTTGCTGCAAGTATCTGGAATACATCAGTTTTACTGCACCAAAACAACAATTCTTACTTGGAAGTTTTTACTTACTATTTTTTTCTTTTGGGATTTTAAATCTTCCAGCGCATCATCTAAAACAAGGACATTATACATTAGTTTTCAAATATAAAGTAAGATAATTTCAGCACAATTTAAACATTGACTTCACCTTATGAAATCAGGAAAAATTAGGCACTGACCACTACCAACTCTAAACATCAGTAAACTTCGTATCAAATAACTACAGTTCTTATGTGAAAATAAATCCCTTCAAATGCTGAAAGTGCTGATAAATTATAGCCCACTGTTATCACTTTACAGTTATAACTATTAAAAAATTTTATGTACCATTTCCTCATTAAGCAAACCAATTCTAGGCAGTGCCCTGCTTTGACCTACATTAAAACTGGTACAACAATTGACCAAATACATTTAATCTCATGAGTCAAAATACAGAAAAAAGCTTGAGGTCTACGCATTAATATATCTGAGTACCAGATTTACTGGCTTCAGTATTTCACATAAACCTCTTAACACATACTGGTTTCAAATGCCAGGTCAGTTCCAAGCTTCAAAGCTCAATCTATTTCCCCCTTTCTATACTCTCAGACTACAGCAAAGCCCCCAGTTTTGTAAGAACAGCTACCAGAAGGTCATTTGACTACTAAATGTTAAGAGACTTTTACAACAGGTAGGCACAACACCTAACTTCTCTAAGAGGAAGAGAAAGAAAGGCCAAATGCATGTGGGATTTTCCTGAAACTCAATGTTTAGAGCTTGACACTCATGGAGGACTCACTGTAATAAACCATCACCTAATGCAGAAGATACTGTCTCAACAAATTAGCTTTCTACTAACTCTTTCCACATCAAGAAGATTTTAACAATAAACTGTACAACTTTTTACCCTTTCTTAGCTCTAATGAACACTGGCAGCTTACTTCCTGCAAAAATATACCTATTCTTACCCATTTTTTCAGATTTTAAGGACAATAAAAGCATCATAAAAGTACAAGACACAAAACCAAAACCAATCAAGCTAAACACACTTTTTTTTTTGTATTTTTATTATTTATAAATAAGCATTCCATACCATTCCAAGTTACTTCGGGAAAACTGTTACTTAAAATTAAGGGAACAAATAATTACTTGAACTTTCCCAGAACACAGAAATCCATTTTGATCAAACTTCTTTATTAAATGTGCAAAATACTAAAACTGGCATGCACATATCTGAAAGGTTATTTATGCAACAAAAGGGTAACTACAACCACCCCTATTTGTTAATAGGACATGGCAAAAGACAGTATTTAATCTTGGGATGGACCACAGAAGATGGACAATTCCAGAAAGTATACATCTTCAAATTACTGAGGTACCTCCTTTCACCAAATTTTACATTTATATTAGAACACAGTCTCACACATTGTCTCACACAGATTAACAGCTTAAAACATAGTGCAATGCAGTGTGGCCTCAAGAAACCGAACAAACAGTAGAATACAGCCAACTATTAATGGTTACTCAAGAAACTGCAAGTGCTTTTGGAACCTAGAAATCTTCAAGCATAGCCTTCCACAAGGCAATACAATCAGTTTAAACTGTGGGTGTTTCTGACCACTTTACCTCCTGTACTCAACAAGAACTTCACGAAACACCTGCCCCTTCAAACGTGGCCAAAGCGCAATTACTACAAAGCACTCTCAAGAAACCAACGTATCTCATCTTAATTAAACCTACAGAAAAAAAAATCATAATAGAGAAGTCAATACCTGCAATATACCTCATTTATTTTCTCCACGCTTTGGGACAGATCAGTCTAAATCTTTAACAGTTGTTTGACTGACCAGTCCTAAAAAATGAAATTCCATAATCTCTCTGCATCACCCTCCCTGGAGTCTAGTTACAAATTTTCTCCAACTCACAGCATCATTCCCAAATCTGGTGTATACTGGTTATCCAGCACAGAGCTTTTCTTTATTAAGTAACCACCCCCACTGCCTCAGTATGTTATACTAACTTAACCCAGAATAAAAACTTAGCTTTGAGCAACTTAGTTGACAGTTTGTTCTCTCAGCTACACTTTATCCTGCCTTACTGCTTCAACCCTACATTTGATTTTTCTTTTTCAAATATAGGACTTTTATCTCTGAGGTAAAACACTTCATTTTTATCCAGTCTCTGGAACCACACAGAAATAATCCCTTTTGGCATGTTCTATCATCTACTAAACCCTTTAAACACAGGCTCAATAAAAGCACTAGATCTGCCTGTATGCTCAAAACAGCAATAAGGACATTTAAGCAAACTAGAAAAACACACTTTTTTTTTATTCAGCCATGAAATGCAAATCATTCATTTCACCTTAGAAATGAATCACAGAGCACCACAGAATATATGGACAATTTTATTTCTACATAAAAATGTATGTTCTGTGCTTGCATATGAAATGCAAACATTAAGTTTAAGAAAAATTCTAAAAGTGATGTTTAACTTGTAAGCTGTCACAAATTAAATACATCATGCTGTTCTGCAAGTCATAAAACACAGTGCAACACTGAGGTTTTCCTCTATTATTGCTCACATCACCATGAGATATAGTTACAGGCTGGACTACTTTCAAGGAAAGTCTCAAATGAATTCTAACCACTGCAGACAAGTGCCACAGATGCTGTTTTTAAACAGCATGCAGATTCATTCTAATGCAAAATTTAACAACTTTTTATATATATCTGAACACCTCCATTACTTTTTGGTTTTGTTACATGACTTCCAATTTTCCTTAGCTCTCAAAAAAGCAGAAAAACACCTGCTTATACTTTTCCCTCTCAGGAAAAGTATGCCTTGGAGAACTTGGGAGAGAAAAGATATCTTGACAAATAAGTTAGCCACATCTGCTATAAATCTCTTCCCTTTTGCCTAAGGATAACAGATTAAGACTGCTGGAATACTTGTGAGATGCAAGTATCAAGGGAACTACTACTACTGGTTATATTTCCTTTCCCCTTGCTCCTACTTCTACACCATATTTTATTCCATTACACTTTTGACACATGCAAAGACAGGAGGAAGTTAGCACAACTTTTTAAGTGAAGTGAAAGATGAAGCAGTTTCCTTCCTGCTCCTTCATGAACTATGTGGTAGAAAATAGCTTAGCTAACACTACCCATTTCAGTATCAACTAAAAGGCTACTCTTGTCTTCCTGGAAGCCAAATGATCAAAAGCATTTACATCATTCTCAACTAGCTATATATTCTTAAAAAAAAAAAAAAAAAAAGGCAAGGAAAAAAGTACTTACTATTCCTTTCTGTCCGTTTGGAAAAGAAAAAAATGAGCAGTGTTCTTATACACCAGATTCTTTAGAAGAAAAAGAAGAATTATATTATTTAAAATATATTACAGTAAGTATTTCTGAAGTCATTTAGCGAAAGGAACATTTACCAGATGAGATTTTATTTCACAAATACAAAGGACAGAAACCTTCAAACAATATTTATATAAAAAACTAAAAATTAAATTAGCATCTTGTCAACAAGACATCAATAGTGCTCTAAATGAAATCATCTTGTTATTAAAATTAACTGTTATTTAAGGCAGAAATATTAAGGCAGCAGCAGCAATATCATCACTTGCTAAAAAATGTTCAGCTGAAAATTACTTAGTCATCACTTCTTATTTAATAGATTTATAATGCATTTTATCCAAAAAAGAAGCTTACCAGTTAACACCCAAAATTAAGACCCAAGAGACTTGCGGGAAGAATTCTATTTCCAATGAAAACCATGAGCTAGAGCTATTGTACAAATGCTCCCCCAAGCAGAATTAACTGACCTGAGTCCAAGTGATTTTAGAGAGCTCTAAGTCTACCCAGCGTCTGTAGGGTTTCAGCTGACTTAGCTAGAGCAGTTTATGTCAAGATGAAGTTAAACTGATCTATGGCCATTTTACATTTGAAAGGTCTCTCTGCAATCATCAAGACTTCATTTGTTTTAAAGCTTAGAATTAAAGCGTCTAAATATTAAGCTGACACTTTTCCTGGTAAGTTATTCAGTCTAAGCCAAGTGGCAAACCTCATCTACCAAGCCACTCCAAGCATCCAAAACCCTCCTAATGTTAATTCAATAATAGAGCCTAAATTAGCAATGTCTCATTTAAGAAAAAAACAATCTTAAAAACTAGATAGCATGACTAAAAGCACGCATAAGAAAGCAGGCAAAAGGCTCTAAGAGTTTTGACTTAATTCATAAGAACATCCTCTGTAGCTATACAACCGTTGCCCAGTTAAAAATGCCTTCAAGTACTAACAACACAACCCCAGTTAGTCAAGTTACTTGAGGCAACTGGAATCTGAGAGCAGCCTATCCAAGGGAAGAAAAACAAAGAAGTTTAACTATTCCATGTTCAAAAGGGTGCCATAATAACTGATCTAATAATACAGGTGGATTTATGTGCTTACACAGCACAAAAAGTGTCTTCACAAAGTACCAGAAGAAATAAATGTTTACAGGATGTAAATTGCCTTAAATACCGTTACACAGGTAAAAGCATTATTTCTTTTTTAATGTATGCTTAATAGTCTTCTACCTAAAGCTGTATTCTAAATATGAAATAAGCCAGACATCATGAAATAAAAAAGCATTTCCTCTTTAAGAAATCCAAAACCAAAGTTTAATAGCCAACCATTTCCACCAATTTTACCAAAAAAAAAAAAAAAAAAAAAAAACTGCAAATTAAAACCANNAAAAAAAAAAAAAAAACAGAACTTGCAAATTAAAACCAATTCAAATAAAAATCAGTTCAAGAGGAGCACCCTTCTAACATGCTAATGTATTTCTTCAACTTCTCGGGTATTTCAGTATACGTTTAAAATTAATGAAGTTACATTCCTAAAACTTAACTTGCTCTACCAACATCAGTAACATGCTGAGACCCTGAGGGACTGACCTAAGGCAGAAATAAGTTGGTGACTGACTGTAAGCTGGAAAAGGCAGACATACTCCCGTTTGATTAGGTCTGAAAAATCTCTAGAGCTATTACTGGGTGGCATCAGGCATTCAGCATGGAGTCACCTCTTGACCGAGAACAAAGACAAGCTGGCAGCTGCTTGCCATTCATATCTGCCAAAAGAAGCTGAAGGGGAATAGCTTAAGGAAAAAAAAAAATCTGATAAACAGTTTCAAGTCATAAGAGAACAACAGTCTGATTCTTAGTGCTAGTAAGCTGATATCTAAATCAGAATTTTACAGAGAGCTATCTTGAGAAAAATAAGCAGTACTGGAAGACAAACTACTAGAGAATAAAAGTCCAACATGTAAATTCAAACCACAGCACTAGAAGCCATCACCTTCAATAATAAAAGCATTCATTTCTACACTAATTCTAACACACCTGTGTGTGAAAGCAGGCTGGTAATACTTCCTCTTTTGCAAGCCTTTCCTAGCAGCATGAACAAGCCTCACAAACTAACAAAGACTTTGAAATGTTTGTCCTTAAGAACAAAATTAATTCATATTACTGCCAAAGATTAATTTGAGCTCTAATTTCTAGATTAATCCTTTCCCGTCAAGATACTGCTGCCTGTATCTTCTCCACAGGAGTCCATAACAGCAGCATATTAGTCTATTATGGATAATGCAGTATGACATACAAAAAGCATCTTCAAGTTCAGGGTTTTCCCCATGCTACATTACGCTGACCCACGCTCATCAAAATTTAAAAGACTTAAATCTTTACTTTTGACTTTGCCTTTCAAGTCAGGAGCTAGGGCATCTACAAACCATGCTTTCATAGAAAGGTGCTGTACAAATATGGAAGTGCTTATGACCATTTCAGGAAATTAATAAATGCACTGTGCTCCCTGTTGGCAGCAAAGCTGCTCAGCAGGCTGCTCTCACCTCCATGATGGTCTGGAGAAAGGGGAGGCAGCAAAGCAGCTGCTGAGTGAGGTGGGAGCACATTGTGTTACTTTTAGGAAAAGTAGATTTCTTAGACAACAAAAGCCACTCAGCAGAATAAGCAGCCAATCCGCTCGGCGGAGCAAATATGTAGGCAATACCTTCTCCAGTTCACATACAATGAAGGCTGCATATTTTCTTGTTGAAGAGAACAGTCAATTATTTTCCAGAAAAACAGCTAATTATGTAAAACTGGTTTTCAACCCACTTAGGGTGATGACCTTTCAAGTCAATCCTGTGTTAGTAGTAACCAAACACACGAAAATAAGTCTCTCCAGTCATTCTTGCGTTTTTCCCAGGTTTATACACTGCATTTTACATGTAGGTGACACACCTTTGGTTACTTCCATATAGTAATGTTACTTTTCAAATTGCAGTAAACATAAACCCCAAGATGATGCTCTTGTGCTTACATTACATTACCTTACAGCTGTTCAGACACAGCTCTCTATGCCCAGTATAATTTTGATACGCCAAGTAACTTTAGATGCTATTATCTTCTGATGATAAGACTTAGTTCTATACAAACCCAGACCCATGAGAGACATTCCCCTCAAAGAAAGTGTCTGCCTAACTACTTGAATTTATTTTAGAAGAAAAAATTCAGCAAGTTATGACATCTCAAGGATTGTCAGAGCAAACCCAAACCCCTGCTGAGATGTATTTTCCATCTCCTTTTATCAAAGAGACAGCAGTTAGAAAGTAAAAAAGGAACATTTACTTACATCAATGGAAATGCAAAAAATGGAAGTGTCATTGTCAGCCTTGCTGTCCATTCATCAGGGAGACACCACAAATATACAATTAAGCAAGTAATAAGGTAAAGAACCGAGGAGTAGAGAAGAAGCCTTCCAACCCACAGTTTCTGTAGCCTCTGATTCTTTTCTCTAAATTCTTCTAATCTCTTTATATCCTGCAGGGATAAAATAAACAGGGTTCAGCCTTATTAGTGCAATCAGTAAGTGGTTTTACTAAGCTGCCTTTAAATATTTGCAAAAATCAGCCCTATCAGTTTGATACTTGATTAGAAAAGTCAAGCAGCTTTTTGATAAATGACAATATTTGCTGAAAGATAATTTTCATGGCATAAATACGCTAATGAAGTTGTGCTATAGGCCACCTGCACCTTATTAGCAATTGGTAAGAAAAGTTAAAAATCAGCACTTTTTCACATTGGTAATGCACTAGTATATTTGGGACAAGTGAAAAATACCAGTGTCTTATGAATGGCAATCTTTACTATCACATAAGTCACTACTAATCATACGCAGCATTTTAACGTTTTCATCAGGTACCTGTGGTATTTTAAATGCCTCTAAGACTTGTCTACTAACATGACAAATTGCTGGAACCTCTCCATCATTTTACTTGTTTTCCTTTCAGTACTTTCCTCACATTAAGAGTGAAATCCTGAACATCTGTATGATGCTTCTGGTATATTAAAAAGTGATTGAGCAAAGCTCTGCTATGTTAAACATTTTGAGTGTATTTCAAGTGACAACAGAAGTCCTCACACGTTCATTAAAAGGAAAACAAAAATATCAGCAGCATATTTCAAAGCAGTTAATTTCCCCACAGAGTACAGACATCTGTCACAAATTCTGGTGAAAAATCACAATTGATTACTGAACAATCTATCCAGTTATTCTGCCCCTGACCCTACTTACTTCCACTAACTAGAGTTCCAACTTCCACACATAAAGCCATACATTGGAGCTTTCCTAATCAACCTGATGAATGGAGCTCTGCACTAGTGACATTTTCCATTACGTGGGACTTTAACCATTAGTTATAACTGAATTGTGTAATCAAGGCAGCTTCATATTCATTCCCATTTCAGGATCTTTAAATAAGTATTTGCCCCGTAGTTTCTCACTATCTATTACAGAGCACTGGTATTTTTTAAATGGATAAACAGTAAGGAGAAACAAGGTAACAATTCTTCCGATATGCAGAATCTCTACTACTGGAGTAATTACCAAAATAATTTAAAATTTCACAAGAATATTTTACCTAATGTGAGAGAAATACATGGCCAGCAAAAAGGAGGTGTATTTCTAAATAAAAAAATCAAACAAAGCACCAAAAATCAAACACATACCTTATCTATTTTTTCTAGTACTTCTACAGTGGAAGGCTTTGCCTGCTTACAAGGGAAAGAACAAAGATATTAACCTCACTTTTAAAAACGCAGAATTTTGAGGATTACTCTACATTAAGCTTCCTAAGAAAAAGATATATTGATAATAAATTAATAAATTATCTATTTTACATAAAGGTGAGAAGTTTTCCTACTTCACTGTAACAAATAGAAGGGACTGTAATGAATCACTATTTCACAGCTGGCATTACTCTTAACTGAAGGCTCCTCTCCTACATCACAAAAAATGAAAACCTCTAATGCATCTGCAGTGATAATGAATGTGTGGGTGGAAAGCAAAACAGGAACAGAATTGCTGAGTGGCAGAAATAGGCAAAACACAGAGAATATATAGAGGAAGCCCTAACCTGAGTACTCCAGCTTTTTATTACCATTCATTCCATATAAGGACACATGGTGCAAATAAATCATAAGCAACTGCAAATAAGGGCTGTCATCACCAGTAAAATTCCCCATAGGAGCAACTGGAAATCCACCTTCTAGGAATCTTTTCTGAGAATTATCAAGCCACAATCTTTCCCCACCCTTCATATCAAAAATTCAAAAACCATAGCTCACACTGCATCACCCTGAAAGTGAGTTTCTATTATATAAAACTGACACTCCACCTGAAGTTTCACCCATAATCAAGTTTTGTATGGAAGACTCTAAGGTCAATTGCTAACAAGCAAAGGCAGACCTAGACTCAAACTACTCACACCTGCCAGGAGAGGAGCCACAAACCTCATGCCTCTTCTTCCTCATGTACTCAGTACACCACTCAACAACCAATAAAAGCAGATAGGAACACAGACTTGTACAAGAGTTAAGTAGCTACCAAATTACTTGTTAAAACAACCAGAAATGTATTCTGCACATATCCATTTTTACCTAGGTCACCAACCTTTCAAGTCACAGATGCTGCAGTTTCTAATCCAATGATGCACTACAAAAGTATTTAGATATACAGAGAGAGTAAAAACTGTATTTTTTTAAGTTAACCAAGCCAGTGTCAGACTGGTGCTGCAAAGGTAATGAAGATCAACAGCAGAGTTTCGCAGCTTAGTGATTTAGCAAAGAATACTTTTGGTCATGAGCTCTCACTACTGGAGTTTTAAGTGACATACTCACAGAAAAAGTTTAGCACTATCATTCAGCCAGCATTAATAGAATCAGCACGTTCTAGGTCCTCCCATCTTCTAGACTAAAGGTTATTGTTGCACAATGTTACTTACCCTCCATCTTGAAATTAATCCACCCATTTTGATTGTGGACAAATGCTGGCAGAGCTATCAATCTTCTACAAGAATTCACAGCTAGAAATAAAGCATTAAGCACTTAGGAGCAATCCAACAACATAATCAAAGATTTCTCAAATTCATGCCACCATCTTAAGAAATCAAAATAAAGCCATTGTCTAGCTATCTACCTATGTGTTATTTTTAAATTCAGTTTTCTGAATCGTAGGCCATCCTGCAAGTCAGTTTGATCAGCTCAGATGTGGCCAAAGTTATTTTTATTTTGGAAATACTTAACCAGAGGGGAGTTCTCAAAAACACAGGCACAAATGAACTGTAAAAAAGAGCCACCAAAATACTCCAGAAGAAAAGCCATTTTAAAACTTAGTATTGGGCAGGATACCCATTCCCACTTATTTCCTCTGCTGCCCCTAAGCACAACTCAGTATTCCTTTTTAGCTGTCACTCTAGGCATTCAGCATTAACATGCGACAGTTCATGAGAAGACTTCTCAAACAAATCTATTTCCTTTTTATGCTCTCATCAACAAGAATATGCTGGATAGCACTATTATTCTTTTGTGTGCTCAGCTTTAAGTTCAAAGAACCATTTTCAAAGATTTCATTTGCTGTACAAAAGCACTACCTTGGTCAGATCTTCCCTGCACAACCCAGTCATCAGCACATCAACTGACTCTAAAACAGTTCCAAAGGGGCAAGAGCAGCTCACCTCACCCTACACAAACCTGGAACCCACGAACAACATTAACATGATGGTCTGGGTCTAAGCTCCTGAACCAAAACTGTAGCAACTTTCCATCAGAAGCTGGCTGAATCAATTGAACTTTAGGAAGGCTGACTTTCTCTCCAGTCATTTAACATACAAATTTTTTACCGATTGAACAAAAAAGTAATCAGTTCAAAACAACCCTGACAGTAAACAAATGCTCAGTCCCAACCAGGGCTCAAACCTTTCTCATTCTGGGATGAAACACTAACACTTATTAAAACAACACACTGATCTAGCTAGACAGAAATGTAGAGTGATCATTACCTTGTTTATTAAGTTTCCTTTGACCAAAAATGGAAAGACATATTTCAATACAGATTTGTTTTCAAATTGTCTCAGGCTGTTAGAACAATTTAATACGTATAGGATATGCACGGCTCACTAGCACAAACACTACTGTAGTCTGGTAACCTTCTCACCTTTTAAGAAAGCCAAGGACTTCAGAAATATAGGCCCTACTGGTTTCAGAAACCAATCCTTAAAGATAAGGAAATCCATATCAGAAATGCCACGAAAATGAAGCTAGAACAGATGGGTAAATTAGCTCCACTGCTGCCAAATTAGTAGCACGAAGGGGTGAGATACAGAAATGCAATTACCCCTTGGACTTGAACAAATTCTCAAAATAATCACTACTGCAGCAACTCACCTCAGTAAAACTGCAGTCTTTTTTTTTTTTTTTTTTTTTTTTAAACACAGTCTAACACCAAGAATTTTACACAACTGTGACAGGCGAGTTATTGCAGTAGATCTGAGCCTACACTTTCTTCCCAGGTACTTCTATAGACATAGATAGCTTTCATATTGTTTTGCAATAAAGATACTGTGTCAAATACCAACTGAGAAGTCTGTAAAGCCAGCACAAGGCTCCCAAACCCAGCCTGTTTCCCTAGCATTGCCATTAGGAGCAACGCTAGCTCTCAGTTGTGGACACAGAGATGCCCACATGGCCTTTGTGTGTGTCATTTTCCTTCAAACCATTGTTTGAGAACCTCTCCACTGGAAGCCTTAGAGGATCTTTTGGAAACAAATTATCCATGAGCTACAGGTGACTCTGACTTGAATCAATAACATATTCACAGGGCTATTGCTACACAAGTTTTTTTTTTAATATGTGGCAAATGCTTGGAAGAGAAACAGGTTCGACAAGTGTCACTATGCATGTGATTTTACAGGAGCTACGATGATGACAGGCTTTACAGATGCTGCTTTGCAAGTCTGTAATACTACCAAAACCCTACCCCAAAGAGGTATTAAGGGATTAGGGCCACTAGATTCACATTTACAGTTTAGTCACTGTATCCTCAGTGAGGAGATGGAAAATTTTCTACGATTACTATGGAATACCTCAGATGTTTTTCTTCTTCCCCTCTCTCCTTTTTAACATGACAACACAAATTGTCTTCAACTGCTTCAAACTCTCCTCCTTCCTCCTCACCTGCCACTCCACATACCTACCACTGATATCCTACTATTTGTGGCAAGAGATCATCCACAGGTTGCTTCCTTCCCATGCTCTAACCAAAAAATTACTGCATAGGACTTTTCCCTTCTGAAGACTGCACTCTAACACAGAGCTGTGCATTTCACTGACTAAGCAGTAGTGCAGTTGGACTTATTTCCACACATATTATCACTGATGTAATACACAAGTAAGATAGCTGCAACATGTCCTAGGCTTAAAACAGACAAAAGCATTAAAAACACTGAACAGAGAAGCTTAAGAAAACACTACTACCCATTTTATTACCTGACTCTTTCAAAAATATTTATAGCAGCACCTCTACTCCCAAAATATTTAAGTTATTTATTAAAAAGCAGAAGTTCCAGACTAAGAGACCAGAGCAGAAAAAATTTCTCCTTTGAAAGAGGTATAAAGCCATTAAATCATCCACGCCCATCCACCCAGGTGGAGAAAATAGCTTCATATCTCATTACACTTTTATCAAGTCAGTCTCAAATTTCTTCAAGCTTGTTAATGTTTTAAAGATTAAAAGTTCTCCAAAAACTCAGTCTCCCAAGTAGATTTTTAATAACTGACATGCTGAAATTCAAGACTAAATAACATCAGGAGAAGACATATTACAGGAAAAAAAATTAAGTTAAAAATTTGTAATCAAGGACTTGCATACAGACACAAAGACCTCTCCCCTAAAGAAATGGACTTTTTAAAGAGGTCTTTTCTGCATACTTTGTGATCCCACTTTATTTAAGTAATTTTAGATATTTACCATTACAAAGAACATAAATTCTACCTTTCAAATTGCATCTCCAGTTCTGTTCACAGTTTGCTCACAATTTACTGACTTCAGAAACTTCCACTGGGACCATAAAAACTTTCTCCAGCGGAGTGCCGTGGACACGGAAACAAGCAAAACCACACCAGGAGCATCACCCACCATCTACTGCTGGCCTGTCCTAGGACGCCTCAGCTACAACAAAATACTAAACTTTTTTCCGCTTAAACTTCATTTTCGGCTGTTTCCATCTGGAAGCACCCCACAGAGCTCCTATGCTCCGCAGAGCCTTAACTGAAAAGGCAAATTAGTTCCCATAGGGCTGCACAGCGACGGAGCTGCGGGTGGCTCAGGCGCTCCTTTTTGAAACCCAACCCCTCGCAGCCTGCGCGAGGGGCCGCCAGCGCCG
>WBMY01015413.1:64933-94889 GCA_013397315.1 Donacobius atricapilla | reverse complement strand
GCTCTGCTCGGTGCGGTGCTGTACCCGGCCGGACCGGGCCGGCTCGGGCCCCACCGTGCCGTGACATGCCCGTGCGCCGCTCCCGCCGTCCTCGCGGCCCGATCCCGGGCGGCTCTGCCCAGCCAAGTCGAAGCGGGGCGGGTGTTGGAAGGCGCTCACGGACGGCGGGGCCGGCGATGCCAAGCCCGTCTTCCTGCGGCTCTCGCTGGTCCCTGTTACGGAAAATAAAGGTGTTTTAATGCAAAAACCGAGGGTCAAACTGTCATGCGGAGGTTTACAGGCCTCCTGGCACTCGTGTTCAGCCAATGAAGCGGTGCTGACAAAGGCGCCGTGCTGGACGAGAGCTGCGCAGGCAGGCGCGGAGGCCCCTTGGGAGGGTCACGGCTGAGGGCTGCTCTCACCGTCCCCTTCCTTCCAGTCGGCACGTGTTGAATATCTTTGGAGAGAAGCAGAGCTCTGAATTTCTTTAAGTCCCATTTCTGAAATAACAATGTCCTCTCCCTTGGTGCTGTACTTCCTTCAGCTTTCTTATGTCGCTGACACGCATCCCGTGCCTCATGCCGGAAGGACACGGGAACAGAGAGTAAATAGTTGCTGTTTGCACTCTCTTTCTGACATGCCCTGTTCAGAGGTTTTACCAATTCAGTAACACAAGTGCACGTGCATAGATGTGGAAGAAAGTCCCTCAAAGTGCCTTGTAGTAAAAATTCCTCTGCAAAAGCTGTAAATCTTCAGCTGACCCTGCATTATTGAACTTGTATGTAACAGTGCATCATAGTACAGCCTACAAATGTTGGATTTCTCCAAGTTATGGTAGGTTGACCCTCGTCAGGAGGTAAACACCCACACAACCTCCTGTTCATATTTTATTAATTCACTTCCCCCCTTCAGGAAGATGGGAGAGATACTAGGAAAAGTCAGAAAGCTCATGGATTGGGTTAAAGGAAAGTTTAATAAGTGAATGAATTAAAAAAAAAAAAAGTGATGCAAGGGAGATAACTAACCACCTCTGACAAGCAGACTGATGCCCAGCAAGTCTTCCAGCAATTGATTATTCTGGAAGAAAACCCCCTCTCCCACCTTCTTACTCTGCAATCCCAGTTTTATTGCTGAGCATGACATTATGTGCTATGGAATATCCCCTTGGCCAATTTCAGTGTGCTGTCCTAGCTGTTTCCCCTCCCAAAATTCTTGCCTACCCCCAGCCTACTCTCTAAGGGAGCAGAGCATGAGAAAAAGTAAGGCCTTGATGCTGTGCAAGTCCTGTTCAGCAATGGCCAAAATGTTGATGTGTCAGCAGTGCAGTTCAGTCACAGAATACAAAACGCAGCAGCATATGGGTTGCTGTGGAGAAAATTACTTCATCCCAGCCAGACCCCGTGCATGAACTCAAAAGGATAGGCAAAGCTTTTAGGCCTGGAGAGGACAAAAAAGATATCCCACCACTTATCCTGGCAACACAATCAGCTTCAAGCTTTAAGTGGTAGAGCTGCTGAGTCTGATCATCTGCAAGCATTCATTCTTAGTCTGGACATTGGGAAGTTGATCCTTTTAGTTTCCACTAGTGTTCAGTGTGAATCTTGCTGCTCCACGTGATTACATTATCAGATAAGAAATAACTTTAGCTGCAAATCATGGTTTAGAACTGGCTTCAAGACATTTCATTCAAATCAAAATAATGGTGGTCAATGGAGGGCCACTGACTCTCCTGGAAATACTCTGCTATCAATTACAGAGGTCACCTACATATACAACTGCAGTTTTCTCATTGAGGCTTAGACTGTTCCTTCCTTTACAAGTGGAAAAAAGACTCAGTGACTGAGCCTTTCCTACTCTGCAGGCTGCACTCTAGAGCCACTTCTACTTAAATCTTTGTAACAATAACTATCACTTTGCTGAGAAGATATCTTTCTTTTTTGTTTCAGATCAATAGTCCACTTCTGACTTTGATACTTCCAAGTGGGGTGTTGCTGGACAAAGGCTGATTTAAATCTTCATTTTTAAGCTAACACACTGAAGTGTGCTGACATCTTTTTCCATGGTCTAGCATCATATCCACTTAAAATAGATGCAAATAATGAAGCTACCATATTAAAAGGCATTTGGAAATGCTGCAGGAAATACTAGTGTCTCTGCTGCATTTTTTTTTCTTTTTTCTTTTTTCCAGAGATGAGATGAATACTTTTAAGTAACAACGAAGTTGATTCCTGGTTCAGGGCTGAACCAGAATTGTGAAAGAGATCCCAAACTCTGCTTCTGTCCTTAGGGCCTTTTGCAGAGCTGGTTTTTATGCAGGCCTCTGCCATGAAAGCTCTAATCATTGCTATTCAGTCATGGATCTCTGTAACTGGTAGTTTAAAAGAAGTATTGTTAGCTACCATTACTGAACCTTACATGCAGATAAGCCTCTCAGCGGGGTGATGTTACACACTAACATGCAGCTCCCTGTTTGCTTAAGCACCAAGACCTACAAAACAGAAATTATGCCCGTGTAGCTGCTGAGGATAATAAAACTAAGTATAAAAACATAATTTTGAATCAGACAGCTTAAAATTTTCATTAATCTGGTTCAAAACTGCCCCCTACAGAGTATTTAAAACTCTTAAATAGATTCCCTTCAAAATCCTTCATTATCAGTGGGATTAGTGTTTAACCTGACTTTGCATAACCACTCTAGCAGCAGAGTACATCTTCAGAATTTTCCCCAGCATCACAGCATTTAGCACTTTCAGTGCCTCTATATGCAGAATACTGGACAATCGACTTATTTTAAAAATCAAACAATAAGCTTCCTTTAAAATGTTTTGGTCTCATGCCCGAAGACTGCTACTACTAAAAACAAGAGTTTTTCCATGGTAACACTTGTAGCATTCATATATTTTATCAATATATGTAGCCTAGTAGTCCAATTTATTTTCTAAATAAGTATATGGGGCTGTACATCATTTGGAAAATGCTGTCTGGTTAAGAGATACTTAGTGTTGCCAAATAAAGGTTTTTTATTTAAAACAGACCCTTTTGGACTGGCGAGGCCATGGGAATGCTGGGAAATTTAAGATGGGGAAACAGAACCTTTGTGTACATTGCAAATGGAGATGTGATTGCAGCAAATGAAGGTATGTATATAGCCTAAAGATCACGAACTTCACTACCCATACCACTGGTGCATACTATAGTGTATAGTGTGTATATACATATATATATATATATATAGTATTATGCATAGTATAGTATAGTCTAGTATAGTGCATAACACTCTGTGCCATCTCACCATTTTTCCACGTCGCAGTTGTTGGGAATTAGGTGCTGCTGTACATTGCACTGCTCAGGCTGAAGCTGGGGTACTGCGCCCCAGTTACTTGGTCTGCCTTGGCCATTCCACACTCATTGCTGTGCACCACAGGGGACTGCTCAAGAGCACAGCTTCACTCCAGGCCACTTCCTCATGCCCTGTGGGCACCTCAGTGATTAAAGCAAGCCCAAGCTGTTAGGGACACAATCCAGGCTCTCCTCAGCTCTGCTCTCCACCTGCAAAGCCACTCTACCACCACTGGTGGAATAAAGGTGGTGCCGGGTTTGGGTGGCTGTAGCATCCTGACATCCCATCCTCAGTGGAAGGTACCACAGCCAGTGGTGTTAGTGGGCACCAAAATTTATTCTGGTCCATAATGGACCACGTGTCTCGAGGCCTGAAATCTGTTTTCTTGGCATCTTGAACAGGAGTGCTTGTTGGTGTTTCATAAATGACACACACGTGGTAACCGACACACATTTTTCAATGTCCTGTGTAATTCAGCTTTGGGAAAAGTGTAATTATGTTTATGTATATTTTATTTATAATATATTTGGAAAAGCAATATAGGAAGAAATTCTTTTTTACCAATGGAAGGAAATACGTAGGCAATTCATAACTTTTGTAGCGGCATATCTGTAATAGAAAAGGGCCTCTATTTTTCTCTTAACTGATGTGACTGGTTATGACGACTCCAAACTATTTTCTTGTCTTGTTTTGTTGCAAGTTCCATTTACGACTAGGAAAATTGTTTATATTACGAGGGACAGATAGAGCCCTAGGAGAGGGAATTGCTGAGCTGGAAGGAGTTGAGGCCTGAAGGCAGATATAAATTGGTAACTGCAAGAAAACTTACAATTGGGTTAACCAAATACATTGCATTCAATTTTTGACACTCAAATAATTTCAGAGCCTACAAAAAAGGTGGTACTCCTAAGCTGGGGTGACTTCAGTGACATATTTTGACAAGATGTGCTTTAAAAATTTGTTCTACAACAAGAGCACTGGGAAAGATATCCTAGTTTTGATGTGATTATTCATATGTAATAGTATATGCTGCTTCTGATGTTCTGATCCAGCTGTAGTATTTGGAGTACTGAGATGTCTGTATTCTTACAGTTGCCTCCAGTTCCCTGAGCCTTTTGATATTTCATCACTTAGGGCATTTGGATGCTCCATCACTTTCATTAAATCCTTTGGATCTGACTCGTGCCAGAAAATTATTACCTCAAAAAGAAATATATAATCCAGCAGGTCAAAAGCTGTAATATCAAGTGAAAGGCTCATATAAAAATCTCTTAGCAGTTGCATACAGTCATCAGAAAAAGCCAAGATCAACTTTCCACTCCATAAAGTATTCTTGTTGTGATTAAGATCTTTGCTTTTGGTTAATAATATTGCTATTATTACTACTCTTACTTTTGTTATTGCCATGGCAACTGTTACTGTTGCTGTTGCTGTTGGTATTGTTACATAACAATTAATAACTATGTAGTTAGTTATTACAGTTGTTATTACTATTATTTCTATGGTTATTTTACTGGGTATTTCTCTATCACAAATGTAAACAGTTAAAAGCATTTAATTAATTAATTTGTGTCAAACCTCTTTGTTGATGCCCTTTAATATACTTGGAAGGCAGTCAAGCTTAAAGTAGAAATGAGAGGCTCTTCTTAATTTGAGTACTTTCCATCTCTGACTATATGTTTAGGAAGATGGTTAAACTCTGGATTATTTTTGTGGCACAACAGATTAGGGGAAATGATTTCTTATAAAATACTGAAGTGAATTGTTCTGCCATTAAGATCTCATGAGCAAACAGAAGGAGCCTAGTGCAAAATTGTCACATGAGAAGCAGAAAGATGGTTTTGCCTGTTTGAGATAAGTCATGCTTCAGATCATGTATGAAATTTTAGAAGCAGTTATTATATACGTGTAAGTACCTCCCTTTCCGTGATGGGCATGATTTCAAGCTTCTGACCCTTTACTGGCTATAATGAGTAATTTATGTTTACAGTTATAAAAATTACTATATGAACAATAACTCAATGTTCTGTTAAAAAAAATACTAAATCAAATTTACCTAGTTTCCAAATGAAAGCATGATTATTGTTGCTAAAAGTATTTGAGCTGTACTAATACGTAAGTCAGTTATGTTTTTGTTTCCTGGAGAAGTTTGCTCTTTAAACAAATTAGAGTTCTGATCCAACAAGATTCCTCCTATCTAATAAACATGTAAGTACATCCTTAAATTTTATTAACATCTATTTCCTTGAAGCTAAATGAAATAAAGAATACTTTCCAAAAGCCTCTTTAATATGGTTGTGCCCACTGGACAAAGTTGAAACTACCCCAACAAAATAAGGGCCAAATTATGAAGTAATTTGAATGAAACTTCTGTTGACCTTAAAAGGATTTTTACTTGATTAAGAGTAATGGAATTTGGAATCAAGTAAATGTGATTCAAGAGGTGAATGAGAATGTGATGTTGTTACCTCAGCAAGCCTTCTTTCCGGGGCACTGCGTGTGTGTGCAGAGCACAGGCAAGTGCAGGAAGAGAGGAAGAGTGTCCCATTTCTGCTCAACCTGACTGCATTTTAATGCTTTCTTATTAGTCAAGCTGGAGGAGACAGGCAATGAGAAGGAAAGTTCTAATTAGTACATATATTTTGCTTTTGATAACTGCTCAAATGGTAGATAGAACATTACCTACACTGAATGAGTTTCATACATACTCCTGATTGTTACAACAGCTTACTTTAATGAAGTATTAAATTTGCATATAAAATTGTTTTCAGTTAAGTATGAAGAACTGGATCTGCTAATAAGCCTTGTTCTGGTTGGAAACCAAACGGAACCAAGAGTCCCAGAATGCCAGAAATAGGACAATAAATATTTCTGGCACAATTTCAAAGGTGCATAATGCCAGACACAGACATGTAAAAGTAAAGGCAAGCTCTGCACAGATTATAAAAGAAATAAAATCACAGTTCGTAATTCATATAATCATGTTAAATAGCAGGCTTATAAACCAATTCTTATAATAAAATCCACATGTAAAAGTATCCGTGATTTCATTCAGTTAAAGATGACAAATATTAGGGCTCTCCTTGAAAGCAAATATATATCTTGCAAGCTGAAGGACAATGAACAGTTGCTTTGTGTTTGTGTTTAATGGTGTAAACTCTGCTAGTCTTTTCACACGTGATTTTCAAATAACTTTTCAAAGAATGTGAAATTTGCAAGTGTTCAGAATTTTTGAACACATGGCAGCTACTGAGTATCCTTTACTACAACTATTACTGCTTCAAGTTTAGAAAATTTAAGATCTGAAATTACAGTCTGGTCACATGCAAAACTCCCAGGCAAAATGATTTGCTCATAGTATCTCATACTAATAAATGTCTGAAACAGAGCTTGAATTCATTACATTAGAAGGATGTCCAAAATATTCCCTTTCTCAAAATGAATTTATTTCATTAAATGCATTTAGAAGTTGGGCAAAAAGCAGAACTTCTACTGTAATCACTCCAAAAACTTCTAATGATATTATTCAAAATCATTTTAAGCCTCCATTGGCTACATAAGATTGCTTAGATAAAATTAATGTGTCTTGAATTTTTAAAACACACTTGGGAACTGGCATTTCAGAGCAGTGTGTGTTGGGATTTCATTGCACATTTTCAGCGTACTCTCCACATTCTAGTCTTAAACTGACCCATAATCAACCAATGAGAAGCAAGGCCAATGATAAAGGTGCAATGAGTCAAAGATAAAATGCAGACAAGAAGTGGGGAAAGAGAAGAATTTGAAATAAAACTTTAGAGGTTTAGGCAAAGTAAAGCAGAATAAAATGCATTAGAAAATGCTGATTATCCGGCAGAAGCAGCACATCAATTTGAGTCTTCTTGAGAACAAAGGGAGTTACTAGAAAATACAAATAGCATGTAGTGAAGTCTAGGACTTTTGTTTTAGGGCAAAATATATATTTTTGTTAGATCTGGGGGTTTTTATTAAGTGATATACATTTATCAATACTAGATCAGTTCTTTCATGCTAGAAAATGAGCAAAAAAATTGCTGTAATGCCTTTTATGTTTGTCAGTGACATCAATTCTTTATGAGGAATAGTAGTTTTACACATTCATTTTAATTATCTTCACTTTAAGACAGATAGGTTCTAATCTCAAAACTATTAACCTAAAGTACAATGAAAACTTAGTTACTTTCATTGTCAGCTGCCTGTCTTAGCAACTTGTTCTTCGAATCAACACAAGCTCCCTTCATTTTCACCGGAATTCTAACACCATAATACACTGAGAAGACCCGTGAAAAATACTATTTGGCACATTGATAATTAAGTAGTATTGTCTTATTGATGTCTTCTTGATGGATGCTTTTTGTTTCTTTCCCTATATATAAGGTATATACAGTTTGGTGCCGGCTCTGTTTTATGCTGGAATGACCCATGGCTAGCAAATTCGATCCTAGAATTCCTGGCAGTTTCCACAGCACAGTTATCCCCCTTCTATTTTATAATGTAGTAAATTATACCTCTCTGATGTATGCATTGACAAATAATAGGCTTTCCTACTCGAATTGTTTGCTTACTCTTTGATTTACCAAGAAAACTTTCAG
Organism: Donacobius atricapilla; assembly: GCA_013397315.1. Classification (NCBI taxonomy): domain Eukaryota; kingdom Metazoa; phylum Chordata; class Aves; order Passeriformes; family Mimidae; genus Donacobius; species Donacobius atricapilla. Next base: position 86,960 of record WBMY01015413.1, on the reverse strand, counting down.
AAAGGCTTCAGGTGGGATACTGCAAGGGATCTGATTTTCAGCAAGTGCTAATTATCTAACTTTTGAAAATCAAGGGGGTTTTAATGTTAAGAGCAGAGGAATCCATTCATACTTGCTAAGCATTTTTTTAATCTTGACCCATGCAACCTCCTATTTTTTCATAATTTTTAGGAAAATAACTTCTGAGGCATGTAAATTATTTTCCATTTTTTTATAATATAGCTTAAAATTAATAGTCAAATCATTACATTATTGCTGAGAAAAGTGCAGGCACCACACATATTTCTAACAATCTATAAATGCCTTCCTACAAAGTTGTTTATTGGATAAGTCTGGCCATAAATTGGCCAGGACACAGAACTTTATATGAAAAAAGCAGAACATTGAACAAAAACATTACATGTCCATGGTATTATATTTAAAGTAAAGTAACCACAAACTCCTAAACATGAATCCCAAAACTTACAATCTTTATAATGAAAGAAAAAGACCACATCATATAACTGTCTTAGGCAGGCGATTCGGCATTCAACTTGTTTATTTTTCAGTTAAACAAAATTCAAATATCTCCTGGGAAGACAATGCTAATAACAAACATAACTACATAAGCTTTGTATATGAAGTTCAATTTTAGCTTTAGTAGGGCCTATCAAATTGGAAATTGTAATAAAAAGCCAGTAAAACTTAATCAAATTCTATCACATGGATAGATTGGGCATTTTGTTTTTACCCAGTTTGCTCCAGAATTTCTGGTCTAATCCTGAGCCCTGAAATACTTGCATATTCCTTTGATAATAATCTTAACTTTGTAAATAATTTACCATATTCTTAGTAAGGAAATTCTATCTTAATAGAATAAATCCTGTTTAATGATCCCATTAGAGAAAATGAAGTATATTTGTCTGTTGTTCTTCTGGTGATAATAAGAGTTTTCTTGAGTATGCAATTCCCTACTGGTATAGCTGTTGTTGATTTCCCTAAGTAAAGGAACGGCCTGCTCATGGAATAGCCACCTGCAGCTTACTGATTTTAAAACTCTCCTGAAGACACTTCTTTAGCAGAAAAAGTAGATGCATTAATTAATTAATTAGTGTATCTCTATTATATTGATGCTATATAATAATTTCTATACAGCTATAATAATTCTTTGCTTTTTCACACTGCACTTAAGCACTTTTGTGACACTGGCATCATATTTTGTTCTTTAACACATGCTTTCCTCAATTTAGAAATTATGCTTTCTCTATTCTTTGAGTGTTGCATGAAATTATACCCTAAGCTTTCATCAGTTGTAGTGTAGTGGGATATTTTATCTGCATACTTCTCCAGAACTTGTTAGGGTTCTACACCTTGGTAGGGGTCCACTCCTAAAGCAGGACTGAAACCTGCTAATTCCATGGCACACATCTTCTTAATTACTTGACAGTTTTAATCTATTCTTTCAACTCTTGCCTCTCATAGTGTTTGAAGACTAGCAGAGTTGAAGGATGGCATACGCTTTTATCTTTGCTGCTGCATTATCTGAACTCCTGATTGGTCTAGGAGATTGTCCCATCCATCTAATTTTGTAACACCTCTGCCTTCCAAAGCAGCAGCTTGTGTTGGGTGTCATAGTGAAGAAATTCTCAAGATTCTGACTTTTAGGAGTAGACTACCTGAAGTATTAAATAGAGGCAGTTAGAACTGAAAATGTTAAACATGTCAAAAATGGAAGACTCCTCTGCTCTAAAGTCATCTTTCAACATTCAGAACTTTCCTCACTATCTCATTGCTTTATTGAAGTGTTTTTTAGTTATTAACTTGCAACACATTAGCATACATTCTCACATTTTGAACTAAATTTTGTCTTCAGATGAGCTGAAGACTGCTCTTTGACTTCAACAGAATTTTGTGCAAGGATATCTACAACCGCTATGGCAGAGCCTCTAAGGCTTCTCTCCAGATAGGAATCACAGAACAAGCCTTTCTAAGTTTTAGAGAGATCCTAGAGTAAGAGCTGCCACCCTCATTCTTTACCCCAGATCTCAAACAAGAGAAAGGGCACTGGTGCTCATAATTGTGACAGCACTCATGGCACATATATAAAATACTTTCATTTCCAGAAAGGTCTGTGTCTCATCTACTTACACGTCCACCAACCAACAGTTCCTTCAGCTCATATTACATCTCCCAGAAAGTCGTTTTGGTTAACTATGAGAACACAAGGAAGAATAGGATTAACTATTAAGTTGGAACTCCATCCACAGCATCAAAACCAGACTGGTGCCAAAACCAGGCTCATGACACCGGTCCCCCACTTTGGGCCTGAGCTAGTCTTGCCCTGCTGTGGTCAAACCCTACAAGGGAGACTTTAATTCCCAGCATATGGGGAAAACCACTTATCTACGTGTCAGAAATGGGTGTGTTATGAGGATGTGATATCTAATTAATTGTACTTTTTAGATCTTTGTCTTTGACATGAGAATTCAGTGATCCACCCAGCTGCATACAATTAAGAGCAGCAGTTTGTCATAATAGGGTGAGGAACTTTTAATGGGTGTTTATAGGTTAAAAGCATCAACCTCTCTTTTAAATTAAAAAAGAAGTAGAAGAAATAGTAATGCTAAAAAGTAATTCAAATTCAGAATGCCCTTAGAAGAGGGGGATCTTATCCTGGAAGCTTCAAAGTGCCAGGCCTTCAGAAGACCTCTGTGTTCTAGTATCACCAATAAGGAGAGTGGGAAACTGCTCTTGAAAATTTTAATCTGAGAAGAAAAAAAACCAAGTTGCATTAGCATTTTTTAGCTGCTTGATAGGTTAAAAACATTCCAACAAAGGGGTCTAGATTGAGGTATGTGAGGCAAAACCAAATATTTCTCCATAAAATAGCTACACTAGCATAAAGAGAAATACTTAGTAGACTCAAGGTGGGAATTTAGGGAATAGTATTTTGGCTTTTTTAACAGGAAATACTGTTTAGGCGTTTTATATAGGGGGTTCTGTATTTGAGAAGGGATAATTTGCTCTAAAATATGTGGGCAACCAGCCTAAATTCTCTAATTGAGTAGTTTGCTTATAACCCCAGGCCATTAGGTGAATGTAAACTATTACAGGCTTAGTAAGAAAATAGTCCCATTAGGATTTTTGTATTTGTATGTGGTTGTGGGTTAGTGTGACTGTTTCCAAAAGGATGGATTAAAGAAAAGGTCTTTTTTTTTTTTCTGAGTTTCCAAATACTCACACTCTTTGAAATACCCACACTCAGATTAAGCTGAAAAGTTCTTTTATTCCTATTCTATCAAAAAATACCAGATCAAGGCTTAGCTATTAGTTTCAGTGTGAGTTATCTAGGATAAATCACAGGTATGTTTGCAATCTTTACAAAACAAATATTCCTAACGAAATAACTGATCCCGGTTTTTATCCAGGTTTCTTAAACTGTCCTTAATTTTAAGTGCCAGTCATTAGTGCAACAAAAGTTGTCCTCTGGGAAAACCGTGGTCTTTCTGGAAATGTTTTGAGCCTTCGTACCTTCCTTGTTCATGTGCTTCAACTGCTACTGTTAAGATGTCACACATACAGCTTATAGACTCATATTTCTATAAGGAAGGAGACAACTTTATGTGCGACTTCTTTTCTACTACTAATATTAAATCTTGTCTTTTCACTACATAATACATCTCTCTGTTGTATAGCCTATTGCTTTTCCTGTTCCCAGGCAAATTTTAGTCTATTACTTCCTTTTTTTTCCTGGACACTCTATGTACATAATATAGTAAGGTGTTAAGAAGAGGAAACATATCTTCAATTAAAAGCAATAGTAACAAAAGACTTACATATAAAGACATATTAGAAGTCAGACCTAAATTCAGTGTCAACTTTCAGCATCCTGACTCCTTTTCACAAAACATGAGAACCCAGAGTTATGAGAAACTACAAAAAATTAGGAAAGTCCTGTAATAGATTTAATGCAGGAAAAGGTAAAGGAAAAGTACTTGTATCAATGGTGCCTAAACTCCAAGGGAAAAATGTGATGACAGAGACAGATAATTCCACAAATGAAATCAAGGAGGGGTGTAAGCAGCTCAGTGTCCCTTGAACTCTAGAAAATATTCACCTGGCAAAAGAAATGCCTGATCTAAAGATCGTTGCAGTGTTCATAGGAGTTGGCCAGTTTATCAATATAGTAGGGAGTGTAATGATTAAAAGAAAAAAGCTAAAATCTGAATATATTTGAATCCAGGACAAGTAGAACAGAAGTAAAATACTGGAAAAGGAAGATGTACACTGAAAAACAAGGTGATATTGCAATATACAATCTGCTTGCTCGGGGAATTAGAGGGAATAACCCCAAATGCAGCTTCCTATAGAATTAAGAAATTATGTGAAAAGGATTTATTAAAAACTGAATGATCACATGGCTTGTACTGTTTCTCTTATAACATAAAAAGATGTTAAGTTGATGATGTTTCTCCATTATACCAGCAATATAGGGGATTCTGTTCATCAAGTAAAAGAGTGATGAATAGATAATCCCTGTTGTGAGGGTCGTAAAAAGGTAAAAGCACTGCAAGTCCAATAAAATAAAGCAAAAATTAAACAGAATAAGCACAGAAATGCAGTCAGGAGGGAGCACTGCATGCAATGGTGTGTTGCTCTGACAATATCTTGAAGATTTGATATAGATGGCAAAGAAAAGAGTAAAGGGCAAAACCTGAGCATTATAATCTGAATAGGCTACCAGGACAGCATTTGGGAGAAAACATAAAGATTCCAGATTTCTTTTTTAAGGCAATCTTCTTGGCATCACATTCAATCTTTTCTTCTCACACAAAAAGTCCTCCACAGGCATTCCTATATCCTCATTCTTCCTGTTCTGTACTGTATGCACAAAACCTGAGAGCTTGGAAATTCAAGTGTCCCAAGTCTCAGTCCCATGGCCTGGATCCACATGATTCACAGTTACAGCTACAAGGAATTGCAGTGAAAGGGGAAGGTTTATTCAAGGCACCTCTAAAAACCTACTGATGCAGTGCAGCAAGCAGGTCTGCCCTGTGAAGGTGGACTCTGTTCACTGCAGATGGATCTCTAGAGAAATTATTTACTAAGCTCTTGCACATTTTCACTCAGGACGTGTGAAATAAGAGGCATATTTATTGGTCAAATTGGAAAAAAGCACATAGCTAATTTGAGGACAACTCTGCTAGTCTTGTTTGTCTAACAAAAGGCTTTAAGATTGGGGTTTATTTTTCTACTTTAGAGGAAACAACATATTTTTTACTGATACAAGAGCTTAAATTTTGGTGATAAAATTTTCAAACTTTGGTCAAAGGCAGATACAGGATGATTGCATGTGAACAGTGTAAGTATGAGTATCAGGGAGAAGGACAGTGCAAACTTCTAGGAGGTGCAGGAAACATTAGCTCTATGAAGTACTATTTGCAGTACCAGAAATGAAGACTAAAACTCATATGCAGTGAGTTTGATGGCTGTAATTGCACAAATTCAGGTGTTTTCCTGGACTCATGAATTAATTTTCACTTGTTCATTTGTTTTTCCTCTTCTGCCATCAACATTAGCCTTCAGCACCATTTTAGCCTCTAGCTTTTGCCATAGACCAATAGAGCTGGTGCCACGGGTTGTCTCTCCAGAGGAAATTAGAGAACAGCCCTGAACAAGGAATATAAACTGAACATTGAACCCCGAACATAAAAACAAATGAAAGTTTTACTAACTTCATCAAACACTCTTGAATTTCCTGCAGTACAAAGAGGCTGTGCTGGCAATAGTTTTCTGCAAGAAGGCTACTGCTCTGAGGAGTGTGAGGTCTTACTTAAGAGCTGGCCCCCTCTACCTGGAAGAGGAAGTGCACCATGAACACTCATCAATTTTCCTCTGAATTTCCTAACCTCTGAATCTTCCCATCCATCTGACCAATTGCAAAAAACAACTCTACAATGAGACAGAAATGTCTCCGTTTGATGCAGATGTCTCCGTTGTGATGCAAATGTCTCTCTCATTCAGTTTTGCTGCCACCACCTTTCCTATTCCCCGCCGTGCCACACAGAGTCTGGCTGTCTCTAAGGTCAGAACTGAAACAGTACAGCCTTGAAAGTATGGGACAGGATTGGAATCCTTTCTTCTGGTTGCTCTCTTGCCTGTCCTACTATAAGTATTTGCAAAACAGGGAATTTGGACCAAATATTGCGAAATATCTGCAGTCATCGTATATGTGTATGTGAGGATCAGGTTCCATATGCAGATACCTCAAAATTTCTAAGAGGCATTAATTGCTCAAGAAGTCTAAACCAAAAAGTAATAATCAGTTAGCCTTAGAAAGTAAATATTAGAGAGCAAAATATAATAGAGGCAATGGAGACTAAACTTTGTTGAGAAAATAATAGATATTTATTTCCTTCAGAAGTTTTATGAAGGAAATTCCAGGTGCTGAATACCTCTGAAAATCAAACTACATTTCACTGTGAAAAAATACACTTAGTTGCCTTCTCTCAGAAGTGTTTTTATTTGTCCCATATAATTTCTCAGCAAAGATTGCTCAGGACATGCTAAAACAAAAATAAGTGTCAGCAATTAATAATTTCTTAGTCTAAAACATATAGGGCAAAGCAGTGACATGGAAGGGATGAAGATTCACAAACAAATGAATTTTCAATAAATTTTTCACTCTTATTTCTACGGAATTCCACTTTCTTTTACCCCAGTTCAGCTTTTCCACAAGTACCCTGGGATTGAGTCTCAGGTGTGGTGTAAATGGAGGGAGCCCTGGAGCAAAGCTGGTTTGGTGGTTCTGAACAGGTACCTCAGCCTGGCTGCGGAGGGACATTCTCCGTGGGACATACTGTCTTTTAGTACCTGGGAACTGCTGTGTGCTGCGCCATCCATCTGCGATCATGTTCCACTCCTAATCTCGTTTTAGACCTTTGACTTGAAATCTTAATGTTGTTGTAGCTTTAAACTGTTCTTTGGGATTATGTTTAGAGAACAATGAATTCACAAGAGAGCTGATTTTAAAAGTACAGGCTAGGCATATACCTTACCTACTACGTAGTCGTATCGTGGATACAGGAACTCTATCTAGCTTAAACCCAGGGAAGAAACCCCCAGGATCAAAGCCAGACTTTGTAGACATACTTAATTATGTATTACTGGTAAAGCAATAAAAGCTTACAATATGGGCTCTATTCACAAAAAGGACATTGTTTTGTCATGTTCTTCTTGTAAATTCCTTATGCATGACTCAAAGTGTCATTTTACATGAGATTCATAAAGACAAATGTCAGTTCTACATGGGTGTACCAATGTGTTACAGAGTTTAATCAAAAGCAAATGTGTATGCTGAAATCATATGTGTCATTAAGAGCATTTTTGCCCATAAATTGAAACTCCTGCTATGGACAACAGACTGAGCTCCTATGCAATAAAGCTGCACTAGGCCTTCTGCATTTCCTGAGAAAGTTTACCAAATCATTTCAAAATGCAGTTATGAAACACAGTGTTCTATAAGGGAATTATTATCTCAGGGAAGTACTTCAGGAAGAGTCTACATACTTAGCATTTGTACTTCCATTTCAGGTACTGTCAGAGAAAAGGGTCTTTAACAATGTATGGCACTGGAGACCATCATAAGAGTTCAGGTTTAGTCCTTATAAAAAAAAGTTAAAGTAGCTGGTGGGTCAGAAACTTTGGCTGAAAGACTTAGGAGGTATGTTATTGGGGAAAGAGTTGAAGGCCAATAAAACAAGGATAGGTAGATGTTGAACTATCGTGAAATAGAACACTGTCAAAATGCTGAACAGTAACTTTCATAGCTATCACAGGGAGGCATCAATGCATCACAAGTGCATTGGAAAAAAGAAAAGAAAGCTTGCCTTATGGCAATAGTAAATGCAAATAAACCAGAATCTTTATAAGTATTAATTACAGAAACAATAATGGCCAAAGATGAACTTACAGGAAATAGAAGTGCCATAATAATTCTTCATGTAGCACATATAATCTCCCAATTTATTATGCTTTATAACCATACATCACCTCATTTCTCTTAGCAAATAAATCAGAATTTACTGTTAAAGAAATAGAAGTAAGTAAATAATAATGAGATGAAGATTACCAGGAAAAAAATCAGCACCTGAAACACAAAAGGACACATGGCTTGTCTAGATTTTTAATGCATAGTTAGAAAGTCTGAAAATGTCGCACACATCCAGGAAGCAAACTGATAACATACATTCAGAAAGGAAAATCAAGCACGTGTCACTATGTTTTGTAAAATACTTTTCTAACCTGCATTCCTCATGTATTACTGACATGTGTTGACTCTGCAAATGAAACTGTCTATTGTGAAAGAGATACCCAGGGAAAATCAACTAGTTTCAAAATGTTATTAATATTAATGAACAGTATTTGAATCCTGGAAAGCAAAAAGCACTCGAGTTAGAGTTAGACTAACTCAGAGTTAGATTCTTACTTCTGATCTGCATCTTGGTTGATTCCAATATAAAGTATTTTATTGCAAAATGAAGCAAAAGCCAGATTCTTGGTTCCACTTGCTACTTCTGTTCATCTGTCTTTTGATTGCTTAGTGGAATTAAAATTTAAATTCTCTTTCCCACCAGTTTTACCACACACAGACATGTTCTTATGCAGGGAAATATTTGCCCCACAGGATAACACCATAGGGTTTGCACTCCCTGAACATACCACACCATCCTTTCCCCACCATGACATCTCCCTCCTCTCCCACCGTGTGAATTTCCCCAGATGGAAAACTGTAAGGACAGAAAAATGTTTTAAATAGTGATAGTGATCATCTTCCATCTATACAGAGAAAGATTCAAGTGCAGAAGGCTTTTCTTCATTTATGGAGCTGAAGATGTGACCTTGGTGAATAAAAGTAATTCCCTACTGCCAGTGAAGAGGTGAACTGATCCCTGCATTTACCCACTGAGGATTGCTTCTTGCAGCTTTAATACAGTTGTTACCAGCAGTGAGTTTTCTTTCATGAAGTTGGCTCTCAGGACTGGCTAACCCAAGTTTGGGTTTCCTGCTGACCAAAGCCAGACAGAAACCAGGATGTGGTGCTACTAAGGTGCAAGGCAGAAACCAGGGAGAGCTTGTGGGTGGACCAGCCGGGTGACACCCACACATGGATCAGAACTTCGTGCAGGTCTGCAAAATGCATCTATCCTGACTTAAAGCCCTTCACATATGTAGGATAGTTTGATGTGGGAGTTGTTCCCACTCTAAGTATCATCAGAGTGTCCATTCTGAAGGAAAATTATCACTTGTTTTAGATGTCAGTGACCCCAGATCTAATTTGTTGCTATACAGTGTAGGAATGGATATCCTTTTATCTCCACAGGGAAGTGTTTTCTTTTCTTTTTTTGCTTAGAAAAAAAAAAAAAGCATGCAAATCATATTAGGGATTCTTTCAGTCTTTTTCATTTCTTTTTTTCTTCTAACCGGAGTTAGAATTCAGTTCAGGTATATGTAAATTATCCCACAGAAAACTAAATATAGCAACAACTGAGAGAGATTAGATGAGGCTGTGTGATGTTTTTGTGAGCTGCAATTAGACAGCCAGCAGCTTCCCTTGTAAATACCAGACTTTAAAGCATAAAAGGCCAGTGAATGTTTCCTTCAATAAAGTGCCTTGGGAAAAAAACACTCTTTGCTTGCCAAGTGGGCTCGAAAATAACTTCAGATGGCTCATTCCAAATTCATTGTATTTTTACCCGTGTGTGAATGCAAATTTTTAGGAATCACTAACAGGTTTGGTTTTTCTCCTGAGTTAGAAAGAGTTATAGTATAAGAGGATTCTCCTTGGAATGAAATTTCCTCCTTTAGCAAGGGACTCACCTAGGACTGTGCCTTGCTTACACTTGTTAAAGCATTCTTTAGGTGCTTTGAGTTGTGCTTAACCCCTGAGCAAGTATTCTGCAAAGGAGGATATGTAACTGAGCCTCCTATTGATCTCATCAGGCTGCAGCTCAGGCCCTCGGCAAGAGGTGCCATCTCTCTCATGATTTGCTTCTGCTGATGCAAGACCACAGGGCTCTCTTGAGGGGCTGGGTGGTTCAGTCACTTGCTACAGAGAAAATTTACAGGGGAGGAGGAAAGTGCTTACAAACAAGAGATAAATAAAATCAGTAAAAACTAATGTTCAGTTCTAGGGAGAGTAATAAAATTAACAAATATTAACATTCAGTCATAGTTTTGCCTTACTGTATTTTCTTGTGTTCTGGGCAGTTGATGGAAACAGATCATGCCATGAACCTCCAACAAGATTTCACAAATGTTGAACTTCACAAAACGTTCCACCATTACAAAAATGTTGGACATTTTCATAGCAGTACACACAGCTTGTCTTCTACTTTTTTTCCTGCTATGATTATTTGGCAGAAAAAGGTTTAAGATGTTTATACAGCCCCCTTGAGATTCAAAAGTTGTTTCTGGTTTTGCTGTGAAATCTCTGCCTTTGGCTAGTCAGCCAGGGCAGGTCACTGTTTTTCCATTTTTCAGATAATAATAATAGAACTTATCTGTTTTCAACTATTACTGCAAGAATTTCTAATCTTCCAAAAATAGTTTTGTGTCACTGACTGAAGAATTGTATAAAAGGAAGACAATAAATTTAAAGAAACCGTACCATTTCTGCTTATTTCACTGAAATTATTGCATTTAAGGGGCTTCAGAAGAGTGATACTACAATTAGAATGCAAAAAATAATGCATTTCTTAACTTAAGCTCTCCATAAGAGAAATGGGGAAAAATAGAGACATCATGTTTTTAGATAAGTTTGATAATAATATAATAAAAGAAAAAATATCCTCAATTATATGCATGGGAAATTATTTGCATATGTGAGGAAGAGCTACTGATTTAAAAAGCAAAAGGAAGAATGATTCTCATACTCACTTCACAGAATTACTGAGTTCCTAATTTCCCTGTAATGTTTTGTATTCTTTAAGGACTCTGCTTAGATTTGACTTTTCTGTTCTACTTTTGTACTGTAGGTACATTATATTAAGTACAACATATTTTCTAAATGGTGAATACTCTGAATTACTCTTCTGAAAGAAGCAATAACCGCCCAAAAATGGAAATTGTTCAAAACCTCACAAGATAGCCCAGGCAGTCTTTTAGCAACACAACTGGTGCTTCCTTTTCTACCAGGAAAACTCATCTCAGGGAATCTCAGCCTGCTGCTGTTTCCATACTGAAACATGCTGAATTAGTAAAGGTCTCCAGGGGCTACTAATGGAAAAAAGAAGGGGGACTTAATACATAAATTCTGAGAAAATTATTAGTTTAATATTAAGGTCTAACCAGCCTAACAAGAAAAAAATCAAAATGTCAAGTTATATCCTTTAGGTTTTTGAGACCATGCCAAGGCAAGGCATGGTGACCTGTGGTCTTGCTTCAGCTGTCAGGGCAGTTGGATTTGGCCTCTAGGAGTATCAGCTAAGGAAAATGCCAGCCTGTCTTTGGGAGAAACGTGGGGACAGAGACAAAAAATGTTACATGGTCCATTTCAGTGCAGTACTGCTGTCTCATCCCCCAGATTCTCATTTCAATTACAGTGGCTCCTAAAAATGTGTAAATTTGCCACCCTTTTAATGGTGGGTTGTATTTTGATATAAGTGTTAGGACATTCAGATTCTAGTGAGGATCCTGGAATACCATCTAGACTTAATTTGACCTTTCTAAAATCCAGATTTTATAGAGATAAAATTATGAAATGACAACAAAACATACACACAGTAGTAAGGTACTAGAGGTATCCTATCAAATGGAAACAAAACAGAACAAAATTACCATGTCCGTGTGGCAATAGGATGTCTGTTACTGAAACAAGTTCAGTTTAAGCTTTATGTAATAAAAAGAATGACAAACCTAAACAATAAAATTCCAGATAGATCATGTAATACCTAGGTCAAAATAAATGAAAAATTGCTTTATTTTCGTAAAAGGTCCTACACTGCTAGATATGTAAAATATTACTTATGAGATTACTTATCTTCCCAAAAAAATCCAGGTGAAGGCACTTGCAGCAACTGTAAACCAGATTATTTTACAGCATCTGCTAGCCTGGGGCCAAATCTATGTTTGACACTCCCCAATGAGGACAGAATACATTTCAATCCATGAAATACCTTTCATTAAATCATTTTTCAGTTACACCTGGTGTATCTACAACTCAGGGTACAAAGAACCTCTTGTTGGAACGCGATGCATTTGTAACACCACAGGGCACCTGCCCAACACCCCCAGGCCAGCTGCACTTTTTGCAAAGCATTCTCAGGGAGGCTGAGAGAGCTGAGGCTTTTCAGCCTGGAGGAGGCTCAAGGAACACCTCATTGTGTCCTTCCAGTACCTAAAGCAGACTTAATAAAACAGAGGGAGAGCAACATTTTACACAGGCAGGACAGTGATAGGGCAAGGAGAAACAGCTTTAAACTAAAAAAGAAGAGGTTTAGATTAGACTTTAGGAAGAAATTCTGTACGCAGAGGGTGGTGAGGCACAGGAACACCTTGCCCAGAGAAGCTGGGGATGGCCCATCCCTGGCACTGCTCAAGGCCAGGTTGGGTGGGGCCCTGACCAACCCGGTCTAGTGGAAGGCCCCTGTCCAAGGCAGGGAACTCAGTGATCTTTAAGGTCCCTTCCAACCCAAACCATTGTGTGATTCTATGATCATGTCAGGTGTTAGAGATTTTGTGCTACTCTTCTCAACAGTGATGTCTTTGAAACCTGCTGTGATTGAACCATTCCCTCTGCTTGCCCCAGGACCGAGGATGTGCCAGTTGGACACGCCAGTGTTTGCAAGAGTGATCAAGCTGTGTGGCACCAGCAAGAAACACACTGGAGTTTTATAACAGTTATAATGGCTTCCCTGCATATCTCTTCGGTGCATCATTAATTTCTGCCCTTTACTGTACAGGTAATTCCTTGAACTGTCAGCTGTGGTACTCAGTGTCAGCCAAACAGTAAATTTGGAGGGAGAAAGAAGTTTCTAATACACACAAGAGACCCAGAGCAGTTATAAATGTACACTAGCAGTATGAAAACCTGGTGGAAGAAACTGTATACTCCTTTCCAACCTACTTTAATATTGGTTTAACAGTCAGAAGGAAAAAAAACCTATTATTTAAGCAAAGTTTAATTAAAAGTTTGTATTAAAACTCTGTTTAAGTAATAAAACTTCTCCCTCTGATTGTTAAAGCTATATGAAAGATGACAGAAATATTTCCATGTTCTTGCACTGGCTTCTCACCAGTGTCACAGATGACATTCTGGCAAGATAGCATTCAGCTGAAAAACACCAACTAGTGAAAAACGTCTGCTAGAATCCCACAACACTTAACAATTTGTACCACTGACAAAAACTTATATTTAAATACTGGTTTAGCTGACTTGATTTTGAGACTGTTTCTAACTTAGTAAGAAAACGAATGAATTGAGTGATCTAGTTTGTCAAACAAGATGCAACCCAATTACGTTATTTAAAGTAACTCCGAGGGAAACAATCAAAACTTCTGCAGAATACTTCACCCAAGGGAGGAGCACGAAGCCAGGTCTGAAAGCACAGACAAGGATATGTGTGAAATGTGCCCAAATGGAGGCAGTCTTGAGCTAGGTTTAAACTCATTAGATTCAGATGTTGGCAGCACAGCCAGAGTAGCTGAGTGCTCAGCCTGAAGTAACATCAACTCCATCAACAGATGGTGTATTTACCCAGATTTTTGGATAGGTCGTGTAATTCGCACCCAGCACTGAGCTATTGGAGCTACGCCCCAAGTTTGCGTAAAGGTCATTGGAGTGACTGTATGAGCTGCAGGCAGGGCAGAGCAGACACTGTTCCGTGCCTTGAGGTGTTGTGAGAATGCTGTTTGTGTTTGCATTCATGCTGTGTAACCCTAATGAGTCACTGTGAATGTCCAGTGAGAGACACATTGGAACATGTTGATTCAGGGGCAGTTATAATGAGACTGTAAAGGGCTATAATTATAGGATTTGCTAATGGGCCTGGGTTATTTTGTCCCTGACAGATCTTTTTGTAGGTCAAGTGCTGATACTGCTGGCAAGTCAAGCACAGATCAAAATATTTTTACTATAATGACTAGCTAAGACTAGGGTATTATCTCAGTTGACTGCAATAGTCACATGCTTCTCCAGTGAATACTTGTTTCCTTGTTTCTTTTCATGTAGAAAGTCAGCTGTAATAGTGTAATAGATCCAGGAGGAAAAAAAAAAAAAAAAAAAACCAAAAAAAAAACCAAACACCAGAGTTTTATTCATCTGGTTACTGTGACCAATGAGGATGTTAGTATGTTACAAGGGATGCAAGAAAAAGAACGGGGTTCAAGACCAAGTGGGCTTTCCATTACCACAGGCACTTCATCTAACACAGGCAGTGGGTCATACAACTCATAAAACTTATCTCTTGCATCTCAGAAATTGTGTTTGCCTACAACATGGTTGATTTGGATCCAAAATGGGAGAGGTGAAGGCAGTGGGCCATTCAGCAGCTCAGCAAAGAGGGTGTTTTGCAGAAGGATGCCGTGTCAAATCCCACCTGCGTTACCTCTCCGACATACAGTCGCTCTTGCTAATTTCATTCTTCGGCAGTATTATCCCTGCCTAGTTTTAGAGTCAGCTGTTCTCAGGTGAACATTTATCAAACTGAACTCAAGAATTTATCTTCCTGTGCTTTAATAGATCATTATTTTCAACTTGTGATAGAAACGCTTTCTCTGATGAATTCAGTAATGAAAGAGAAAATTTACAGAAGCTCTTTCACTGCCTGGGTCTAGTACCTGCCTTCCAGACTGAAAATTTCAAAAATGAGATAACTTATAGAGAGCCTTTTAGAAAAGAGAAATGGCATTTCAAATCCCTGGGGAAACCTTCTCAAAATGTACAATAACTTTTATGCAAGACCAGAATGTCTACACAAATGTTATGATATTTATCAAAGACAGAGGGGGAAATCTTGAAAAATTTTAGTACTCAAACTAGATCATTATCGATAACCAGTTTCAGGCGTTTAGCACTCAGATGAAATACAAGGATCATAACGTGGAAAAGCTCCCTGCTGAGATATGCACAACGCTTTGCAAGAGAAGAAGAATGTTTTATTCTTCAGTAGTTAGACAATAATAGTTTAGTAGAGCAAAGGAGAATTCATGTGCTGTATCTCCTATAGGACAGGAAGGGTTTTTACTGAAAAACTGCTAATAGCAGTCTAAGATAATTTAATGGACATTGTCCAGAGGTCTGTCAGTAGAAAGCTACTAGGAGACCATATACAAGATAGGAAGATAGAGACAAATGGATGCAGAAATCAACTTTCTTTAAAAATTGGCTCCTAAGAAGCCATGATCTGACCACAAATGAACTGCTGAACTTACATGTGTAATCAAGTACACAAATAGGACATACATTATTCAAGAATTGACAAATACATCTGGAAAATTAAATCTGATTTTTTTTCATTTACAAATTCATTACAAAGACCTGTCTCCACAGCCATACATTTTTTTTTCTTTTCAAATCTAAATAACTGTTGGTAAATTAACAAGTGAACTGGAAATCAGGTGAGGAAAATCCGCTAAAAGTTATCTTTACTTGAGTTGGAAATGATGCTTCTTTACAAAGCAAGATACAGAAAATGCATTTAGAGAATATGAGAAGGCCCTGCAACGTGTTATAACATATGGCATGCCACTCGCCAAGATAAAAACCATCACAGTCCAGTTTTATCATCTGAATTGTACCATCTAGGTTGTAATACACACAGGCAAGAAAATTGTGATTCCCTCTTTTTGTTTAGAAACGTGTCATCCATGTTAATGTCAGGTAAGGTTTGGGGTCTGGCCTTTGCACAGCAGCAGAGGCTCTGTGAAGGGAGGCACCACAGACCATGGACGCATCGTCCTGTACTCCAGAAGGAACAGAGAGTTAAATACTAGATAAAAACCCAAGGAAGAGGAACTTGTGTGACAAAGTGCTGGTACCCTTGGAGCAAGATGTAGCAATACACACAGGCCAAGTAGATACTAGATATCAGCTACATTATTTGTCATTGCAACAATCATAAACAGGATAGGAGAAATGGTGAAATACATATATCTGTCTTTCTGATGCAGCATAAAGCTGACATCTTGCCCATTTCTTGACATTAAAGATTTTTCTGCTAAGTCTGTGTTGTTGTTGTTTTCAGAGGAAAAGGGTTATTTTTCATGGTGCAAAATGGTAAATTTCGCGAAGTAACACTGCATTTCATAAACAGATATTTTAAGAGACATTGTCAACCAAATAATGCTTTATAAGGCACTCGAAATTATTCACTGCATGTCTGAAAAACAACTTTTATTCACTTTTAGCTTACTACAATGTTACTTCTCTCTGTGAAGTTGACTGGCTGAAAATGTAGGTCAGGAATTCTTTGCCCTACTTTTTCCCTTCTCATTCACATTTCTGACTGGATTAGTCTCCTTCCAATGGTTTAGGACTCTGCCTTGAGAAAGAGACTACAAAGATCAGCAAGGATACAATGAACAATAAAATATCGGACCCTTCCTCCTTAAAGAAAATTATATTATTTTCTTTCAAAAACACCAGATCCCTTCAAACCAATCTCCTTCACTCTCACCCATTCTTTTAAGCTTATCTCATGCAAATCCCCAATAGACCTGTATTTCCATACATACGTTTAGATAATGGGTCATAGGCAACGCAGTAAAGTTCAGGTCCACGAAGATTATTTGGGACAGCTGAAACGTCTAAGCTTTGGTAATCAGCGGTACCTGTGCCAGTCTGTGACTGCACTGAGGGAAGGGGGTGAGACAGACCTAACATGAACAAAAGGAGTCAGAGTGGAAATAACAAGAGAGTGATCTGTGTCCTTTACAAGAGATCCACTTCTTGGTCTGACAATTGAATTTTGATGTTTTGATGTTTCCCCTTCCTGCTATTGACCACAGAAGGCATGCCAGCCCCGGATGGCAGTATCTGTGCCACTGCCCTCTGCTTGCTACCTTAGCAGGTCTGCCCAGCATGGCTCTAGGTACTGATGGACCATGGTGGGAGATTTCCACAGAAAGGACTGACCATTTGCTTATTCTTTAATACAGGAAACAGGATGCAAAGAGCTATTTCAAAACAAAGTTATGATTGAAATGTTGAGCATTCAGAACTTGAGAACTTGCAGATTTATTGTGATTCATGCAGCCTAATCACCTTCCTCTGACACCTGTGATTGCACTAAGATAAAATCCTAATTTCTTTTGCTGAATGTATGGCTGAAATCATCCAGAGCAGACATGAGTACCTCTGAAAGTGACTCAAGTCTGCATAGGGAAAGTCTGATCTTGGTAAAACACCAATCATTTGCAGGACAGTTTAAATCATGCTCGAAATGCTTGGCAGAAGGGAGGGAATGGTGTCCTAGAATAGATAAGTTCTGACTTGATTAATATAATTGAACCTCTGCCTTGCTACAGAACTTCCATACAATGCGAAGCACAACATTTAAATCTGTTTTTTTACTAATTGCTTACAAAAAGTGTTTTCCGTGTTATGGTTTTCAAATCACATTCAAAATCTTGTTTTGCAAAGCGATGAGCAAATTATATTGCTAACTACACTGAAACTATCAGGCCAGTGTCCTCCATGGCGCATACAAAGGAAATACAGATTCTCTGTTTGTCTGATACTTGGGATCACAGTTATGAAACGGGGTGAATCCTCACTTTATAGAATCATTCTGAGAGATAATTTGTTAATATTTGTGAGGTAGCAGCAACAGGAGTGAGAAGAACCATAAACAGTCTGATCAGAAAATTAATAAATCTGTATTTAACCCAGAGTCAAAATCTTGCATGAGAAATAATGCTGAGAGCCCTACCTGGGTCAGATAAATGTTCAGGCTTAATTACTGATTAGTGAGTGAATACCAGCTTCCTCTGTGCTGGCGTGAGACAGGCCCACAGTGAATGTAGTCTGTAATGCAAACCTCCATTTTGGTGTTTCCTAATTTTCTACATTTTCTTGTGGTGTTTTCCTTTCATTTGTAATACACTACTCATTCCCTGCTCACTGCTTCAGTTTTGCTTATGGGGGGTTAAGAATTTTTTTCAGTATTTTCTCAATACAGCAAATATTATCAGAAACTTCTGTCAAATATTTAAAATCCTAGTGTTCTAAAGAGAATTACAGAACTGTTTTTAAAATGCTCTAAAAATCTGAAGTATGAAGTAGTTAAAATCCTTGTCAGAAAATTAAGAAGATTGCCTGAAGGGCTATGCTCTGGATCTCTGATAGCAGAAATGAGTTCCAGACTGCTTCTCCACCTGTGTTAGTATTTTGTATGGAAAAATAAACTGCTTGCAAAAATGTATAGGGAAGCAGGAAATCTGGAGCCCAAGATATGGCAATGTACACAGACCCCTGCTTTATAATTGCGTGCACTGTAGACCATCTGTCTAGTGGTTAAATACACTCCCATTTAAATGAGCAAGTACATTTAATGGACAAAATATTAAGATCACTGAGGGGTGAAGTTTTTTATTTGCAGTGTGAAAATGCCGGAATGGAACCACTCGTACATTCTCAATACTATACACCTTTAAAATAACTAAGAAAAATTACTGCTTACCTGCTGCATACCAAAAACATGCTTCTTTTAAGAGAATCATTACGAACTGGAATTGAAAGCCTGATGGTCTCATGGCCTCCATTCCAGAAGTATAAATCAGGCTGCAGGTCACTGCTGTTGTGAACTCTTTAAATACACAGGAACTCAAAAATTCTGGGAAGAATGGTTTAATGACTTTACTTGAAGTATTCATTGTCATTTCAATCATCTTTTAAACAAGACAGGACTGAAGAGATCTTTCCTAAACACCTTAACTAATAAGTTGTCAGCGTTTAAACAACAATTACTGTACAAAAATGAAAATTAGCTGATGTGATCAAGCCATATGGCTAATATAATTGATTTGTTCAGATTTTTAAAAATTATGAAAACAAAGCCAGAGCAGCAGCATAATGTAATTTAGAAATTTAACTAGAGGTGATATGGTCTATTTAATTCGACAACAAATAACGTCTTCCTGGTGTTTTAAATGAAGTAAAATGAGGGAGGGACGACGTTGGGTCCTAAGTAGACCTGACCTGGAAGAACGAATTTCAGAAGTCTCGGGCCAGCAAAGTCACTGGCTGCTAAGCAGGGCAAGTGCTGCTAGCGGGGGCCCCGGAGGGCCCGGGGTCTGCAGGAGCAGCCCGGCTGCCCCCGGGCGGCGGCGGAGCCGGGGGCGCTGCCGCTCCCCGCCCGGCGCAGCCGCCGCCCCGGCCCGGCCCCGCGGGTCCCCCCGGGTGCTACCCCGGCTCTTCGAAAGCAGGCAGCCGCCGAAGGGAACGAAGCTGCGGTCACGAAGAGGTACCCAAAAGGCTCAGGATCAGGTTTCTGAGTGCTTTTCCAATGCTCCTGAAGCTTGGATTCGATCCGTAATTTTTAAGACTCGCTCACTGTCAAAGGGAACGGAATATTCCCCCTTTTGATTGACTCGCACTCAGCAAAACAGAGGGAAGCCATAATAAATCTGCGCTGGAAAATGTATTCGTTTGTGTTTCTCTACTCCGAACTTTTTCAGAGCCTTTCTCCGTTACCTTGAGGATGTGTTTTTTTCCTTTACCTGATTGCTGCTGTGTGGAGGCTTCTCGATACTGTCTGAGAAAGGAAATTTTGAGTCATGACTAGCCAAGGGATGGAAGTTTGGGAAAGGGAAAGCTTTGTTTTTCTGACAAGTGCAGTAGGCTGCTAAAGGTGTGTGTGGAGGAGTCCTGCTGGCTGGTGTGTGCAGTGGGGGAGTTTTACCCCTCTCAGAAACACACCACAGGCACCCTAGAAATGTCTTGGCTCTATAGCAAATACCCCGAAACGATTTTATGCTTAGAATCGGCTTGATTGTTTTCCCGTACAAAACTGCTCTGGTCCTGACGACCACCTCACGCTGGAGAATAATGCCGCGTGAAGTTGAATGTAAAAGCCTCATTTGCATAGTCTAGAAACTATAGACACGGAGCGCTTAACTGAGCGCTCCTCTGAAATTCTCTCCCTCGCCAATAAGTAGAAGTCTCATTAAGGTGCTCTGAATCGAGTTTTAATAATGTGTTAATAATCTCTTGCCGGTGGTTGTAAAGAAAGGCTTTGAAGCAGCTGGTGCCTTTGGAAGGCAGTGCATCCCGGCGCGGCGGGGGCGCGCCGGCTCCGCGGAGGGGCAGGGCAGGGCAGGGCAGCGAGGCGGCCGCGGCGCCCGGCACCCGCATGGTGAGGCCTCTGGGTAACACCCGGCAGGGAGCAGGGAGATTGATCGGTTGGTTAAATGATTGATTGATTGATTGATTGATTACTTAAAAAAAAAAAAAAAAGAAGTACTTCAAACCAGAATCTGTCCCTCACAGCGTCTTATAAAGAAAACAACTAAGATGACGTTGGGTTGTTTTCTCCCCTGTCATGAGAGTCCTTCTTGGTGGAAGCACAAAGTGGGAGTGGGAGGCCCAAGCCTCCCTGGCCCCTGCGGGCGCACGAGGCCTTGCCTGGAGCGGCACCACAGGCCCCCGGGACCAGAGGCCGGCGCACATGGGAGCCTGTGCGAGGACGAATCTTTAGCTGAAAAGATCATCCAGGATTCATGATTTATCAGGAATTCAGCTTCACTCTCTCAGACCAACCAGGCCACACAAGGCCTTCAGAGATTGTTTTTCTACTTGTAATATTGACTTCCCTACGGCGTCTCCTTGGCTCGTTACTATTATCATCTGGGTTTAAATTTCTCTTTTTAAACAGCGTAATCTTTCTTCGGTTGCGCATCCTGGAGTAAAAAAACGGACATCATTTTCGCATCAAAGAACTGTCAGCTCCCCTTATGAATTGCTGCCCCTCGCACCCTCTCTAGAACACTACCCTTGACACCTGAGCATGCGGAGCACGGCAGAGATATATTGTTGTAATCACAGCCCTTATAATTGAGTGTTGTGCCGGAGAGCCGCAGCGCAAGGGGCCTCCTGGAAGCGGCGCGGAGTGGACAGCAGCACTAGCCCGGCGGGGCAGGGATGCGCACCCGGCGCCTGCCGAGCTGCCGGTCCTCCGCGCTTCCCTCCGGGAAGGGCGCTGCCGTCGACAGTCGCCCGGCGAGCCCGAGAGCCGCGCAAGGCCGCTTTGCCAAGAGAGCCCAGTGCCAGCCGGGGCGGGCGCGGGACGCCGCTCTCGGCTGCCGCCGCCTCTCTGGGGCTCCCCACGCCCTCCCTCTCCGCTGTCTGCCCGTTCCCGGAGGGCTCTGCTCGGCCCAAGCCTCTGCCCTGCTCCGGTCGGGCTCCCCGGGCCGGTCCCCAGCAGGTGCGGAGCGCGTCGAGGTCCTGAGGCCGATCCGCTGCTCCCCCCGGGATCTACCGGGGTCCGTCTCACCCGTCTCTCCGCTCAGTCTGAAGCTTTACAAAGTTCCTCCCCGACAGGTTTCCCCCCGTGCCCCGAGCGTGGAGAGCCGGCTGGAGCCGCGGTACATCCTGCGGCGCTCCCTGCTCCTAGCCCGCTCCCTCCGCCTCTCTCCGGCTGCCCCTCTGCGGTCGGCGGGACAGGGGCAGAACGGCGGTCCTGTCCCCTCCCGGATGGGGTGTTCCAGGGCTAGTGGGGCTGCGGACGTGCGCCGCGCTCCCCCGGGCTCTGGCGTTTCCCCTCGCCGAGCCGCAGCGCTCGGTTTGGTCACCGGGAGCAGTGGAGCCGGTGCCAGAGGAGAAAGAGCTGGCAAGGAAGCAGTCCTGCCTGGAAGGGGGACGAGGCAACACATAAAGGGGAGCTGCAGTTTCCTGCCCGGTCTCGTACGGAAATCAACCCAAATCATTAAAAATATATGTACTTTCTTGTCATGGAAAAGGCGAGTCATATCTGGTTTTGTCATTTGATGGAGATTAATTAACACGAAATGATTTCACCAGATGACGGAGCGAGAAGACCCCTTTCCGTTC